>CAJHNH020007879.1:0-382500 GCA_905116865.2 Candidula unifasciata | reverse complement strand
CTTGAATACAGACTGTTGGTTCCTTGCCTCTCCGACAGATGCACTCCGGCTTCAAAGGAAGCTCCCCAATTAGTCGACTCTTACGATATGCTTTTGGGGAGGCAGTGGGTCTATTCTTGTTTTCCCCACAATGGAGCCCTGGAACCCACACGGTTTTTTTTTTTTACATTGAACCCTGGGGATCTTTAGCAGAGCTATAGTGTTCGTGCTTTGTGCGAGGCTCTGTGGGGAGAGAAAAAAACATATTGAACTAAAACCTCATGCAGTGAAGTCGATCCACTCCACTGTATTTGTCTTTTTCTTTTTTTTTTTTTTTTTTTTTGTCAGACCAGCTACCGCTTAATGGATGCCATGGTTACCATCGCACAGGTCACCTTTAACTACGCAGTATAATTTCTGCAACCATTTTTTGAAGTTAGTCAACAAAATATCAGAAAAATGGAATCTCAAAACAGAAATAGAATAAAATAGGGGAGATAATACAGCACCGATGCAAAGTTATGTGAGTTCTTTCTTTTGCCTTTCTAGCCCCCCAATGGAGCAGAGGCCCTCAGCCAACTCACGCCAAGTCATTCTATCTTTTGCTATCCCATGCAGCTCTCCCTATGTCCTCTCCATCTTACTAGCTTCATTCTCCAGTTCCCTTCTCCATGTGTGGTTTTTTTGGGGAGGGGGGGGGGGGCTTTATTTATTTATGTACCCCTGTGGGTTCCAGTGCAAAAACATTCCAGTTATATTATGAGTTCTTCACCCACTGCTATTCCACTTACCCATTACAACACAAGTTACTTTCATTTTAGTTACCCTCATCTCGTGGTGTCCGAAAGTTCCAAGGAAAGTCCTAAATTTTGGGGTGGGGGAGGGGGAGGGGGGTTGGGTTAGAGTTCATCGATGCTCATTCCACACCATAACACCCCTCTAATACTGGACTTTTCCACACAAAAACCCTCAGATTTTCCGCGATGGAGTGAACCAAAAAAAAAGGGCCCACACACAAAACAGAGCTGCTTTATATCTTTTCTTTTTTAAACGACATCCTTTAACCTTTATTCCAGGCTTTCAGTATAACAAGTTTAATCCATCCTCTCAATGGCGTCATTCTAATACAGAAACATGGTCGCAGACGTCGCCAAACTTAGTGGTAATTCTGACTAGCACTATCGACGGTCCCTTATTGGCAAGGCAATACATGTGGGGCTGGGTGAAAATCACTGTATGATAACATCGATTGTTGTTAACATTGTTTCCAGACACATTTCTCATATCTAAAAATACTTTGAGAGGGGGGAAAACGGAACAGAAATGGGGGAACACAGTGACGCTAGCTGCATTTGATTATTTTAATGGCAGTGACTTCAAGAACGAGTGTTAATTGCGTTTTGACTCGACGCAGTTTTTCTGCTGGCATCACTTTGTTTTATCATACTTCAAATTCAAATTCCTAAAAAAAACTTAAAAACTCAACCACGTTCAACCTGCTGCTAGCTAGCCGAAGCTGCCAACAGTCTCCGGGTGTATTTGTGGTCTTGCTTATTTGCGTCACTTTCGTGGGAAAAGTTCTGGTACCTGCGCCGTCTCTGGTCTACATGCAAGTCAGACTCCTCATTCCTTATCGTTGTCAACTGTGTTCTTCTTGTCCGTTCACTTCTGATGTTTCCTTTTTGATTTCAGCTCCTTCTGATTTGGCCTGGCGTAAATCGTAGGAGAGCGAGCGTCTCAACATAACGTCCTTTGGACCACCATTTATATTTTTAAAATTTTGAGTATTTTACTTTGCCAAAAAGTACTGAAAGCAGTTTTTGGGTTCGGATAGATCCAAAATTTGAAAATATTCCGCGTGTGAATATAGTGGTCATATAGTTGTCTTCCTGCAATAAGTACGGGTTAATCATGTCATGGAGATGTGTGTGAAATGTTAGATGAAGCCTCACAATAATTATATCCGTCATTTGTTATAGTGTGGTCCGACTGTGTCGGTTTGGTTTGGTAGCTAGGCTGCGGTGTACGTAAATACCAGATACCTGGAATACCCAGCTCAGGCTTTGAGATCCAAATGTTTTATCGATGAGGATGTTTGTGGCTTGTTCGGTACCGAACTCAAGTGCTCTCTGGGAGAGGGGAGTGGAGATTGTACTCATAGTGCATCCGGAATTGATCGTCTTGCTAAATTCTAGCGTGGCTGTTAACCAGAATTATACGCATCAGGTCACGTATGAATTTGGAAGTCTCCACAACATGAAGCACCTAATAGTGTCGCCTAGTCCTGATGCCACTCTGACAACTGAATGATACTGTGCATATTGAGGGATAACAATAAAAAGCACTGGTGCTCTCACATAAACAAGGAAAAGCGATAGACAGATTGATTTGATTTGATTTGATTTGATTCAAGAACCGACATCACAGCACTCGGGGCATTCCCATAAGCGCTCCGTCCCCATCTTCAGCAGCCAGCGAGGAGTTCCGAAACTAATGGTGCCAGTAGCTTTCTGATTAAACGTCCGTCTTGCCTTTCCTCTGAGCCTCGAGCTTCTGCCAGAACCTCTCGTCATCCCCAACTGCAGCAATCTCACCAGACTGTGGTGATCCATCTGCTCCTCCGAATTGTACGATAGACAGATTTAATAGAGAGATAGTGACAGATAGAAACAGCATGAGTGATTGATATACCATGGGATTTTAATGTGATTACGTATTCCCCACAACTTCTCTCATGCTGCTCCTTTATCAGTTAAGACACAATGGTAATATCCATCTGAAAGGTGGAAGACTGCAACAGAGATCATTCTTATACAGTGTTGTTTTCAGATATATTTCACTACTTCTCTCTTATTGTGTAGAAGTGAATACCACATAAGCCTAGGCGTACATTAGTAACAGAAACAGCAATTGCAGCTTATTGAGAAGCCGAGCACGTCCTGGATCTCATATCTATCATATGATGAACGAAAGTTCTAACGGTACAAAGCGGATACTAACAAAAGAAGGATGACGAAAATGACTGACTGACTGACTGACTTTCTACCCCACCAGGACATAACACAAGCGATAAACACCCGATGACACAAAGTGCCACCATGCAAATGAGGATCACCGTGGAGAGGTCCCAGAAACCGTGTTCAGACAATTGGCCACATTGATGGCCTGCCTATATTGCGGCCCCTGGCAAAAGCCAGAGTGGGGCTTCAAATAACAATAAATAACGTTCTAAGAAGGACGTAGGAAATTAACGTCATTGACAGTATGTCGAAGGATTGTATAATGACGAAAATCACGCAGTGTTCAAAACGTGGGCGCTGATTATTAACCAACATCGTGAGGAGAAGATGCCACTTCATCGGTGTCTGGCAGCGTACACGATTTATGGTTCTCGATATGATTAGTCATATAAGGTCCTTATCGATCATGCCTGTGTTTGCCAGGCTAATGTCATGGCATATCGGCGCCTCTGAAACTCAGAAAGTTAACTGGGAATAGATGAATAAAATTACAGAAAAGGGATATAATCAATACTGAAACCATGATAAAATCAATTATTGTCTCCCTTTCTTCAGGCAAAATGGCATTGGCCGGCACATAGGTAGGTAGGTAGGTAAGTATGTTGCACCCCACCAGGACATCAAACAAGCGATAAACACGCTGTGACACAAAGTGCCACCATGCGGATGAGGATCACCCCATTGAGTCGTTGAGCCATACTTAGGGCCCGGCTATATTTAGGGCCCCTGACAAAAGCCAGGGTGGGGCTTCAAAATAACCAAACATTGCATCCCACATAGGGATGTCTGTATATCTAGCAGACACCTAAAACATGGTGTATTTTTAAAGACTGCATTTTTTTCAAAATATTGCCGTTCCTATTTTTGTAATTATCGTCTGTGGAGTTAATGCAGCATATTCTGTTAAAGTGTCTTATTTTGGGTACTGTTTTCCCACATTACAGCTTTATTCACAATCGATTCCACTAGTTATATCCAATTTCGTCCTTTTTAGGACGAAATTTTTTGTCATTTGAAGCCCTACTCTGGCTTTTGCCAGGGGCCGCAATATAGGCAGGCCATATGTATGGCTAAATGTCTGAACGCGGTTTCTGGGACCTCTCCACGGCGATCCTCATCCGCATGGTGGCACTTTGTGTCATCGGGTGTTTATCGCTTGTGTGATGTCCTAGTGGGGTAGAAATTCAGTTCATTCAGTTCATTCCACTAGTTAAATCGCAAAACACTATTAGAATGAGGCACTTGAGTATTAGGAAATCACATCATCAATTGTTGAACTTTCGAATACCTGGCACAGTTAAGGAACACATGCTCGACCAGAAATACGCTTTCTTCAATAGTTAACACCATTATAAGATCAACAGCTAAAACACAGTATGGCAGTGATATTATAAACTAACGGTTACATGACGATTGAAACATGACGTAAGATAACAATTTCATTACGGCGCGCAAAAAATGTATTAAAAAAATTATACAGTCATTAAACATACACCCTATACGAAGAGAGCAAAGAATGGATACAGGTAATGTTCTGGAAAGTAAAGGCGGCCAGCATGATGTTGACTACATCACACACCGAGCATCGATTGGTCTTTAACAATATGACTTTAGTATCATATGCCCGATGCTCCACTTGTGTGAAGAGTTCCCATAACCACCAACCCTTCATCAAATAAGAAAAACAGATTTGTAAGCGTGCCAACCGCTTAATCTAACCATCATCATCATCATGTAGAAGGTCATTGCAGAACGTCGCTCTAATCACGGTCTGCTTGATAGAAACTCGGTCTCTCGCCAGCTCTCCCGCCTCATGTTCTTTTATTCTCAAGGAGTCACTTATATCCTGTGCCCATCTTCGTGTCGGTCAGCCCTGCGCCTCCTTTCTGGTACCTTGCCTTCTGCTATAATTTATTTCCAGTCCGTCGTGGCGTTTGATATGACCAAAATATTTAAGCTTCCGAGCCAGGATGCTGTTTATTAGCCAACCTTCCTTGATGTTCAGATCTTTCAAAATATCAGTTTTTCTCCTCTTTTTTGTCCAAGATATTTTGAGAATATAACTACAGCATTTCAGCTCAAAGGCCCTTCTATTTTTTAAGGACTAGGAGATAGTCCACGATTCACATCCGTATGTTGCTAAAGGGAAGATACATCTAACCATATATATTAATTATCTTGTTGTGTATTTTTTAAATGCATTTCCTATTTTTTTACATAAATTATTATATGTATTTGTCATTCAGCGCTTTGTTTTTTTTATTATCACTGTATTTACACCATCATCATCATTACTCACTTAAGCCAGGCTTAGACACCTTAAGCTTCCCTTTTCACCCAGTGTATTATCTGTCTCAGCGCCCCTTGCCCATGAACAATAAGCAGGGATTCTTGGAAACCAGTCATGGCTGCCGAATAATGGTTTCTGAGGCAAGTAAAACAGCCAAATAATTCATGGAGGTAGAAATAAAAAGTTAATAAAACAATAATGTTTGCACCACATAAAAGGATTAATTGATTAAATAAATTAGATGCTGACATTTGCAATCACCTGAATATATGATGAACATAAATAGACATGAAAATTCAGTGGGTAAATAGACCAGGAAAGATCAAGAAGGAGACAAAGAGGTGAATACTTGGATGACTTGGCATCATGGCATCGGTGGGACAAGAACATAGCCCTGATCCCAGATTCTGGTGATCGTGTGAGGCGGCTAACCATGACCGCCTACGCTTGTCGGCATGGCACATAATGATGTGTCTCCTCATTATTCAGTTGCTCCTAAAGAGCCTTGACCTATGTAACCTGTCATGAACCAGTTCACTGCCAGTGACGCAGGACCAGCCAAACTATCTGCTCCTTCGTGTGTATGGGCAGAATGAGGACCCGCCCAGACAGGACTATGTGCTACTTTGTAACTATGTTGAGGGGTCCCAGTGTAAGTGTGGTACATGGCTATATAACTGACCCTCAGAAATGCATTATCAAAGTAAATGGGACAAACCTCAAGCAAGTTGATATGTGCTTGGGTACCCTGATAACATTAGGTGGAAGATGTATTTTAAAAAGTAAAAGTAGAATAGCTCAAGCAAAGGCAGCATTTAACAAAAGAAAGAATATTTTACGCAATCTTTCTTTGTCAATTGAGACCAGAAAGAGAATTACTAAAAGGTACATAAATCCTATCTTGATATACGGAAGTGAATCATGGACAGTTGGTAGATTAGTGAAATATTATTCGGAAGATGCAGAGATGTGGTTTTATAGACGAATGATGAGAATACCCTGGACAGATAAAAAGAGTAATGAAGACGTCTTAAAAGAAACTGACTCACGAAAAAAAATGATTGCCCACACCAGAAAGAGACAATTTACATTCTTTGGTCATGTGATGAGAAGGAGAAAACTGGAGTACATCGTGACAGTAGCAGGAAAGTTAGAGGGGAGGAGAGGCAGAGGGAGACCTAGAGAAAAGATGCTGGACAGTCTGACATCATGGCATGAAGGATAGGACTACCAACACCACAATTCATGATTTTTAAAAAGAGGATTTGGCTGAAGGATATCACAGGGTTTTCCCAGATTTCTACCTATTTGATCATCACCTTGAGATGTTAATCTTACTTACTGCTTGCTGTCCGGGAGGAAGAAAACTTATTCAAAACAGAAACGGGCAGAAGGCTTAGAAATTAGATACCAGTCCTCCCCCCCCCCCCTTCTTCCCTTTTTACCTTTTCCGAAAAATTAAGAATTTGAAACAAACCCGATGCAAATTCGACCGTTTCCATCGCTTATTTATAGGACAGTTGCCAAATATTTATGTAACTTACACTTCACATGCTAAATCAGTTTAATAATAAACATAGGCGGGCTGACAAAACAGACAGATCTATGGACAAACGCACAGGTGGTGGTCATTGTTTCCCTCCAGGATTGCTGTCCGAATAATTGCCATCTTATGGATGAGAATCAAAAATGAGCGAACAGATACCGCATTCAACCGTAAAGATATATATTACCAGATAATTTATTGTAACAGCTGTGATTACAAGTAACCTCTTGTCATTTGTGGCCACATGACGTGTATCAATAAAATAAAAATACACACACACAAACCAGTCTCAGTTACCACAATCAGAGCATGGAGTGTGTGGACACAAATCACTATTGATTGAAATGCACATAAAGAAAAATCTTACAAGAAGCCGCTCGGCTTGTAGCTAATGAAGCAGAAAGGTACAAGTTGTCTGCCAACCGCCAAAGTCCATTCAGAAAAAAAAAACGCGGGCGCCTTTCTCGCGTACATAAATGACAGCACAACATGGATCTCCCGGTGCTGTATTTCATACCTGTCGAAGAAAGAAGGGTCTTCGATTTCTGGCACACTGTGATACAGTCGTTAGGGGCGTTTTGACTATGCATTGCAATACAGTCCTTGAAGCGTTAGAACCACGTATATACGCGAGGCAATGAGATGGTGCAGGACTTTTAAACTAGAAAAGAGTAAAGAGTCGATTTCGACTTTAAGGTGTTATATCTACGTTTAAGAGGAAGTCTACGTCTATGAGTTGAGTTAGTCTTTCAATCCTTTTGGACTTAAAGTCAGTGTGGAATCATTTGCGTACATTGCGTTAGATTCGTTACTAGACGTTTGGGCTACATTTAAGAGAAAGAGAACTTCGAAATAGATCTACAAATATACTAAAGGCTCACATGGTGAAAGAGATATCTCTGTGAAAATAGTTTTAGAGTTTTTCTTATAATTTAGAAGTTCTGGTTTTCAGAGATTGTAAATTTACTCTGACAGAGAAGTCACACAACGTCGTAACTAGAGGAGACATGCCCAAGTTAGGTAGAAGGGTAAGTCGTAGTTACCTGAAAGTTCTATACTTCGTCAACTGTGGTGTCTTATTATGTAGATTACTTGATAACCAAGATGTTACCATGTTTAAGTTACATTTAGAAGTCTCAGTGGCAAACGAATTCTAGCGCCGAATTCTGAGCATCTAAGGGATCTGCCCCAAACTGCTGATTGTAGCTCTGCGCATCGGCGGACCAGGATTACAAATGAAAAGAAACCTGGCTACATAGCCTGTGCACTGTGCTGAGCTTCTTCTGAATCAGACTTGAAGAAGAACGGAGCACTTATGGGTTACTACCCGTGTGCTATGATGTTGATCCGTTGTTCAAACCTCAATGAAGTTGTTTACAGGATAACAAATATGGATTAATGACAAAAATAGCCTTGTATCTTCACCATGAATGACCTGCCATTGAAGACAACGTAGAAGACGCTGGTGGTGAACATCAGATCGAGGTGTTTTACAAGATTAAAAATAAAAAAGTCAATTTTTTGTTAAAATGCGACTGGGTTTTGGGAAGCCTTAACAATAGCTTCCCAAAACCCAGTCGCATTTAAACAAAAAGTGAGTTTTTTTATTTTTAACCTTGTAAAACACCTCGATCTGATGTTCCCCTCATCACCACCAGCCTCTTCTACGTTGTCTTCAAGAGTTCTTGCACTCAATGGCAGGCCATTCATGGTGAAGATACAACGCTTTTTTTTTTGTCATTAATCCCTATTTGTTAATCCTGTAAACAACTTCATTGAGGTTTGAACAACGGATCAACATCATAGCACACGGGTAGTAACCCATAAGTGCTCCGTTTTAAACCAACAGCAAAGGGTCAATAATACTCGCAATTAACATAAATGGTCCCCTTTTACGTCAAGGGACAAATGGGTATAAAGTGATTAAAGCAAATGCCCCCCCCCCACCCCCACCCCATTTCGCCAAGAGGCGAATAGGTATAAAGTAATTGGAACACCAAGAGGCGAATGGGTCTGTGGTAATAAAAGTAAATGACCCCCTATTACGCTAAGAAGCGAATGGATGTATGGTAATTTATGCACCAAGAGGCGAATGGGTGTATGGTAATTTATGCACCAAGAGGCGAATGGGTGTATGGTAATTTATGCACCAAGAGGCGAATGGATGTATGGTAATTTATGCACCAAGAGGCGAATGGGTGTATGGTAATTTATGCACTGAGGCGAATGGATGTATGGTAATTTATGCACCAAGAGGCGAATGGATGTATAATAATTAAAGTTAACCCCTTTTACACGAAAAGGCGAAGGGATGTATGGTAATTTATGCACCAAGAGGCGAATGGATGTATAGTAATTAAAGTTAACCCCTTTCACGTGAAAAGGCGAATGGATGTATGGCAATTTATACACCAAGAGGCGAATGGATATATAGTAATTAAAGTTAATTAACCCATTTCACACGAAAAGGCGAATGGATGTATGGTAATTTATGCACCAAGAGGTGAATGGGTCTATAGTTATTATTAAAGTAAATAACCCTCTTTTAAACGAAGAAGCTAATGGATGTATAGTAATTTGAGTTAAAAATAGGCGAAAAGGTTTATGAAAACTACAGTGTAGGACCTGTTTCTATGCTTTGGGGCGCAGTAGGTATACTGCACTAGCCCCATACATTTGGACCATATGGCACTCAGTGAATCTCATCCATCGCACATATTTGCTAGAATTCCTTCTCCCGTTTCATGATAGGTCGGCCTGGTAATACAGGTCAGTGAAGAAAACACTGTTCTTGGAATTCGAGCAAATTATTGTTTGAGTTAGTTGTTAGCCACTTTACTACCACAGCTCTCATGGAAAGATTGCTTCTTCTTTTTCGTCTTATTATTATTCGTCTTCATCCTCTTCTTCTTCTTCCTTTTCTTCTTTGTCTTCTTCTGCTGCTGCTGCTTCTTCTACTTCTGCTTCTTCTTCTTCAGAGTTGCCGCTTACATTGTATTGTTATTTTTACCTAGGCTATGATATCTGAACATTTTTTTCCCAAAACATGCGGGCGGAGGATCTATTAAAACCACACTGGGATCTAGACAGATATGTTTTCAATATTTTACACATGCAATAATTCATCACTTTTTCTTCTTCATCCACTGTTTTTACTTCTTATTCTGCGTATTCTTGGTATTATTATTATTATTTTTATTATTATTATTATTATTATTATTATTATTATTATTATTATTATTATTATTATTATTATTATTATTATTATTATTATTATAACAGCCACACACTCACTAAAAATGCTAGGATTGGTTCTGCAACGTTATGTAAAGGATACGCCCGCCTCTCTAGCGTTGTTGGCTAAACCGGATTGCGCGAAGAGCTGGTGACGAACTCCTTGTGGTCTGGGTTCAGTCCCGGGGGTAGGCCACATTTCTTCCAGATTTACGGTATTTACAATGGAATCAATGCCGAAAGGTTGCGATATCCATAATACCGAGCCTAAGGGTTAACAACTCATGGCTTCTGGATACTAAAACAAACAAACAAACAAACATGTAAAGGATACGCAACTAACTAACTATAAGAGTTTCCCAGCAATGACAACCCAGCATTATCTTGCTAATGCCAAGTGACTGTCCTATCCTGTGTGATATACGTGCTTATCTGCAGACGTGACAACTTGCTGCACACAGGTTAAACCTAAACTGTACCCCATACTTGAATGACTTGGTTACCTCCTTGACTGACTGGAGATCTGTTTATAGAATCGACTAAGCCTGTTCAAATAAAGATTTAGAAACTAGGCTACCATAATGAAATGTCAATAGTGCCACGGCGAGACTTAATTAATAGATCTAGTAGATCCGGTTAAAATGTGTGTGTGTGTGTGTGTGGTGTGTGTGTGTGTGTGTGAGATTGTGTGTGTGTGTGTGTGTGTTCACATCTGTGTGTGCACGAAAGAGAGAGAAAAAAAAGAGAGAGAGAGCAACAAAACAAAAAACGAAGGGACGAACAACCGAACCTAATTTTTAAAGGTTCACAAATTTTGGCATGCAAGCCCGTCTTGTATCAAACCCTTCCAAACACTTATCTTTCACGGGATTGCTTTTTTTATGTAAGAAAAATAATTTGAGTTAATTATCATTTTAAAACACGTCCCTGTAATCTGAGCCGTCGTCAGGTGTCTGTGACAGATTTGTGTCCTCATGTGGCAGCTAGCTTTCTGTGTTTTATATTGCCAATGTGTCCCATTATCTCGACTTCGTTCTGTGAGTGCCAGTCTTCTGCTCAACCTATCAGCTGTATTGCCTCCAAGAGCCGAACGAATGCAGTTCAACCCCTACCAGGACCGCACATCGATCGATAAACACCCTGTGACACAAAGCGCCACTATTCAGATGAGAATCATCTGAGCGCAAGTCCCGGAAGTCCCCATTCAGCCGTTAGGTTATATTAGCCCCCCCCCCCCTCCCCCACCACACACACACACAACAGCGGGGTGGGGCTTTAAAATACTCTAACAACAAAATTACTTCCTATACTGAGGCGGTTTCTGTGCTCCAAGAGCTAGCCCGTCAGCTGGAAATCTCCCAGGCTTCCCCAAAATGTGTCCTGGGTGCCTTTCATATCTGACCATGTGTTTTCTAACAGCTTTTGCTTTAATGGACAGTTCTGTAGTATGTGTTCCGGTGTTTAGATTGCGGGTTGACACAGATACAGTGCGGCAGTATCTTTGTGCTTTTTTTTTTTTTATTCTTTTTTTTTTTTTTTTTTTTAGACAATAACAAACAACAACAAAGTTTACTTATCCGAAACTGATAATGCGGATAATCCTCATAGACGTAGGTATTTAAATTGTCCTAGACTATCTGGCCAATCCTACCTAAAACTGTGCACCAAGAAAATTATGGGTAGGGAACTGTTGATAAGTCAGTTCTTTTCGATGTTCAAATCATCTAAGATGTCATTGTTTTTCATCTTCTTGGCCCATGGTATTTTAAGAATCTTTCTATTGCTTTTCAGTTCGAAAAACCCTGAGCACATACTTCAGTACTGCCCTTACCTCTCCCAGCAAAGACTGTGAATCTGGCCCAAGGGAGCCATATTGCAAGAGAAGCTATGGGAGACCGGTGGCGACCTTAAAGGCACAATCCTATTTGTGACCCAGACGGGACTCAATGTTTAGCATGACAGATGTCGAACGCAGAAGAAGAAGAAGAAGTTCGAAAGCGCCGATTTTTCTCTTCAATGAATGAGTAAAATGTCCACGATTGGCACCCATAAGTTGCTACGGGAAAGATTCATGATGTCAAGATTTTTACTTGAACTTGCTTGCAGTTGCTGTGCAGTATGTTCTTGATGCTGTTTAGTCTCTGCATTGCTAAAGCGAGTCGTTTTTAGTATGTGTAGTGGCGAAATTATATGTTTATGAAAATACTTTTTTCTTCTTCTGCGTTCGTTGCCCGAAAACTGGCGGAAAGTCCTTGTGATCTTTTGCCGTCAGCATCTGAAGTTTGGATTAGTTCCAGGTCTAGAATACTACGTGCAATTTAGGTTGCAACATCTGACTTCAAAGAATACGTCGACTCTATCTGCATTGACTACACAGCTGGTAGGGAACCCGTTTGTAGAATGACCAATAATAGGAGTAGTTCGGCGTCAGACTGTATTCGCCCATGGTCGTGTTGCGCCACCTCTGCTCTGGTGCATCTATGCATTCCGTTGACACCCTCAAATTCAGAGACAGAGTACGGGTCGGTGAATATATCCAAGCACTGCTGGCATTTGGAGACTGTAGGTTCGAATCTAACGGTGGCTATAAATGTCGATTTATTTATCGAAGAATGCCCTCTGATCTCTACTTTTTGTTTATTATTGTGTGCCAACAGATACATGTAGAGTCTTTTTATTCTTCATAATAGTACCCAATTGTAATATAGTATTCTTCTCTAACCTTAAGGTGGATTGGCAACAATATTATGGGAGTATGCTAACTGATAAGGTGGGGTAGGTGAAAGCCCCAACAGACGTACCGCCACAAACAAACATTTAGAATTTTCTAGAATCGGGTGCTAAAGGGGGCTTATGCTTTGTTTAACTGCCCAATAATAATAATTGTTATTATTTATGGTATGTGCTGAACTGCACATAAATATTTAACAATATATTTGAAATTATATGAAATCTATAAACAAATGTTAAAAATAGAACGTCTATGCCTGGTTGGGGGAGGAGGGGGGGAAGCCTCTGTTCTATAAAAAAAAGAACTATTGGTGGTTCAGCCATTTCCCTTGAATCTTTAAAAAATATTGAAGGCGGGGGGAAAAAAAAGGGGGGGGGGGGAGGTGGATGCCTGAATGCCAAGTGTTACGATTTCAGTTTTTAACTCAGCGACTTTGCTTTAATGAGGACAGATCAATATACGTGAAAGCACTTCTTGGTAAGAATGTATCTAGAAAGTTATGCGTATCCTTTACAGGACGTTGCAGAACCAACCCCAGCAGCCCCTGGCTGTTGTGTGGTTTCTCTAGGCAAATTTACATCCAGTGGTTTGCCATTGCTTCCTGGACGATCGGCCCCTTGCTAGCACTGTCGAAACCAACGCAAGGCGCATGGCCCGCAGCTTTGGATTGAAACGGCACATTCATTGCCCGGCACCCCGTCCTGCTATATTAATTTTCATTACGATTTTTTTTTTAAATCCCTTTTGCGTTCGCATCACTGTAATTTTTTGCTATTTATTATTTTGCTTCCTGGACGATCGATGTCGGGGCGGCGGACGGTATTATAATGTATCGGAAGCGGACGCGGGGGGGGCGCGACCGGGGGGGGGTGGGGCGTCGGGGGCGGCCCCCTTGCTGAGCCCCACTGTCGAAATAGAAAAAAAACAAACGCAGGTTTCACCAACAAAACAAAGCAAGAGGAGGGTGGCGCATGGCCCCGCCGAGAGCACCCGCAGTCTGATGGTAGTATTTGAAACTTCTACCCCCATTAGGGAAAAATACAAAAAAATATAATAGCTATTAACCCCAAAAACACCCGGCCCAACCCGGGCAAATACAAGACCCCATCATATATATTACAAACAAGACCAGAAGGGGCCACCCATTACGTAACATTTCTCATTATTTACGTTTAATCAAAATCGAAACTTAAAACCCGATCGACAAAAGAAAATGTATATTTTTCTTTTAACGAGATATTGCAACTATAAAAGCCTCGTTAACATAATATTGCATACAAAATTCCACAATCCTTTCACCTAAAAACAGCAGCCAGCAAATGATACCATTCATCAAACAAAAAAAATTTACAGCGAACCACAAATCAATCAAAAATTTTTCCTTTTTTTTTTTTTAAAACAAAAAGATTTTTTTTCATCAATATTTTTTTCCAATATTAATTGTTATTATTATTATTCCAAATTTTATATATTTATTTTATTTCTTAATTTACAAAGAAAATTATTATTTATTCTTTGTTGGTTCTGGTGCTACATTGTGAGGAAAACCAAAATTGACCCACTGCCTCCAACAACATGCATGTCGTAAGAGTTGACTAACTGGGTGCTTCCATTGAAGGGCATCTGCCTGAGAGGCAAGGAACCAACAGTTTGCATATATATATATAAGTCAGATATGTAAAACGGGTTTACACGCAACACTCCGGTTCTGGAACAAGACTAAAGTACAGAGGTGGACGAACAACCATAACTTTCTACTTTGGTTTACAGCCGGTGAACGCGAATAAAAATAAGTAGATTATTCTTAATATTGGTGCAGTCCACATCACCTACCACGTGCCGATTGGTCCATAAAAATATAGGTCTAGTCCTATACTCCCAATACACCTAACGCCGTGGAAAAGGGGCCTTTATTTGCTTACTTATTATGATGATTATTATTCTTCTTCTTCTTTATCCCGTAACACTACGTGTCGTTGGGTTACTGTATGATCAGCTCTCTCCACTTTCAGCGGTCATTTGAGATGGGCTTCGTGGTTGCTTGCTGAGGCCTTTTCAGTCGGTCAGGTTCTGCAACCAGTTCTTTCTTGGTCTGCCTCTTCTCCTCTTCCTTTCTAATGAGTTCTGCAGTATTGTTTTTGAGAGACCCTTAGATCCTATTTCATGTCCATACCATTGCATTTTTCGCTTTTTAACTGTAGTTAAAACAGGTTCATAGTTGCTAATGTGCTGTATAATTATATGACGAACCTCTTCGTTTGTAATGTGGTCTCTTCATGATAGGATAAGAACTTTCTAAAACATCGTCCTTTCGAGTTCAGCTGTAAAAGGCCCACGTTTCACAGCTATATGTAAATTTAATAACAGCTAGTGCTCGAAGTAATCGGATCTAGGTTTACCATGAAATGTTTTGGTATCTCCATAATGTTTGCTGCTTGGCAAGGACTGATGTTGTCTGGGGAATCTTAAACATTATTATTATTATTATTATTATTATTATTATTATTATTATTATTAGTGTGAACACAAGTTAGCGAATAGACTTGGCAGTGTTTTGTGAAATCTTTGCCACCAACCTTTGTCTTCATGGAACAAAGCAACCAAAGCGACAACAAGAATGTGCCCTGTTTTTGAAGAACTTTTTTCGTTGCTTATATTTTTTCATAATCCACCCCCAAAGAGCACTGCCCGACCTTGATTCTGACATTCCGTGTGCTTATCTCAGGAACTAGGATCTTAGTTCCTTGTCTTGGCCACAGATCTTATTTATTTAAATCCGGTTGTTCTTTTAGATTTACGTCATCACTTATAAACCGATCCTTTGAGACTGTTCAAGGTTTGACACCTAATGACCTAAAGAGCCACTTTCGAGTGCAATTTTAGAAGTAAGTAATCTAGACGCCTCATTCATTTGCAGGAAACCTGATAAAGAGCAACCATATGGCTAAACCAAGTAACCCGGTGTCCTTTTTAGGTTTTGCGTTTTGAATTTGCCTTGTTTGTATAAGACAGTTATTGTGTGGCACCTTTATGTATTTCCAGAACATACTCTTATAGACTTATAGGGCGGCAGGTGAAGCACCTCTTATGGTGATGCTGACAGCGACAAGCAAGACCCACCTCTGTTTTCCTAGACCAGTTAAGGCCACACTGTCATCAGCGACCTGGTGGCCCATTGGCTCGCCGGTAGGTGACTTCGTCGTCGGTCGGGACAGCATTTGGGTCTGTCTCCTCTGATCGCATCAACACTGCAGGAGTCATTTCCAGGGCTTTGACTGACGTTTTACCATACCAGGACATCACACAGAGCGATAAACTACCGGTGACACAAAGTGCCAACATTCGGATGAAGATCACCAGGGAGCAGGTCCCAGAAACCTCGTTTAACCCATAGGTTGGGTTATATTAGGGCCCCCGGCCATAGCCCAGGAAGGGGAGGGGTGCTTTAAAATAACGAAAAAGGGCATCCCACAATGGAACGGACATGAGTGTAGTTAATTTCAAGGCTCTTGTTGGCGTGCAAGGCTAGGCCATTTTATTTATGGCATTTTATAAATCGGGGATGATTGCTGATTGCGACGACCCCACCCCCCCCCCCACCCCCCACCCCCAATCCCTTTTTCCCTTACAGCAAATTATCACTAACATGAAATTACTCTTTTCCATAGTACAGGAATGGGCAAGCTTTTCTGGTCCGCCATCCCAAAGGTGACCGGCCTGATGCTGACCACATCACTCACCACGTGCCGATTGCTCGATAAAATATAGGTCTTGCACAATAAACTAAGAACGACTGATGATAAGGAAAAGGGTTCTCTATATCTTCTTCTTACTAAAGTCTTCTTCTTAAATGTGAGAAGAAGGAGGGAAAAATGGAGTGCATTGCAACAGTAGGAAAGTTGGAGGGGAGGAGAGGCAGAGAAACATCTGTGTCTAAGTTGAGTGGAAGAACACGAGACAGAAGGTTGTGGATAGACATGACCACCAATGACATACGGCATGGACTAAGAAGTCCTCTGTATATGATTTTAATATTAAAGTACAACACTATATATTTACGGGCAGGCTGTTTGAGGGTACACTCAAAAAGTCATGCCCTGCTTTTGTTTCCCATAAATTGCTTATGCACCGACATTTACCAGGATGTCTTTTCTTCTTCTTCTACAGCATTCCGAGCCCTTGAGGTTCATGGCTGCAGATATCACCCGCCTCCATTCATCTCTCTGACTGGCCTTATCTTTCCAGTTGGTGACACCAGTGATTGCAGGTCTGTCTGAACATTATATCTCCATCTTCTTCCTAGTCTGCCTCGTGGTCTACGACCATTCATCTCCTTTGTGTATACAGTTTTTTTTTCTGTCATCTGACATTCTTTCAATATGCCCCAACCATTTCAGTCTATTAGCTTTCATGAAGCCAGTGATCAGTGGTGATTTAAACAGATTATGAATTTCGTTATTGCTTTTTATTCTCCATTTCCTGCTGTTTGCATCTTTGATGGCTCCAAAGATTCGTCGTAAAACGAAAAAGGCTTTATCTCTTGTGCTCCAAGTAGGATGTCTTTTGCACATTCTAATTTTCTACATTAGTCTTCTTAAACGTCTTTGATCGTATGCCAGGGCCATACCAGGCAAACAGATGGTGCCGGTACCAGGGTGTGTTCTGCTCCTGTAGACACTTCTTCACGCCAATAGCGTCTCAGGCATTTGGTGATAGACATACATTTTTAAGACCAAAGGATACTCGATTTGTAATGTGGTCAACATCACGCCGGTTGCCTTTACTTCCGATGACTTTCTTGGTACCATTGTGAATTATTAAAGCTCTTATTCACCCCCACCCTTTCCATACACACACACGCACACCACACAACACACACACACAACACACACACCCACACACAGCACACAACACACACACACCCACACACAGCACACAACACACACACCCACACAACACACACAACACACACACCCACACACAGCACACATACACCCACACACACAACACACACACACACACACACACACAACAATCAATTTGTTTAGAGTGGGATAATTACCGCCATGAATACGGACCTCCTAATTTATTTATTTTTCTACTTTGTGTAATTCATAACATTTTATATTCTTCCAAAATAAGCACAATTACAATTTGGTTTCGCTTTGATTCTTTGTTGGATTCCAGTTTTTAACGTCCGCTTTACACATCAGGAGACCACTTTTAGGGGATAATGCAGTGCTTCAAGTTTAATTCAGCAAGTTTTTGGTATAGATAGAAGAGGTTTAACAAGAGTTGTTATTTAATTATGTCAGTTGTTACCTTCTCTGTATTAGGTTTCTTTTTTTCTTCTTTCTCTTTTTATTCTTATACTTATTTTTATACTATTGCTGCTGCTGCTGCTGCTGCTACTACTACTACTGCTGCTACCACTAATTCCATGATCACCACTACTACCAATATTTCTTCTATTGTTTCTTCTTCTTTTTCTTCTTCTTTTTCTTCTTCTTTTTCTTCGTTTTTTTTTTTTTTTTAACCATCTTCTTGAGTACGTGCAGTGTGCATGCTCACATTAGGCGTGCGGGAAAGTCCTCTAGTATGCATGCATGTGCGTATGTGCAAACATGCTTACATGTGTGTAAATGACTAATGAGTTTTTACTTCAGTGTGTACGTGTATTCATTTGTGCGTGAGAGGGAGACAGGAGAGAAAAGTGCGCGCGCGCAGGAGAGAAAGAGAGTGGTGGGAACAGAGCTAAAGAGTTCCTGTTTTTTTTTTTTTAAATCCTGTTTCACTAAACGAGTAGGTGTTATAGCCTGCCAGATTTATCCGTCGAGGACACCTAATGTTACTTTAATGTCAGTCAATGTTTGCTAATGCGGAAACGATGTTATCTTGCAATCGTTTCATGCGTTCTCATTTCATAAAGCCACGTTCAACTGAGATCCGTCAAATAGAGACCAGTCTTCAGGGCACACTTGTATTCTAGACACCCTCAAGACTGCACAGTGTGTGTTCTTGACCTTTCTTTCATGCCATAATATTTTTCTTTAGTGTAAAAATGTTCAGTAATGATCGATTCTTTAAGTGCACAGGTTGTTGCTATTGAAATCATGTCATAAATATTGATTCAGTGTCGATGCCGTTTGACTGAACAGTTCTTTTACAGCTGGCATATAGAAGTTGGTTCAGTGTCTCCACCATTTTCGTGTACCGTCTGCGTGCAATTTACCTTAGTGACTAGAGTATTTATTGTTTTTAAACATCCAAATGGCTCCTGAAATTATTTTGATGTCTGTAAATGCAGAGTGTGTGCTAAATCTGTGTTTTATGAGTAAACTTTTTGAATGTCCTTTACAGACAAGTTAGTCTCAGTGTGTTGAAGATCAGTTATGTTTAAATGTTCATCTACATCAAGTAATTGTCAAGAAACACACACTCACACACACACATAAACTTAAAGTTGAGTAGAGAAATGTCAAGAATAACATAATAATTTTAGAGCCTGCTATGAAGTGAAAAGACTAAAAATTATGTGAAGGAAGGAGAAAATACGAATAGATAACATTGAGATGGTTTGGATAGTCACGGCAGTGTGCTGGCAAAACTGTCTCTCTCTCTCTCTCTCTCTCTCTCTCTCTCTCTCTCTCTCTCTCTCTCTCTCTCTCTCTCTCTCTCTCTCTCTCATGTGTATATGCATAAATGTGGATATATGTGTGAGTGCGAGTGTGTATTGGTGTTTGTGAGTTAGGCTATACGTATATATGTGTGTAGGATGGTGTATTCATCAATATGTATGAATGTGTGAACGCATGCATGTGTGTGTGTATGCATATATATATATATATATATATATATATATATATATATATTATATATTATATATATATATATATATATATATATATATATATATATATATATATATATATATATATATTATATACTTTTTTAATTTTTATATGTATGTACATATGTACCTATGTATATACGTATGAATGTATGTATGTTTGTACGTACGTACGTGTGTGTGTATGAGTGCGCGATCGTATCTATAAGTTAAAAGTAAAAATGCCCGCATGTATGCTACATATTCTTATTCTTATTATTATTATTACTATTGTTATCATTATTATTATTATTATTCCTTCTTCTTCTTCTTCCTCTTCTTGGTCGTCGTCGTCGTTGTCGTCTTCCTCTTTATCGTCTTCTTCTTCTTTTTTTAATTTTTCCTCTTTTTCTTTGTCTTTGTCGTCTTTTTCGCCTTCTTCTTCTTCTATGTTTTTTCTTCTTCTTTTTCTTAACTTTCTCCTTCTTCTTCTGCTTCTTCTTCTTCTTTTCTTCTTCTTCTTCTTCTTCTTCTTCTTCTTCTTTTCTTCTTCTTCTTCTTCTTCTTCTTCTTCTTCTTTTGCTTCTTCTTTTTCCTTCTTCTTCTTCTCTTTTTCTTCTTCTTCTTTTTGCTTCTTCTTTTCTTCTTCTTCTTCTTCTTCTTCTTCTTCTTCTTCTTCTTCTTCTTCTTCTTCTTCTTCTTCTTCTTCTTCTTCTTCTTCTTCTTCTTATTCTTCTTCTTCTTCTTTTTCTTCTTCTTAAAGTTCATCGTCAGTAAACTCCAGCAGAAAATTTTAGTTTTTCGCCGGATTTTGGACTTTAGCCATATTCCAGAACTTAAGTTTTGCGTGCACATCCGTTTGACAGATCTCTGACTTTTTTGTATGTAGACTATTGCTTCATCGCCTGTCAGGCAGCTGCACTCCGACATCGATTGAAAGACCCATAATTAACTGACTTTTACGACATACTTGTTAGGAACAGTGAGTCTGTTCATTTTCTGCCACAATGAGGCCCTGGTACCCAAACAATGGAAAACCTATTCTAATATAAAGCACATAGTCTCACAGCACAGCATACAAAATTACGTTGGGGATGACTTAGCGTAAATGTTGTTACCTATTCTAACACAGCAAATTATCTCACAGTACACCATACATCTTTATATTCATGGATTTTTTATTATAAATTGTTAAGCTTTTTCCATTTTAAAACAATCTACTTTATTTGGTCATTTGATGAGAAGGACAAAACTGGAGTACATCGTGACGGAAGGAAAGTGGGGGGGGGGGTGGGCAGGCAGAGGGAGACCGAGAGAAAACATGTTGGATGGTTTGACATCATAGCATGGAAGATCATCTGTGTCAAGAGTTGACTGAAAGAACACGAGACAGAAGGTTGTGGACCGACATGACTACCAACGCCACAAGGCATCGAATTTAAAAAGAAGAAGAATATAAAACATCATCTTAGAATATGCTCCACAGCACTACGTTGGGGATGGTTCATTAGAAAATACTTCAACCAATTCTAATGTAATGGGGAACTCGAATATACAAGAAGCAAGTGAATAGGAAAGTTTCTGGTCACTGCTCTAGTGCTGTTCAACACTTCCTTTAAAAAAAAAAATAATCTATCGACGTCTGTGGCTTAGACGTTGTGAACGAGCTTCGTAATTCCAAGATACCCGGTTCGATTCCAGATGCAGACAATAAACCGCTAAGCGTTGCTTTCCACGAGGCTTTCGAGTGCCGCCCGTTCAATTTAGAAATGGGAAACTACGTTAACGTAAAGTTATTGAAGTAAAACTAACAGCCAAAAAATGATAGGGTTGATTCTGCATCGTCCTCTAAAGTATCCGCAACTAACGCAGTGGCTGGACCTCAGCCTGTCGGTCCGACATTTTTTTTTTTTTAAGGCTAAGGCTTCCAAGTCGATGAAGCTTAGAAATTCTACAAGAAAATATCATGGAAGTAAAGGCGGTAAAAAGTGTTAGCATCATACACGTATTGTATATCAAAAGGTAAAAAATATTTCATTGCCTATTTATTCAACTAATGCGTATCCTATCTCCTTTTTGTGAGGTAGGGTGAGTTTTCCAGCACCGCTCCTTATGGCACAGATAGCAGCCCGACATACAGTCCGCGGCTCATCGGGGGCACATTTCGTCAACGTTATTGAGGACCCTGTCAAGTAAGTACACTAACAGGGATTCAATTTAAAATGTCATTTATTCTGACAATTATCCCTTTCCAAGTTACATTATACATTCATTCATAATCACTAGGAGGCTCTCTTTCCATGTCAGATTGTTCTATTCCCATGTCAGATTGTTCTATTTCCATGTCAGATTGTTCTATTTCCATGTCATATTGTGCTGACTGGCACCTTTCCATCTTTCCAGACGACAGCGTTAAATTTTGCTACGCGTTCATGCGACTCACGGCCCATGGCGATGGCGAGTGTGACTAGCAAGACCCGCCCGCGTTGAAAAAAAGTCTTCCGCAATTATCGAAATGGCTATCCTCTCCATAGCACGAAGCCTGGGCAGTATTGTAGAGAACATATGTTGCATAATGATCCCTCTTCAAGTTAGCATTGTTTACTTCCAAAGGAAAGGTAACACAGTACGTTTAGTAACGAAGCAGCCTGCAGAAGCTGCCGAATCAGAAGAGCTGTGCTCTCTCTGACCACCTGTGGAAGCTTCCCGCTCAAACCAGCTGCCAGCCAAGGCTAAGGGTCTTGACTCCTATGCCATGCCATAAGATTTTCAGGTTGCATTTCCTCTTCATAGGATAAGGCTAGTATCTTCGCCAGCGTGCAGAATTCGAGCTCGACAGCTTATCGAGAAATAGTTTTAAAATAGAAGGTAAAGTTTCGACCAGAGAGACAAGCAAATGATCGTTATAAAAAATTGTATTTGAAACAAAAGAATCCCTCTCTTATTATTTAGCAGATAATGGACTCACATTTTATCTTTGTTTTTCAAAGCTGCACCAATAAAGCTTAGAAGCTTTTCATAGTTGATGTCCCTGGCTGTCCTCTGGCTGGACACAAACAATGCAGCCACTAGGTGCAGCAAGTCCGTGGGGATATCAAACTGGGGACAGCAGATACGATACAGTTACATAAATCCACTTAAACCGAATACTTTTTTTCCAAAATAATATTTGTTTATCATCATTATAACCATCACCATCCCCTATCCCCACTATCATCAACATCACCATCATCATCATCCTCATCCACATCCCCATCATCATCAACATCAACATCACCAACACCACAACAACCATACCATTATGATGGTCATCCTGTGTAGTATATATATATATATATATATATAGTATAAAGTTTATCATACAAATAATAATTTATTATACATACTAATAAACTGTGAGGGAAGCACCCCTGGTGTAGTGGCTAGACCACTAGCTGCTGATCAGAAGGTTCAAATCCTGGCAGAGCTAGAACTTTTTTCAAAAATGTCCTTGGCTTCTAGGTCTCCTAGGTAAATGGGTACGGGTAGAGTCATGGTCTAAAGGTGACCTGTGTACTGTTGGTAGCAGTGAGTCCGATGTGAAAATAAAAATATGTTCCTGTGTGCTGACTGTGTATCCAACTATCACGCAGTTACTGTTTTTATTTGTCTATAAAATTGTAACTATTTATCTCTATTATATCTACATATACTGTGTATCACAACTATATATAGATATAAGATATATATATATAATTGCTTATATACTGTATTTTATATTATATACATATTTATTTTTATTGTATTCTAGTTTTATTTAAGTTGTATGGTTATAAGTTTTTCCAAAGCATTCCGGATGCGTCCAAAGTTTTTATTAGGTGACAGTAACATCGAGCTCTTTGTCTCCGTTCTTTAGGTGGCGCTAGGTGTTGCATGCGCGTTCGCAAAACTGAAAAAATTGCGACTGTACTTACGGAGGGTACCCTTAAAGAACAACATGCTCTTGTGCGGGTTTTTTTTTTTTTTTTTTTTTTTTTTTGGGGGGTGCTAGGGGAAGGCAAAGAAGGAATGTGCAAAGGACCTTCGTAAGGAAATGCTATCTGTTTTTTCTGACAAATGTTTATCCCGTAAAGCAGTGCATTGCTGGGTTTAAAAAATTTAAACGAACCATTTGTGACTTACTTTTTGACCTTTCCCCTCGTAACACTGACTGTTTATCTAGTGTACTTTATATGGCATTCAGCACAAACGTGGACTCGAACAGTTTCTACCTGTCGGAGAAACCTAACAACGTAGACCCAAGAGCCCTGATAGACTTCACTAGGCGATACAACCAGCCATATCAGGTAAGACTGGCCAATTTTTGCTTCTTGTGTAACATTTTGATGATCTTTCTTGGTGGAGCATGCCTGGAAAGAAAATATACCGTAGAAATATGTTCATAAAAAGAATAAAATTCCCAGTTAGACCCAGACTAAACTGGTAAATTGAAACATTCTAGGGTGTAAAGGCGGACCGGCTTGATTTGAACCATTTATCGAAGACCTATTTTTTTTTCTCCCCAATATGGAGCTATTTGCCCAATGCGTCTTATGACATACAAACTTGTTCTTTTGTCTTGTATCCTAGTAGCAGTTGGCAACCGTCAGTCACTTGAGACCATGAAGATGTGTTGCTGGTCTTGATAACAGCGTCTGCTATGACTTGTGAAGTCCACAGCGAATGAGGCTACGACCTGTGAAGTCAAATGCAGATGTTACTGTCTCTGCCGCAAGTCCACATAAAAACTGATGCCCTGTTATACCGAGGCTGGTCCTCTCTCAGACGGCTCTTCTCTATAACTTGCTGCGCTAGGACTCTTGCAGACTACAACGGTCCCGTTTTTCACTGTTTGCCTCCGCTGGAGTCGGTCGGCAACTGATCTCTCCCAGGTGCTTTTGCATAAGTCTTTTAGCGTAGCCTTGGCCTTTCTGCAAATTTGTTTACCTGTATCCAGTTCACCACACAGGAGAACCTTTCGGATGTTACTGTCCTGTATGCAGCAGACATGTCCCAACGCGTTGTCCTACGCGCTCAGTTTGTTGTTGTTGTTGTTGTTGTTGTTGCAAAGTACAGTAAAGAACCATTTGGAGCATCGGACATATTGTGTTGGACCCAGGTCATATTTTTTATCGACCAGCTGGCACTGGTTGGGCTATGTGGTCATTATCCTCCCAGCCACCTTGGCTTCCCATAGTTTATGTTTGTTATCCAGTTTAGTTCGGGTCGATCTAGAAGCCTAGGTTTTTTTTTTTTTTTTTTTAAATCGGATTCGAACTGAGACCTTATGACATTTAAAAGAATGTAAATTTTCTTTTTCTTATGTGGACAGCAATTTCTCTTTTTGAGTTAGTTTCTTTCGACATATTCGTTATTTCTTTTACCTTTCTAGTGTGTTTTCATCATTCGTCTATAAAACTACACCCTCACCGCTTCCGCATAATCGTTCATTGGCTAACTAGCCAACAATTTACTTCCATATATAATGATACGATTTAAAAAGCTCTGAAAATTTCTCTTTTCCACCATAGTTGTCAATGAAAAGAATGTTCGGCTGTCCTCCGAATAATGGGCGGTAAAGATGGCAGCCGCAAAATATCCCGACGAGCCACAGCTACGTGTCATGTGTTGTAAACATTCAAAAATTGAAGTCAATACTAATAAGGAACGAAAAAAAATATTATATCAAATCGACTTCTTACCAATAATTGTATGCCTTTATATCTGGAAATTATGGCCCGAATAGTGCCCGAAAATCTGCTGTTTGTGGCTGTTACGCCATTGAAACTCGGCTAAGTACGATCGGAACAAGGCGCGGCTCGTACCAGGTTGGTAGCGCAGCTTTCTCTTTAGTAGCATCCACAAACCGGCTATCCTCCGAATAACGAGCACAAAAGATGCCGGCCAATGGCGGTTAAAAACAGGGCCTCAGTCACGTGTCAATTGCGCACCTACGGTGACTTAATTTGCGCTCACGCGGCGTGGATTGGGGCTAAACTAGATGGCTAGGATTCACGAGCAAAGCTGCAGGAGATGCGAAAGCTGCTGCTCGTGGGTCCCAGACATCTAGTTTAGCCCCATCAGCGCCGAGTTTAACTCGGCGGTTTGTTCCGTTTCTCGAAATTGTCAACAGACACTAATCCTAGTTTTCCCGCAATGTGCTCGTGACCGCTAGTGCGCAATTGACACGTGACTGTGGCTAGTCAGGATATTTTGCGGCCGCCATCTTTACCGCCCGTGATTCGGAGGATAGTCGAATGTTCTTCATGTTGTGCAATGCTGCTTGTGCTTGAGCTGTTCTTTATTTTGGCTTCCATCTGCTGCTGTCGGGATAACTAAGTACTTTAACGTTATCACCAACTGTGTTGCCAATAGAAAAGCACCAATTCACGATGAAGCGATGTTAGATTTGGAAGACAAAATAATAACGGTCACTCCATTCTAACAATGGGTATCTGCGTGCAGGATCCATTTCACAAGAAGAACGAGTATGTCCGACCTGCATACGCCACCAAGCGACCAGACTCCAAAGATATTTCATCTAGATATCCAAGACTGGCTCCGATAGGCAGCAACAAAATAAAGATTCAACAGGTAGGTAGGGATGGAACTCATTTTATTTATTTTGTGTTGTTCTATGTCAATAATTACTTTTTGTTTTATCAACATATTATTGTAGACGAATAGAAGAGTTGTGAGGAGACGGCAAGCTATGTGCTTGTTTTGCTTTTTCTTGATATTTATGTAGAATTTCAGCATCATGTAGATCTTCAGCACCATGTCGATATTTAGCTTAATGTAGAATTTTAGCACCATGTAGATCTTTAGCACTATGTCGATATTTAGCCTACTGTAGAATTTCAGCACCATGTAAATCTTCAGCACAATGTAGTTCTTCAGCACTATGTAGTTCTTCAGCACCATGTAGATTTTCAGCTTAATGTAGATCTTCAGAACCATATAAATCTTCAGCTTCATGTGGACACTCAACTTCATACAGGTCTTCAGTACCATGCAGCACTTCATCACCATGCAGATATTCACCTTCATGCAGGTCTTCAGCACCATGTAGATGTTCAGTTTTCTGCAGGTCTTCATCACTGCGTAGACATTCATTTTCCTGCAGGTCTTCAGCTTACTGTAGATCTTCAGGACAATGTAGATATTTAGCTTCGTGCAGGTCTTCAGCACCATGCAGATGTTCAGTTTTCTGCAGGTCTTCATCACTGCGTAGACATTCATTTTCCTGCAGGTCTTCAGCTTACTGTAGATCTTCAGGACAATGTAGATATTTAGCTTCGTGCAGGTCTTCAGCACCATGAAGATATTCAGCACCATATAGATATTTAGTTACCTGCAGATCTTCCGCACCATGTAGATCTTCTGCATCTTGTGGATCTTAGTATCATCTAGATATTAAGTATGATGTAAATCTCCAGCATTTTGTAGATTTTTAGCATCATGTAGATCTTTTGTATTTTGTAGGTCTTAAGCGTTTTGTAGATAGTATCATTTTGTATATCTTGATCTGCATCATATAGATTGTCAGCATTGCTGTAGATTTTCGGCATCATTTTGATCTTCAAAATCATGTATATCTTCGATATCATGTAGATCTTCGGTATCATGTAGATCTTTCATTTCATGTAGATCTGCAGGATCATGTAGATCTTCTACACCGTCTAGATTTTTAGCATCGTTTAAACCCTAATTCATTCATTTCTTGTCAACCTCTATTTTTTGACGATGTGAATGAATTGTTTTCCAGTATGTAGTTGTCGAATGTGTGAATTATCCAACCTATAGTAGTCAACTGTGTGAATTATTCGGCTTGAAGTTGTCGAATGTGTGAATTATCCAACTTGTAGTTGTCGCATGTGTGAGTTCTCCAACTTGTAGTTATTGACTGTGTGAATTATCAGACTCTTAGTTGTCGGAGTTTGAATTATCCAACTTGTAGTTGTCGTAAGTGTGAGTTTTCCAACTTGTAGTTGTCGGATGTGTGAGTTCCAGTTATTTGTGTGTTATTAAGACTGTTGTGAATTTGAATTATCAGTAGTTGTCGTAAGTGTCGGAACTGTAGTTGTCGCATTGTGATCCCAGCTTGTAGTTGAATTATCGTACTGTGTGAGTTTTCCAACTTGTAGTTGTCGGATGTGTGAGTTCTCCAACTTGTAGTTGTCGGATGTGTGAGTTCTCCAACTTGTAGTTGACTGTGAATTATCAGACTTGTAGTTGTCGGATGTTTGAATTATCCAACTTGTAGTTGTCGCATGTGTGAGTTCTCCAACTTGTAGTTGTCGCATGTGTGAGTTCTCCAACTTGTAGTTGTCGGATGTGTGAGTTCTCCAACTTGTAGTTGTCGGATGTTTGAATTATCAGACTTGTAGTTGTCGAATGTGTGAATTATCCAACTTGTGGTTGTCGGATGTGTGAGTGTGTATTATATAATGTGTGAATTGTCAGACTCTATAAAGTTTGAATTCAACTTGTAGTTGTCGGATGTTTGAATAGTTGTAAATGTGTGAATTATCACCCTGTGAAGTATTCTCCAACTTGGCTGGAATATCAGACTCTTAGTCGACTGTTTGAATTATCGGACTTGTAGTTGTCGTAGTATGTAACATATTGTCGTATATAATTGTAGTAATGTGAATTATCAGACGTATGTAAAATAATGTGTAACCAGTAGTAGTCAACTGTGTGAATTATCACCCTCTACTAGTAGACTATGTGAAGTATGCAGCTGGTAGTTGTCGACTGTGTGAATTATTCAAATTATAGTGGCCGGTGTGTGCGAAATATTAAGTTGATAGTAGTTGACTGTATGAATTGTTCAGCCTGTAGTAGTCAACAGTTTGAATTATTCAATCTACTGAGGTCGACTGTATGAATTATTAATCATGTAGTTGACGACTGTAAATTATTCGATCTATAGTAGTCGATTGTGGAGAATTAATCCATCTGTGGTTTTCTACTGCGTGAATTATTAACCTTTTGTAGTCGAATATGTGGATTATTAGTCATGTAGCTGTCGATTGTGTGAATTTCAAAAATGTTTGTTTGCATTGACTGCTTTTCCAATCTGTAATTGACTCGATGACATTTCCAGTCTGTAGTCGAATATGTGAATTCATAGTATTCCCATGTGCAGTTCCTGATTGTGAGAATTCGTTGCTTTCCGTTTTTTCATTAACTGTTGTTGTCCATTCTTTGAACTGACTGTTTCTCTTCTGGTAGTTATCTACTGTATTTGAGCCTGAGCCCTGGACACAACGGTACTACACGGACAAGGATTCTCCTTTCCCGAGCTTCAGCAACGGTGGGAGTAATGGCAGAACCAACAGACTCGTTATTCACAATGATCATTCAACGGGTCCATTTGACTACACCTCAAAAGGTTATACGGTATGCGATTGTTGGCATAAAGTACGAGAGTATGTTGGCTGTCGCTGATATTAGGAATGTCGGTGTTTTAAGCTATGTGGCTAAAAGCATAAAATATGTTGTGATTGTCGATATAAAGTATGTGATCACTTATATAAGGTATGTGATTGTTTAAACAGGTTATGTGATCGTTTATGTAAGGTGTGTGGTTGTGCCATGAGATATGTGGTTGTTGATATATGGTATGTGATTGTTTATTTAAGTTTTGATAAAAGTATGTGGTTGTTTATATAATGAATGTGGTAGTTGATATAAAGTCTGTGGTTGTTGATATAACTTGTGCGATTGCTTTATTAAGATATGTAAAAGCTGACAAAAGGTATCTGTTTGTTGATAAAAGGTTTGTGGTTGTTGATATAAGGTATTTGGTTGTTTATATAAGGTATGTGATTCTTGATTTTTTAAAAAAAATATGTGTTTGTTGATAAAAACTATGTTGTTGTTGATAAAAGGTGTGTGGTTGTTGATATAAATTACGCGGTTATCGATTAAAGATGTGTGGTTATAAAAAATAAGGTACGAGGTTGTTGATATAAGGTATGTGTTTGTTAATATAAGGTATGTGGTTGTTGATATAAGGTATATGGCTGTTGATATAATGTATGTATTTGTTGATATAACGTATGTGGTTGTTTATATAAGGTGTTTGGTTATTGATCTAAGGTATGTGGTTGTTTATGTAAGGGATGTAGCTGTTTATATAAGGTATGAGGTTGCAGATATAAGGTATGGGCTTTTAAAAATAAGGTAAGTGATTCAGAAATAGAGTATTGCAATCTTCTATCGAGCCTGTTCTGTTGTATTGTAGTGGATATTGGAATGTGAGCAAACAAATTTAGAAGACTTTGGAAGCAAACGAGATGTGGTTCTTGGGAAGAATGCTGAGAATATTTAAACTGCCAGAATAACCAACACTGAATGCCTGGAAATGGCTAATGAAAGTAGAACATTGAATACAACAATGAGAAGGAGAAACAAAATTCGTTGGTCATGTATTGAGAAAAGGAGCACTGGAAAATATCGTGACGACAGGATAGGTCACTGGTAGAAGAGGCAGAGGCAGACCAAGAGAAATTATGGTGGATGGCTTAAGACAGTAGCATGGAGGAATATCATCAGTGGAATTGATCCGGAAAACCAAAGACTGAGATCTGTCCTGAGGCATGAACGCTTACGCCAGCTGGCAAGGCACTTGGTGGTGATGATGATGATGATGATGATGATGATGATGATGATGATGTTATTGTTGATATAAGGTTATGTGACTGTTAATATAATGTATGTAGTGGTTGATTTAAAACATATTGTTGTTGACAATATCAGGTATGTCGCTGCATTTGTTGACCGTTTGTGTTTTTTACTAGGCAATTTTACATTCAATAGTTTGCCAGTGCGTTACTAAACAGCCGACTGATGTCGAAATCAAAGAAAGATAAAGTAAAAAGATCCCTTTTCACGATTAGGGCTTATCGCTTATAGGGGAAGAGCGTCCTTATTTTTACAGACCATCGGCACTAGGTAGGTAATGGGGTCAGCATTACGCCGGTCGTCTTTACTTCGCCAGGACAGCCATCCTGGTACCCATTTTAGCCTGGGTCGACCTGCGACACCCCATACCATGATAAAAATCCACGCATCCAAAAGTGGGTTTCAGTCGCGGTACGTTGGAATTACGTGTCGTACTCGCAACGCCTTAAGCCACGGTCGCAGTTCAAAGAAAGATGGTGTGCTGAAAAATACTCTGAAACTAAATCAGACCGGATATTTCGAAGTTCTAAGCCAAGTTTGATACCCCTGAGCTACAGACGCCTGTTTGGAAGGATATATCACAAATATATGTGTTTCATTAATATGACCATATTACCCCTAAAAGACCCTTTTCCCCACCCAGAGGCGTGTTTTATATATATGTATATAGTGCTACACCTATACTTTGCAGACCAATCGGCACTCGGTGAGGAATACAATTAACATCACGTCAGATAACTTTACTTCTCTGGATTTTTTCTGGTATCCATTTTAGGTTGGGTCAACTAAGGAGATGGGTTCATTTTTGAAAAAAATCCCAGTTCCCCTCAAAGGTGAACATAAAGTTGGCTACACTCGATACTTTTAGCCACATTTTCTGTTGCTATTAAAACAAAGCAAACGCTTCCTTTTAGAAGCTGGCTGTGCTATATGTTGTTGTTGTTTGTTGTTTGCGTTCACCGGCATTAAACTCCAGTGGCAAGACCTGGTTGTTCATCCATTTCTGGACTTTAGCTTTGTTCCAAGACCTGAGTGTTGCGTGTGCATCTGTTTTACAGATCTGACTTATTTGTATGCAGATTGCTGGTTCCTTGCCTCTCCGACTTCAAAGGAAGCTCCCAGTTAGTCGACTCTTACAACATGCTTTTTGGGGAGGCAGTGGGTCTATTCTTGTTTTCCCTATAATGAGGCCCCGGAACCCACACTGAGGTGTGCTGATATGAAGTTAGGGGGGAACCACACAAACACACGCACACGCACAGACACACACACACATACACACACACACACACACACACAAACACACAAAGTTTGCTAGGGACGATCTGGGGCATCTTCATAAGAAACAGAAAAATCTACCTCGTCCACTTTTTTTGATAGCATATGTAGGTAAAAAGAAAGTAAATTGTAGCCGCTTATTTATTTTCTTGTTAGTCGTTGACATTTTTAATAAGTAAAGTAAAGATACCTTTTCATGCCTTTAGGTGTGTCGGGTATATGGGAAAAGCGCCCATATTTTTACAGACCGTCGGCACTAGGTGGGTGATTTAGTCAGCATAACGCCGACAGTCTTTACTACCCCAGGACAGAAATCCACACAGCAAGCAGTGGGTTTTGATCGCGGTACGTTGGAATTACGAGTCGGACTCGAAACACCTAAGCCACGGAAGCCGTGAAATTTTTAATAGCATAACAATATCCGCAGTCAATAAACAAATTATTCAGTTTTAACATTAATTATTATGTCGAAATTATTGCAGTTTTTGAACTTGACTTCCGAGCAACTTGATGGAACAAAATAAGTTCAAGAACCGAGGTTCCACGTAACCCCCTTCATGTTTTCCTCATATTATTAAATAATTCAGATTTTGTAACTAATTTCTTTCAATCTGATTTACTTGATTCCAAAAACAATATGCCAATATTTCATTCAGTCCACTCACGCAGGAGAAGATTCAGAATCTGATGACATGTTCATTGCCAAGCTGCTATCGAAGATTCCCCGTGGAATATTTCCTCCTGAGACCCCAGTACGCCTTTCCCCCAAGGATGAGACGCGACTTCTCAACATTCTGACCTCTGAACTCTACTATGCTGACCCACTGAAGCTACGCGACATCTACTTAGACATTTCAAACAGAGTGGACAAACAGCTCACTGGCCATTGTCAGTATCATGATCTGTGCCAGACTTTTTCGCGTGTGTCGGTCAGTAAAGTTTTGAAATACGATCACCTATTCTCATCGGCATCATCCTCATTTTCACCTTTATCTTTGTCTGTGGAGAGGAACCGGTTGCAATCCATTGCTCGACGGAGAGTACTGATAACTGACATTCCATGTGGATGTAGAATGTCATTAATTTCATTAATCCACCTTGTCCTTTCATATCACATTTCACAGACGTCGCGCCTGGGTTAATAGTTGCTTTTCAATGAATGTGGTGTAAGATGTATAATCTGTTTGTCATACCCAACTTTAGAAATCAGTTAACTCAGTATAACTGCTCTGTATAAGTTGTTGAAATCTGGCATACAACATGTTAATAATCTAGTCCTTGTAAGAATTGTTTTTTCAGTGTAAACAAACATATAGTTTCCATTTAGCCTTATTTGGGGTATATGAAAAAACAGTCACCCAGTCAAAGCAAACATTTAGCATGCTTACAGTGAACTGAGTGACAGTAAATTTTCAAAACAAATTGCACGTGTTCAAATGCGTTTTACTATCAAGTGATCATCCCCAGCCTCGTGTGAGTTTTTTTTTTATTGTATGTGGGATATGCTATTACAATAATAGCTACACATGTGAATTCATTTCAAAATAATCTCCAAGCGTACGTCAGTTATTTCGTATATAGTTGTTTAGCGGTACACAAATTATTGGTAATTATTAGTTCACTCAGTCTAACAGCTTGTTTATTTTGTTAAACAGTTTTTAAGGTTCTTTTTTCTTTTAGTTGATTTTGTTGTTAATAGATTTTATTATTAATATTGATTGTATATTATTTTTTTTTTAATTAATATTATCCTCACGATCATCATTATCATATTTTGGTCACCAATGGATAACATCGTATGTTCAATGCACACCAAGGCGTGTAAGTGGGACCTTTGCTAAATATATTTTGGCTCACCGCACAAGTAGACGATTTATAGATGACATTTGTACTATAGTCAAAGATATACTGTAGCTGACAACTTTAATGCTAGTGGTTCGAGAAACCACAATACCAAGATTACAGCAAGTTACATACCCAAGGATTCCAAATGCTACTAATGTGATCCAGGCGTAAACTAAGGTTGTCAGTATAACTAGATACCTTATGGTAGATCTAAACTCATCTTCAAAGTGCCTCAACACTCAACTCTTTTAAAATATAATGTCATAAACATTGTAGGTAGGTAGGTGCTTTGCTGAAGTTGGAAAAAAAATCGTAACGTTTAACCAGCATTCATAAAGGGGTAGCTTTAGTTTATAATTGTGACCATAATTGTGACCATAATTGTGACCATAATTGTGACCATAATTGTGACCATAATTGTGACCATAATTGTGACCATATAAAATAGTTTAGCATTGCAAGCCACCGAGAGCTTGAAAAGGATTTTTGACGTGATCAAAGAAGACAGACTCAAATACTGTCCCAACCGGCAACCGAGTCGTCTACCGCGAGCCAATGGACGACCTAGTTGACGGAGATGGATGATAAACATACAACAGTGAGAAGACAGTAAATGCAATGGTAAAGATCCCTTTTCCATGACTTTAGGTCTAATGGCAATATAGTAAGTAAAGGACCCTTTTCCACGCCTTTAGGCGTATAGAGCATATAGGGCTAGACCTATATTTTTATAGACTAATCGGCACTTGGTGGGTAATTCTGTCAGCATCACGTCGACCGCCTTTACTTCCCAGGACTGCAACTTTGACCCATTCAAGGCTGGGTCGATCTGGGAATCAAGGTCATTTCTGAAAAAAATCAGGCTCTGTCAGGACACGAACACACAACCTTCCGATCCGCAGGCGGGCGTCTAGCCGCCTACACCACGGCGACTCTCAAATGCAGTGGTACGGATATGGAGCAAGGTCACCCGGCCTCTCCAGTACACAGCTACAGGGTTCTGTAGAAGGGGGAGAGGACAAGAGCTAAGCACAGAATGTGTCTGCTTATACAGACCTCACGTAGGCAAACATTATGTTCAGTGTATATGACCGACACAAACTGCTGATCCAACAATTTGAGACATCATAATGATGGTGGTGGTAGTGGCGTTGATGATGATAGAGATAATAATGGCTAAGATAGTGATGATGAGAAGGAGGATGATGGTGATTGTGGTGGTGATGAAGATGGTGACTATGATGGTGGTTACAGTAATGATGAGAAGGGCGATCATCATAATGGTGTTGGTGGTAGTGATGGGGTGGTGTTTATGATGATGTTGATGGGGATGAGGATGAGGATGATGATAGTGGTGACGATGATGGTGATGTTGATGAGGATGATGATAGTGGTGATGTTGATGTTGATGATAGGGATGGGGAAGAGGATTATGATGGTGGTGGTGATGATGGTGGTGATGATGATGGTGGTGATGATGGTGGTGGTGTTGATGATGGTGGTGATGATGGTGGTGTTGATGATGGTGGTGATAGGGATAGTGATAATGATGATAAACAAATTATTTTAGAATAAAAGTATTCGGTTTAGTAATGGATTTATGTAATTGTATCGTATCTTCTGTCCCCAGTTTGATATTCCCATGGACTTGCTGCAGCTAGTGGCTGCATTGTTTGTGTCTAACCAGAGGAGAGCCAGGGACATCAACTATGAAAAGCTTCTAAGCTTTATTGGTGCAGCTTTAAAGAACAAAGACAAAATGTGAGTCCATTATCTGCTAAATAATAACGCCACAAACGGATATTTTCTTTTATACATTTACATTTTTATTACGATCATTTTCTTGTCTTTCTGGTCGAAACTTTACCTTCTATTTTTAAACTTCTTCTTTCTTCTTCTTCTTCTTCACGTTCACCTGTTGTAAACTCTGGCGGAAAGTTCTAGTTGTTCATCCACTTCTGGAGTGCAGTCCTGTTTCAGAACCTAAGTGTTGCGTGTGCATCCATTTTACAGATCTGACTCATTTATATACAGACTGCTGGTTAGTCAGATGCATTCCGACTTCTTTTGAAGCTCCCAGTTAGTCGACTCTTACGACATGCTTTTGTGTATTCAGTGGGTCTATTCTTGTTTCCCATAAAATAAGGCCCTGGAAACACATTGTTAAAGTATTTCTCGATAAGCTGTCGAGCTCGAATACTGCAGGCTCTGGAATTTTTCAGTAAGTGCAATTTCCTGAAACGAGCTTTCCAACTCTTTTGCCTTCTCTTCCTCTTGTGATGCAGTCTAGGGTAATCTACCTTGGGTTGTAGGGTTCCGCGTCGCCATTATCGACTTCAGCATTGTCATAATAATTGCAGGTGCCTTTTCAACTGGCAGAGGCGACTAAGCTTCTCGACAACTCCCGTTCTATAGTGTTATTTGCCAACTCATATGATCACATGTGTCTTTTCCATGAAGACTGGTATAACGTGTTTTTTTTTTTTTTTTAAACGAGTATGCACTATTATGCACAATAAAGCAACAGGTGATGACAGAATTACTGCTGAACTTATAAAAGTATGTGGTCATGCATTACATTTAAAGATATGTGATCTAACCAAACTAGTTTGGAAGACGGAGAAATTACCCCATGAATGGAAACTGTCTTTATTATTACCCATTTTTAAGAAAGGAGACAAGTATATGTGTGAAAATTATAGAGGAATATCTCTATTTTCTACAAGCTATAAGATACTATCTGCAGTATTACTAAACATGCTAAAACCATTCGTCGGAGACATATTGTGTGATTACCAAGCGAGTTTATGACAGAACAGATCAATAATTGATCAGTTATTTATTTTACGGCAAATAGCAGTGCAAAAATGGAAATATAGAAGAGACGTACATAATGTTTTTGTAGATTTTAGAAAAGCTTATTATAATGTACATAGAAACAGTTTATGGAATGCTATGAAGGACTTTTGAATACCAAAAAAAGTTAGTTAGCATGACCAAAATATGTATGGAAGACACTTGTAATATAGTAACATAAACAGGCAGAAAGTCATACCCTTTTCAAATAAAATCTGGTTTAAAGCAAGGTGATGCTCTGTCCCCATTTCTTTTCAGCTTGGCCCTGGAGGAAATTATAAGGAAATTGAAACAAGAATGTACTGTAGGAGAATCTACAAGAATACTTGGATATGCAGATGACATTAATATCGTTTGAGAAAAAAAACTAGAGACTGTTAAAACACTGACTCTCTTAAAAGAATCAGCTCAGAAAATGGGATTAGTTATCAATCAAGATAAAACAGAATACATGATAATAACTAGACAGAGAAAGGATATAAACTCCGGCCACATACAAGTTTATAATATGAACATTTTAAAAAATGGAAGCATATAAATACTTGGGTGCAAACTTCAACTGCTCCAACATGATGAGAGTAGCAAAACAATCTAGAACAATGTTTCCTAAACTTTTCTTAGTCGCTACGCCTTTTTTAAATTAACATTTTCCACGGCACCCTAACCTAAGTAAAAGTATGACTATTCGTATGTAAGAGATTAAAATTTTCTTTTAAAAACTCGTGTATCTTTGAATATTTCGCGGCGCCCCTGTGAAAAGGCCGCGGCTCCCCCAAGCTGGAAATAAAGTAAACTATGCCCTTCAACATCTGCTAAAGTTAAAGTGTCTGTCTCGCAACACCAAGATCAAAATATAGCAAACGTTGATAAGACCAGTCGTTTTATATGGCTCTGAAACTTGGAGCACAACTAAAAGATGTGAAGCCTTATTACAGGTTTCCGAAAACAGTCTTACGACGAATCTTTGGACCCATCAAAGATGCAAACAGCGGGGAATGAAGAGTTAGAAGCAACAACGTAACATATAATATGTTTAAATCACCATTGATCACTGGCATCATGAGAGCTAATAGACTAAACTGGTTGGGGCATATTGAAAGAATGTCAGATGGCAGAGAAGCAAAAACTGTATACACAAGGGAGATGAATGGTCGTAGACCACGAGGCGACCAAGAAGACGATTGAGAGATAATGTCCAGGCAGACCTGCAAACACTTGGTGTTACAAACTGGAAAGAGAGGGCCAACCAGAGAGATGAATGGAGGTGGGTGTTATCTGCAGCAATAAACCTCAAGGGCTTGGAATGCTGAAAAAAGAAGAAGATTATGCACTTACATTGTCCATTTGTTATCAAAGGAGTATCTACTTTTTGTGTGTGTATCCTGTGTGTCAGAGACTGCCACTCCCTCATCGGACAACGTGTAGGGGCCGTACTATTCCATAAGCAGTGGCAAACTACTAAATGTAAAAATCATCATCATCACCAATCTACACTTTTGCCATTTAAGGACGAGACATTCTGCGATCCGTTGCTTGGTGGATATCAATGGCTTTTATCATTCTGTGTCGATGTAGAAGATCTTTAATGTCCACCAATCCATTTTCTGCTAGGAAATCAGATCTTTTTATGTGTAAACATAAAAAGGCTGACTAAAATCACACAGTTGCACAGTTGTGACAAAGCAAAATACTACTTTCTTTTTAAACAATTATGACTGTTTGTTGATCGTTGACTATTCTTCTTCTGTGTTTCAGAAATGCAGCTGGGACTGTATTGAGGTACACAGCTAAGCTGCTATATCTGCGCCTTTCATTTCAACACATTCAATTTCTGCAAACTCATAATGTGTGGCATTTCTTTACGACATGCTTGCTGGAGGCAATAGGCACTATTCTCCCCTCCCTTTAAAAAAAAAACTGGGGCCCGTACATCCATACGACTCTGACTATTACGTGATCAATTATTCACCGTAAGCAAGTAATGAGTTTTAAGGAAGCCTATTACTTACGTACACGTAATATCTTAATCGTCACACTTACATTAATTTTTCGGCAAATGGTAATGTCTCTTTCGCAGGAAACCACCTTACTCAAGACAAGAATACCAGTTAACCAGAAATAATTCCCCACAGGCAAGGAAACCAGACCTAGTCAGGTTAGTTTACTGTTCTTCTTTCATATGTTATTATCTGGGTGTTGTTACTTTTACTAACAAAATGCCTATAGTTAGCTGGTCGCTGATGCTCTGAAAAGTTATGTGTTTCCAGCTATGTTTTGCTGATGCAAATTTCCCACATCTGAACCGGTAGACCACAATTTCGGTAACCCAGCTACAGTTAAGTGCTTGATGAGACACTGTGATCTGTGGATTTTAGATGGGATGTTTCTTTTTTGTCGTGACCGCGGCGTGTTATTGACTGCATTAGAATAGCGGGTTGCCGATTACGTTGAGAACAATGGCGTGCACATTTGCAATTACAATGACAATATTCGTAAAGGACAGGTTTGGGCCAACAGTGAGCTGCAGATCTGGTGTGGGATCGTTAGTGTTGGCATCGAGGGAATGACGACATGTCTTTACAAATATTGTTCCAGTAACAGTCTGGTCTGAGAAATATCATAATTCTTTTTGAGCTGCGGGTCACGGTGTTGCAGATGTGGATTTAAAACGGCGTCTAGAAGACTTTCCACATGAGCAATGCATGAATTACAATAATATCGTGAAAGAAATAAGCTCAAGAAGTAAATGATTACCAGCATCAGAAGTAAACAATCTACATTCTTTGGTCACATTGTGAAAAGCGAAAGTACGTTGTAACAACCGTAAAGTTGGAGGGCCAGAGGAAGAGAGAGACCAAGAGTGAAGGCATTAGACAGTTTGGCAGCAGGGCATCGAAAATCATCTGTCAGAAATGATTGAAAATACACCAAACAGAAAGTTGTGGAAATACATGACTATCGACTCTACACGTGTGGACTGTAAGAGGGAAAACAAAAGGTTACTATACCTTTGTGGATTCCGGGTCCCATTGTGGGCAAAACAAGAATATACCCACTGCCTCCCCAACAAGCATGTAGTAAGAGTCGACTAATAGGGTGTGAGGTTTCCTTCAAAGTCAGAATGCTTCTGCAAATAGAAAGGAACCAACAGTCTGCTTACAAATAAGCAACATTTGTAAAACGGATGCACACCCAAAAATCAGGTCCTAGAACAAAGCCAGAGTCCAGAAATGGACGAACAGCCAGGTCTTTCCGCCGGGGTTTACAGCCAGTGAACGCAAACAAACAACAATAACACAAGGTTGCCAGTTCATGACGATAGACAATACTGTCAAGAAACCACATACATTCCCACTGCAGCCTCACACGGCTACGTGCAAGCTCCTTTCATGGCTGGCTTTTACAACCTTATAGTCAGTTTCCCACTTGCATATTAACTTTAATCAGATCTAAGGGTAGAAACTTTTTAGATTTAAGAGTTATAACTGGTCAAACTTGATCATTAACACTCTTTGCTGTTACCAGTTAAAGCTCGTCACACTTAATAGTTAACACTCGTCGAACTCAACAGTTAAAACGCAAGGAACTAAACAGTTGAATTCATGGGGGGGGGGGGGAGGTGGGGGATTAAAACTTGACTTAACGAACTCAGGAGTTAAAACTCCTGAACTTCAGAATTTAAACTCGTCAAACGTAAAAGTTAATGCTCCTCGATCACAAGAGTTAAAATTCGTGAACTTTAAAGTTTAAACTCTATGAACTCAAGAGTTGAAGCTCATACATCTCAATAGTTAAAACTTGTCGAATTCAAGAGTTGAATCGAACTTAAGTGTTAAGATAACATTTTCCAGAGCGGTCCTCAACCAATTAATCAAATCAGAACCCAAAAAAAAATCATTAAATGAACAACAAAAAATAGGTAGGTAGGTAAGTTGTACCCCAAATGATAAACACCCGGTGACACAAAGTGCCACCATGCGGATGAGGATCACCCATGGAGAGGTCCCAGAAACCCCGTTCAGCTGTTAGGCCATATTTATAGCCCGGCTATGTCTAGGGACCCACGGCACAAGCAGTTATTTTATTTGTCATCCCCTTGTGGGATGCAATTTTTTTTTTTTTTTTAGCCCCCCACCCTGGCTCTTGCCAGGGACCGCAATATAGCCCGGCCATAAATATGGTCTAATGGCTGAACACGGCTTCCGGGACCTCTCCACAGTTGATCTTCATCCACATGGTGGTACTTTATGACATCTGGTGTTTATCGCTAGTGGGGTAAAATGTATTACTACAAGCTGAGGTGGGGCTTGAAGATAAGTAAAAATGTAATCGCGTAGGTAAACAACAAGAATGTAAACTGGAGACACATGTCAGTTAAGATATTAAGCAAACGGCGGCTGTACAACTGATAATTTTGTTTACATCGTTCGCCTGATTTGCTTTGATTTTCTTGCCCTAGGTACCAGCCGGGCAGTCCTTACTTCAGCGATGGTGGAGAAACAAAACTATTGAGAATGGTGGAAGAACAGCTCAGAGAAAATGAGTTTGTTATCAACCTGGAGCAGCTGATGACATCCTTCCAGACAGAGGACAGAGACCAACAAGGCACGCTATCTGCTGATCAGGTTAATACGTTTCCAGGTCTATCTGTTTGAGCCAAATCAGTTTTTCCCAACATTGGGGCTGACGCCCCATGGGGGGGGGGGCAAATTCATTGTTAAATGCCGGGGGGGGGGGGCAATTAGAAAATAGATTCGTCCAGATTTTAAGTTACATATGGGGCATAAGCATTTTAGAAAGGCTTAGGTAGGTGTTTTTTTTTTGGGGGGGGGGGGTGGTGGGGGGGGGGGGGACAACGTTATGCTGTACTGTAGCACTTTTCAAATCATCATTTTTTTTTTCACAGCTACTGTAACAGACACTTTGTAATGAGCACCAGCATATTTATTTTTAGAAACTTCTTAGTGCCTTGTGATTATTACGCCCTAAAATGGGATGCAATTTTTCATTATTATAAAGCCCAACTCCGGCTGTTGTTGCTGCCTGGGACTTCCGCCCTGGTGATTCTCATCCGAATGGTGGCACTTTGTGTCGTCGGGTGTATATCACTCGTTGTGCGGTCCTCGTGGTGTTGAATTTCATTCATTCACTTTGTGGTGTGTAACAGCATCTTTTGTCTGGGGGAAAAAATCCTGGCTATATGTAACTAATTATTGGGTGACACTAATATCTTTCGTTGTATGTTAAATAGGTTGTCGCCATGGCGGAGCTGCTAAACGTGGGTTCGCTCCCTGAGGCAGCCGGGCCTTTTTTTTTCAAAAATGATTTTGGTTCCCAGGTCGACCCAGCCTTGAATGGTACCAGGTGCAGTTCCTGGAAGTAAAGGCTGCCGGAGTGATGCTGATAACATCCCCCATCTTGTGCCGATTGGTCTATAAAATATAGGTCTAGTCCTTTAGCCATATAGCCTACAGGCGTGGAAAATGGTTCTTTACTTTATATGTTAAATAGATATTAAATAAGGAGTAGAGGGCATTGTGTTTTCTGCTGAGGGCTAACTGGTTACAAAACATCATTTACAAACTTTACACAATTATCAACTTGAAATATTTGGCCAAGCCCCTATTTTCTATTCTCTTGTTATGGACAAGATTAAATATGTCACAGACCTTATACGCTCCACAAAATAAAATGTTCCTACTCCTGCTTTAAATGAGGGCTAAATATTTGTCGACATTTATCGTACAAGTGTTGAGGTTATGTATTTTAAAAAAATGTAAGCAGATATTCAAATTTGTTCAGGTTTATATCTTTTTGTATTTCAGTATTCAGGCTTTTTAAGCCGCCATGATACTATATTTGTAACGTTGGCTATGCATTATAAATTTAATACTAAATAATATCAGGTGTTCCACTAGGCGCGGAACGAAGTATTTTGTTCATAACACGGGCACTAATAAAAATATTGCAAGGCAATTTGAAGTGGACTTTGCTCCGTTTTTGCAAAGTCAGTCGGGTTTCATCATAATAGATGCTGGAAAGGGCTATTATTGGCGTCCAGGCAGCATTGGGCGCAGCGTTCTGTGTTGTGGAACTGATCTAATTTGCTACCGCAGCGTCAATATCAATAATTCTCACTACACCTGTTACAAATCACCATATCGTCTTGTCCCTGTCCGAGAGCATCCGGTAAAGTGCAGCAGGGGAAGATCGAGGCCTAAGAGTCATGACCCAGGTCGGCCCACTATCCGAGATTGTATAGGAATGTTCTTCTTCTTCTTCTTCACATCCTCTTTTACCGCTGTGGGTGTCGAGGGAGATATAAGGTTCTGTTTCTAGCTCTTCTGGCCGCCTAGACCATAGGCACATCGTGCTGTTGTAGAGTTTCTCGGATTTTATCCTTCCATCTTGTTCTTGGTCCACCTCGTTCTCTACATCCTTCTTCTCTTTCCATGTATGCTTTGTATGGTATGGTGTCACAAGGCATTCTCTCTAAGTGGGCAAACCATTTCACTTGCTGTCTTCGTATGTAATCCAGAATTGGTTCTGTGTCGACTTTTTCTCTTATGATCTCATTCCTGATCTTATCTCTCATGCCAAAACAATCGTCCAGGAGGGATCTTTCTATTGATGACTGGTGGACCCTTGCTGTACATGCTCCTCTATGAAGTTCTTATTGGGGAAAGTCCGTCTTAGTACATTAGGTAAATGGGCGCGACTAAGGGTCGGGCGATGTTTTGCAGCCTGGACGCCACAGGATTGACCATGTCCAGCACTTTTGTTTATGTCGCCCAACTTTCCATGAATGAGTCCATTCTAAATCTCGTTGCTGTGTGTTTATCAGTGCCCGGGGCTATGTTTGAAATACTGGGTAAAACACCCAATATATATAGTTCAGTACATTTTAAATTGCACTTCATTGTAACTAGTGCGTGAAGTTACGTTGACCGACTGACTGCTTTTCCCTCTCGGGCTACTACTGTAACAGTCATATCTCTTGCTGTCTGTCCGTAAGAGAAATCCCAGATATCTCGCCCAGCCTCCTTCGAGTTTATTATCTGGGCACCCGAAATGGCTGCAGTTCTGTACTGGTAAGGATTAGTCTAATATTTCGAGGAATTACTGTAAAATAACATAGCTGTGCAAGTAGTCTGACTATGGAGGTGATTGCGACCCAAAAAAAGCAGTGAAGTGGCTACATACATATTTTTTCCAATTCATGCTTTTTAAAATTATTTCGTGAATATGCTTTAGATCGAGGCATGACGGGTTCGAAGACAATGATTGGAGCGAGTAAGAAAATCTCGCCACACAAGAATCAGTTTCATTTGTGTGCCCGGGCACTCTGGGGTTAAAAGTTAGTTGCAAATCCTTTACAGTACGTTGCAGAACCAACCCCAAAATTTTTTAATGGTTTTTCTAGGCAAATATTACGTTCAATAGTTTGCCATTGCTACTGGACTGTCAGCTCTCGGTACCCCTGTCGAAACCAACGCAAGACAGACAAATCATTCGCAGCTAGGATCTAATCCGGCACCCTGGCATTACAAAGCGCATTCGCAACACCTAAGCCACAGTCGCCTATATTGGGGGTAAAGGGAATAAACTAGCGGGTTGGCTTGCTGGTGTTACCACGGTAGGTACAAAACAAACAGTGGCCACGGCCGATAATCTCAGTGCTCTCAAGCAGAAAAAAAAATGACTAGATGATTCAGGAGACGATATCAAATCAGCACCATTAAAAAGACCAAACAAACTATTGCCAAACACAATCACTATCCAAATAGAAAAAGAAGAATAGTAAACCAATACAGAACTGGTGTCGTCAGTCGCCACATGCTGAGGGAGATACTGAAGATAGGATCCAATCGCTTATGGACTTGTCTAATGTCCGTTGGGGAAAATATGTCGATTAACTGTGTCAGTTATAATATCGTTAACATGTCTAAAACAAAAAGTATTCTTGCGATACCAGGTCAGGAATATCTGCTTCCAGCATCAAATTCCAGTAGAGTCTTTTGTAAAAAGTTTTTCCAAGAGAAACTAAGATAGGCTAAGTCCTACTGGAAGCCGAACGGATTAAAGGAATTATAGTTATATTGATTATGATTTTGATAACAGCTTGTCTAAAGTATAAATATTCTTGCTATCTCAGATCAAGAACATCTGCTTCAAACATCGAATTCCTATACAGGAGTCTTTGATTAGAAGTTTGCTCAAGAAATGCCAAGAAAACAATCAAGAGGGACAATACTAGTAAGTTAAATGATGCCATGCCATGCTTTACTGGAGGCCCATAAGTGAAGCACATAACTCCCATAGTCCATGCCATTTGGTGTTGGTCCCCAGCCCGCTGCCGTGTGTGCTGTATGTACATTATTTCTGATACAGATGTTTACCTGTGCCATGATGCCAAACTGTGCAGCCTCTCTTTTTGGTTCCCTCTCTTGCCTTCTTCTCTTTAACTTCCCTGTTGTTGTGGTCTAATCCATTCCTCCCCCGCCCCCGCCCCTTTTCAACTACATGTCTAAATGTCAGGAACACTCATCTGCAGCAAACATCGCAAAAGGTAACTAATGACGGTTGGTTGGGTGCTGCTACATAAGCCAAAGAAATTTGAAGCTGCAAAATTTAACCAAACATGAGCAATTCTACTAAACGATTGACCTGAGCTGTTTGTATCCTCCATTGGTAGACGCAGGTTTTCCCTCTGGCTTTACTCAACAGTAGAATCACTTTTTTGTGTGTTTCTGTATTAGACACTTTGTAGTGTGTACGGCACCTTTTACACACTCTGTGATGAGTACCAGCCCTTTGTTTCTAAGATGAATCGAAACAGAAAAAGAATATATGAGAAGGAGGAAGGAGGAGAAAAAAAGAGGAGGGAATAAGAAGAATAAATATGAGCAGCGGCAACAGCAGCAAGAGAAAACACGTCAATAGCCAGCCATCTTAGTTGTCTAAATCTAAGGGCATGCTTCAATTCGTGTGCTGATATTTTGTCTATACCACCACAAAGGTTAGTTGCGTATCCTTTACAGGACGTTGCAGAACCAACCCCAGCAGCCCCTGGCTGTTGTGTGGTTTCTCTAGGCAAATGTTTACGTCCAGTAGTTACCACCATAAAGGCAGTCGGGAAATTTTTCTCTTCTGTCTTTCTGGGGTGCAATTTTTTGTTTGAAGCCCCACCCTGGCTTTTGCCGGGGGCCCTGAATATAGCCGGTCATAAAAATATATGGCCTCACAGCTGAAAGGGGTTTCTGGGACCTCTACACGGGTGATACTCATCCACATGGTGGCACTTTGTGTTACCGGGTGTTTATCGCTTGTGTGATGTCTTGGTGGGGTACAACTATCTACTTCTCCTGTCTTACTCTTTTATTGCCAATGTTTCTACTGTGTTCTGTTTATTTTATTACAAAACTGGCGTCCGTTCTTACTACTTAGAGACCAGGGAGAATTACTATAACTACAAATCCATGTGAAAAAATCCCAGCCCTTACCGGGGATTGAACCCAGAACCTCTAGCACTCAAGGAGGACACCATGCTTCGAGACCAAGCAGCCCCCCCCCCCCCCCCCCCCCCCCCGGTCATATCAACGAGAAAGAAGAAAAGAAATTGTCAAATCAAAAGGAAAATGGAGGTTAGTGGCAGGGCTACAGGTAATTAGATAACAACAGGTACAGCGGATCAGCAATCAAACTTGACTGCCAGAAGACAGTTTACAACAGTGCTAACAATGGACAAGAGGGGTAAAAGAGTTCCAATGAACCCCTAGAGATGAACACAGAAATAGGCACTCTCCAGCTGTTTATACGTTGAGTCGATACCGAAAAGCAAAGAAGGAACAGACTAGACTCTATTTCTTTACATAAGATAACACCCAAAGAAAAAAAAAGGTGAAAGAGAGCGGGCGAGAAGTAGCTTTTTTTTTTAAGTATCCAGAAACCCTTTGGCTCGGTACTATGGATCGCAACCCTTTTGTCTTGCCCCATGATATATACCGTGCCCGGACCACAAGAAGTTTGTTACCCGGTCGCCGCGAAGTCAGGTTTAACCAACTACGCTAGCGAGCAGGGCAGAAGTAGCTTTAAAATGAGTATCTGAATGTTAATGTGGTGATTTTCTTCTAAAACCGCTTGTTTTAATACATGAACAAACTTTCCTCATTGTTAACATGTATTTCAGTTGGTGGACATTTGTGCGATTGTTAGAGAAGGCTCAGCCACCAAGAGCAACACATTCCTACCCACACAGTAAAAAGCCTTTGGAATACGCAAGACCGATGCCCAGTCCCGTGGCCAGCTGGACCAAAAGTGAAAACCGACCTCAAGACCAAAATGCAGGCGGGTCTTGGCAAAATGGGGTAACAATTTTTCATGTTAATTTTGTAACACTTTCTGTGTTTTAAACTATTTTTTTTTAAACCTTTGGTTGGCTGGTCATTGCTGCCCTTCAGAATTGATGTCGGTATGATTTAGACCTTAAGGGTGATAATGAAACAAGCAAAACCAGAAACACCATTCAACACTGTTATTTGCATAAGACAGATCTGTAAAACGGATGTGCACGCAAAACTCAAGTTCTGGAATAAGATCAAAATTTAAAAAGAGACGAACAACCAGAATGTTGCACTAGAGTTTACTGTCGGTAAACGCTAGGCCGCAGTAAAGTGATTATTTTACCATTTAAGTCCTTCTAGTTTGAGCACTCACTCAGTCAGTCACTAATTGTTTGTGTTTGGAATACTTGTAGTTCATTTTAATTAAAAATATGTGGCACTTTAATTTTGTATGCATGGAAATCCCCGGAATGTCCCATAGTATGGGGGACCCTAACACCCCCCCACCCTCCATAACCACTCCCTCACCCCCATTATATGGTCTTGTCCAAAGAAACTATTATGGATCCCTAGGAATTCCCTACGAAATACCGAATCCGATGAGATGTGGTCGTATAATATTAAAGTACCAAATATGTTCATTGAAAAGAAGAGACAGAGGTCACGGGACACTATATATAACTTGGACATAAAATGCAGAAATTGAAGGAAATAAAATGGAGCCAGGAGGAGATACTGCAGACCGGGTTGAGAGTCTTTCTTCAAAGCATCTGCTACATTATTATTTTTATTGTTATTATTATTATTATTATTATTAATTATAATTAAGACAATTAAACAAGAACATGTATAATAATTAGTGTTTTGCTAAAGCGTATTATTAGTGTTATATTTTAACAACACAATGAACAAAATTAAACGCCCAGGGTTAGGGGCAAATGGTTTAACCATTTGGCAACAAATACAATATTCCAACTCCCCATCCTCACCCAACCCCCTTTTGTTCACAAGTCTGTAATGAAAAAGTAAAAGCAATATTTTTCTAAGGAAGTCAAAGGCAACACATGCTGATTGTTGAATGTTGAATTAAGGATCAACATCACAGCACTCCGAACACTCCCTTAAGTGCTCTAGAATTCAGCAGCAAGCGAAGAGTTCCATTTCCGATGGCACAAGTAACTGTCTAATTGTATATCTGTCTCGCCGTTTCCTTGAGTGTTAAGCGTCGGCTAGATCCCCTGGTAACTCCCTGCAGCACTATTCTCCTCAGACCGTAATGATCTATGTGTGCCTCTGTACTGCTCATTCACTCCCAAAGGGCTCTCACGACATCTAGCAACAAATACTAGTAATTAGTGTGTGTGTTTTTTTTTTTTTTTTTCTGCCTAGGAATTTCAGACCAAGTCACCACGTAAGAAAGAAGATGGGTCGTGGTTTAAGAACTTCTTGAAGTATGCTGATGCCCTGTACCGGAAAGATGAGACATTCGAGGGTAAGAAATTATGTCTTTCGATTCACAATGGTTCAATCTTCGTTGTTCTGGTTGTTTTTTTTTTTTTTTTTTGGGGGTGGGGGGGGGGGGCGGGAGATCTTCTTCATCGGACATGACCATGAATGCTCCGATCTTCCCCTAAACATGTCTCCAAGTGATTTTAGGCCAACAACTTCCATTCTGTTCTGGCTGATAAAATGACCGGTGGCTCCTGCGTGCTTTTCCTGTCTCGCCGTTCAAATAAGTATACCCACTGTATGCGGAATATTCAGTGAAAACAAAACTTGTTGACATTTAGCAGTGAATTCCCGAAATCCCCTACTATCTCGGCATATGCCGATGTAGGCCATTAACCGTGGCGCACGACGAGGATGTGTGACAGGAGTCTTGCATGAGGATCTGTAATACCCCCCCCCCCTCCTTCCTTCTGAACAGCACAACGGCCTTAACTTTCCTTTACGCCTATGACCAAAATCAGTGCGCCGCGGTTTAGTGAAACGAAGCTCTGTAAATCCTATTTATTAGATTCCTCAGTTTGGTTTGCCGGCTGCCAGAAAGGTACCGACTTTTTTGGTTCCCTGACCACAGGCTAAAGAACAAATCTAACAAATCTACAAAGACTTAATCTTCATTTGAAGACAAAAGACAGAAAGGTAGAAGGGTGCAATAGCTTCCTTTGTTGTAATATATTTATTATAGTAATTGGTTAGAGCTACAAAAGGCCAGCCGCTAGAATGTCTGACTGAATGTCGTGTTTTCGAATCTGCACCGGGTGGATTTTTAAATATTGATCTTGGCTCTCGAAACGATCCAATCTAAAATGAGTATCGGAAATACTTTGTGAAGTAAAGGCAGCCGGCATGATATTGACCAAATCACCCATCGAGAACCGACTTATCTGTAAAGACACGAATGTAGCATCGTATTCATGTAGCGCTACTGGCGGGAAAATGATTCTCTATTAAGTCCTGATACAGCTTTCTTTACTGAGCTATTGCCCTAACGACATGAGTTTTCATAGCTTTGCAATACGTATTGTAACTACGTATTTATCGCATACAGTGTGATATTTATCCGGTCTAATATGGCGGATAGGCAGCCAAGTGTTTAAGTTTTCGCAAGTTATTTCTTTCTAGCTGTTATATTTTCCCCCATGAATAGACTGAAAGTATATAGTTTTGTCGCCAGTCACTGAGTTGAGTGCACGGCACAACATTGAGGGCTGCGGATTTCATCGGGAGTGCTTTTTGACTGTGTCCAGTGTGGTTTTTATTGTGAACTACGGGTTCAGGAAAGGGCGACGGGGGCCTGCTTCCACAGAAGTGGTAGTGCTTTAGACAGTATTGCGTGGGCAATCGCTGATTTGTTGTAACTACCATTTCTGTTGACGATAAGTTGTAATTTTAGTGATAGAATGTTTGTGTTGATTTTACTGATGGCTGCAGTTAATGCGTGTGTAAGCTATTGGCTCTCTGATGAGATATCATCTGTTTCAATGTTATCACAAGGAACAGAGATGGGCATTATGCGTGATGTTGACTTTCACTGAAACTGGGCGATTATCGAGTGACCCGTATGCCTTGAAGTTGGCATCTTCCGGTATTCAAAGACGATAGTGCTATTTTGTGCTAAGGAGACATGCGAATCACAGCCTTTGCTGATGAAACTTAGGCTAAAGATTAAGTTCCTCTTCTCCCTTTCACAGAGCCCGGGCAATATAATAAATAACATGTGTTGTTCATGCAGCCCGATCTCTCTCTCTCTCTCTCTCTCTCTCTCTCTCTCTCTCTCTCTCTCTCTCTCTCTCTCTCTCTCTCTCTCTCTCTCTCTCTCTCTCTCTCTCTCTCTCTCTCTCTCTCTCTCTAATTACTTTATTTATTCAAAAGGAAGGGTGACACCAATATGTTTGGAACAAAGCATGCTTCAGAATCTGCTTTATCAGAAGAACAGTGTTGTCTGTCCTCGTGTCAGAGCTTCCCTCTTCGGCCAACTGCTAGCCAAGGCTAAGGGTCGTGTTTTTCCTGTCAACTCCGCAAACTTTAATGTTTCATTTCCTCTTCCTAATTATAGTACCCATGCGATAAATTACATGTTGTATACTGTAACTGCAAACATTAATCTTACTATTTACTGCTGTACATTTCCAATAACTCAGGTAGCCTCCCTGTGACAGACGTCACAAAGTGGACAGAGATATACAACAAGACCTTTCAACTTGATATACCTGACAGCGACATCAACACGGCACTCAGTCTCTCCACCAAGAAAGGAAAGGTGGACCTTCACAAGTTTTTGTCCATACTAAGAAAAGAATAGTGGTATGGACTGAAATCTACGGGTCTCTGGTGAAGTAGTAACAGGTCGAGCAAGCCGGCAATGGATGTATTATCGCTGCAAAGAATATTATGAACTATAATCAACTAAATACTTTAGTTACCTCTCTCATTACCAGCCCAGTAATTCTTCTTCTTATTTGTGTTCACCGACTGCGGGGGAAATTTCTGGTTCTTCAGCCACTTCTGGACTTGTTCCAGGACTTACATTTTGCGTGCACATCCCTTTTACAGATCTGGTTTATTTGTAAGCAGATTGTTGGTTCCTCGCCACTCAGGCAGGTACACTCCAGCTTCCAAGGAAACACACTTAATTCGTGGATTTTTACGACATGCTTGTTGGAGAGACAGTAGGTCTATTCTTGTTTTCCCCCAGAATGGGAAAACCTCCACAACCCCCACAGGGAAGCTAGTAATTACTTTAACACATTTCTGTCATGAGACATCCTAGTTTCACAATGACCCTGTTTTAGATGTAGCAGTTTAAAAAACATAATAAAACAGAAGATAACAACTAACGATTCGGGTAGAATGATCTGTCTATTTAATTCTCAGGCAATTGTTCTCATTTTTCACCGGTTGTAAGCTCCAGCGGAAAGTCCTGGCTGTTCGCCCATTTGGACTTTGGCTTTGTGCCAGGGCCTGAGTTTTGTGTGTACGTCCACTTTACTGGCTTGTGTGCAGTTGGTTATTCCTTGCCGCTCGGGCAGATGCACTCCACTTCAAAGGAAGTCCCCATTTAGTCGACTCTTACTGCATGCTTGTTAAAGCGACAGTGTGTTTATTCTTGTTATCCCCATAATGAAGACAGGAACCCGCGTGGGGATCAGGAAATTGTTACATCAACTCCTTCTGTGATAAGAAATTGTTACTTTAATAAAGTTTTGCCTTGAATGAGATACTATTACTTTACTGTTGTCACAACATTATTTGGTTGACCTACTCACGAAAAATCCAGAGATTTGTTGTTTATTGAGCCCCATAAAGAGTTTTAACTCTCAAATCCAGTGCATTAGATTCCAAGCCACTTGAGCTCCGAAAAAGGTTTAGATCTTTCCATGGGAGGTCAATGTGCAGACTTTGCTCCAAGCCTAGTAATGAAATACCATCTCCATAGAGATCTACCTGATTCGTAACTTCTGCCTCCATCGTCGATGAACTGCAGTTCTAGTAGGGGACCTTTCTCTGGCGTCTGCCTTACGTATGTAACTCATGTGCGAGTTGCTATACTTTGTCAGGACTGAACTGTTTTATTAGTCCTCAAATGGGACAATGACAGGAACTGAGTGTGTAATTTTCACTCGGACAGAAAATAATTGTAGAACGGTCCGTTTGCCGTAAGTTGAAATCATGAACTAATGCCACTCCCTTCCTAAAGCTGTCACTGAAATGTCACATTTGTGGGAAAGAATAAAAGGTCGCCAGGCCATTATTTAGAAATGTACAAAAGGAATAACTAGAATTAAGCCTTGGATAACGTTTCCTTCACAGGTTTTAAGCATTTCATTATCAACAGATTTGAACTCCATTGCGCGACGAGACTCCTCAAAATGTAGTGTATAAATCTGTTACAAAAACGGGCGAGTAAGTGTCTTTCAAAATGTCTTTTTACTCTTTTCGTCAGTGTATAGCTGTCTTGATTTCTTCTATAGAATCTGCAGCTCCCACTTAACTTCTCAATAAACTGTTGACTGTCCATGATTCTCGTCCAAATGTCCTGATTTGTTTTATATATTTTTAAATAAAACTCGTTTTACCGACAAAGACTAACTATATTCCTCATTTGGCCAAAACAAGTATAATTTTCTTCAGCAAAGTATGTGTACAGATCAATGAATGAATGCAGGTGGACTGAGTGAAATAGTAGTTAGAAAATGATATGAATTGTGTTTGTTGAATTTATACAAAATGAAATATGAATGAACATCAGTGCATTTGGGACATTCCTACATGTATTCTATCCCCCTTATTGGTTGACAATGAAGAGTTACCATACTGATGGTGCCAGATTCAACCTGATCTTAAGAACCCATCTTTTCTCGTTCGTGATGAGTGGCATCCAGACCATCTGATCACACCCTTCTGAATCAGTCTTGCCAAGTACGGATACTTTCTGTTCACGAAGCACTTGATCACCAAAAGTAATAGAACTAGTTGGCGGGGTTTCAATTTAAAGGTGAATGTACACTGATTTAAGAGAGAGAGAGAGAGAGAGAGAGAGAGAGAGAGAGAGAGAGCACAGAAAGAGACATATCGTATATAACATCCCAACATCCAGCATGAGAATGGAGGCCAAGGCAGTAATAGCTTTTCAAAGACTAGAGAGCAATACAGCTTGACATTGTTGTAACTGACAAACAGAGCATTAGAAAAAGAGACACTGGTGTCCTGCAAGTAGAGTTGGTTTGCATCGCTTGATAAAACTTAGATCAAGAGCCAATCTTCAGGTAAGAAACCAATAATCTGCATACAGATAGTTCAGATCTGTAAAACGGATGTGCACATAATACTTAAGTTCTAGAATAAGACTCAAAGTCTAGAGGTGTACAAACAACCAGAACTTTCGGCCTGAGTTTAGAGCCAGTGAATTTGAAGAAGAAGAAACATCTAATAAGTTATCTCAACATATTTATCTTCTTATTCTTCGCGTTCTGTAAACTCCGGCAAAAAGTTCAGGTTGTTCAACTACCTCTGGACTTTAGACCTTATTTTTTAGAACCTGAGTGTTGTATGCACACCCATTTTACATATCTGGCTTATTTGTATGCAGACTGTTGGTTCCTTACCTCTCAGGCAGGTGCACTCCGACTCTAAAGAAAGCCCCCAATTAGTCGACAGTTGGGGAGGCAGTGAGTCTAATCTTGTTTCCTTACAATGGTGCTCCAAAACCCACATGGGGAGACATATTTATAAAACACTACAATCAGTTTATCTTGACATAGTTAGCAGGCTAAGCAATTAATTTCTCATGAACCACGTATGAGCCTATTCAAAAAGCCAACAAAGAAATATTCAGATGACAAAACAATTTTATTACATGATGATATATATACATTTATGAAAATGAAACACAATGGCAGCGTACTTACTATATGGCCTTTCTGGCAATGCATACACAATCACTCCTGGAATTACAGACAGCCCGGTGAAAATGTTTCTTAGTTACTTTACATCCACACGTGAGCAGAAAGCAGAATTTCATATGGGAAGACCACAGACTTCAGGCATAAGTTGTTACCAAGATTCTCCGTGTGGGTTCCGGGGTCCGATTTTAAGGGAAAAAGAATAGACCTATTGCTCCTTACCATGCATGTCATAAAGGGCAACTAATTAGGAATTTACTAAAATCGGATGTGTTGCCGAAACATGTGGATATCACAGCCTAGCTGCAAACCACAACACACACTGCTAACTGCTTTTTTAAGGGTGAACCAAAAAAGAAATGACCAAGAAAGATATAAGAGGTTAATGAAATGTCAAGATATTTTACAATCCAAATCTTGATGTACCAGGGTTTGACTTGACTGTGGGAGATGGTGGGAACAGAAATAACAAGTGTTCTTATGACTTTCAGACAGTGGTATGAGAATCACACCAAATAAGAGATTGGGTCCTTACCATAATATTCCCAAAGGCTGCAGTGGAATTACTGCAGTCAACCTCTAATATAGAGATGGAACACACACAAAATGTCTACATATGGGCAGAGCAGCGGAATTTCACACTGGAAGACCACATACACCGTACTTTTCCTTGCATGAGATGCCCGATTTTTTTTTGGCCCAAAATTAAGAAATGAATGTTTGTTAACACATTTTGTATACAAGACAACAAACACAGCATCCCCTTTTTTTCCCCCAAACTCAAAATTTGTTGGGAAAACATACAAATCACCTTACATACTGTAAAATACAGCACTTCAGACCAAATTAAGCTGTTGCCATGGAAGGTAAAAAAAATATAATTATGGCACGTTGCACTGGTTTTCCACTCAGGTGATTGCTGAGGTTGTAGAACAGCAGCAGTTCCCAAGTGGCCCATGATGCGATCTGTAAAATGGGCTAGACTAATAGTTCACCACTTAACCTGAGAAAAACATTTGTGATCGTGGTTCATTGGCTTAAACAAGAGTGTTACATGAGTCTGTGATCTGGTCTCAGTTAAGCATACAGCCAAGCCATGAAGATATTTATCTGCCTTTCCCTTGCTCTTTCCCTGTCAGGTTTAATAGTTTTTATAAAGTTTACAAGTTTATCTGGGAGTTACAGTGGGACAGTAGCTGAACGCTAGCCTGTAGATTCAGAGGTCATGGGTTCAAACCCAAATGCAGCCGGATAAAAACTGACCTTGGCTCTCAGGTTAACCAAGCCCTAAATGGATATGAGGTAAGGTCATAGGAAGTAAAGGTGGCCGACGTGATGCTGACCATATCAACCACCAAGTGCAAATTGGTCTATAAAATAAAAGTCTAGCACTATATGTCCAAAATGCCTAAAGGCATGAAAAAGCATCCTCTAACAATTTTATTTCTCAAGATACGTCTCCCCAAAAACAACCCCTCATATCATTTCTCCAGTTTACAGTTTTCCCCATTATAATTCACAGAAGAAGAATCAGGATCCCAACGATATGAACAAGACATGATGAACAACTGAAAAACACTTAGATGAAAGTGTTAATTTATGATTATTAAAAACAATGAGCAGAAACATCTTATTCCATGCCTTTCATCATTACAAACAAATTGTCATGGAAAACAAGATTTACATACATGCATATACTAATTTTAATGAGAAAAGCTTATGTACAAAGAAATAAACTGCAGGATTATGTTTGTAATGATTAATGAAATGACAGAGACATATGTTAAATTGTTTTGTTGTAAATCTGTACATGATTAGAAAAAGAAAGTAAGAAAGGGAAGGCTTACCAGGTCAACAAATGCCCGCAGAAGTTGGATGTGTTGGCCGAAAGGTGCAAAAATGGCAGCCTTGCTGTGATTACATCTTTGGATGATCGTAGAAGAAGAATTTTTAAAAATACCACAATATTATTCTACTGTGAATTTAAACAGTGTGATCAGAAACAATTATTGTCCCTAAATGTTTAAAATAGGCAAAACTACATATTTGCATAAATGAAATTTATTGACATTACTTTTTCCCAGTTAGAATATTAAATAACTGCTTCAATATGATTTCAATAATCTGCAAGGCACTTTGCAAAATTCATGTGAACTTTAGCTCAATCACGCTTTATGTGTTCAAGTAAGTATTATATCTGTGAGGGGAAAAAAAGTCTCCTTCTTCTTTGCGTTCGGTTTCGTATGCTCAGATCAGACCATCAGGTGGGTTGCCTCTATGAACTTGTATGTCAGTAGTAGGTCCTTCATGGTTCCCTGTAGCTTGCTCTGCACACTTTGCTCTTGAGGTCAGGTGTCTTTTCAAAGTTGAAGGTAGAGTCAAGGGAGCTAGTGTCAGGTTAACAAGAGACCACTCTATGTGACTCTACAGGAAAAATTACAGTTAAAAAGACTTTAAATGTGTCCGGACTTTAGTAACACCCATGTTAACTCTATTGTGATGGGATAAAGCAAATTATGCCAGGCAAAGAATTGTGCAATAGTATTTTGTTGTTCTGCAATTGTTTCCCAATGGCATCGCAAACTGAAACATCAACACTGGGCCCCAGATGGTTACAGAGTAACCTGTTGTCCAATATAAGAGGGCATTATATTTTTTGTACCTTCATTATTTTCATGATAAGAATTTCTTTGGTGCTCTCCATGAAGTCAACAAAGCCTAAATACTTCTAGTTACTCTAAAGCAAGATTATTCAACTAAGTTTACAAATTCTAAAAAAAGGGATTGTCATGGACCAGAGATCTGAGCCCCAGCACAGAAAAGATCATTAATACAATACAATTGGCAGTAATCCATGGACCACAATTATCAACTTCTGTACAGCCAACTAAACATACCTAGCAGCAAATATCAATTATAAATGCCCCAACCCTGTTTTAATGGTGGCATAATCTTTTAGATACTGACAATTGTCTGTAGTTATTGAAACAGGATCTGTAGTTGCTACTACAAATAAGTATGTTACAGAAAGAAAAACGATGAAGCTTTCAAAAACACACTACATCCAATGTGACATTCATAATATCTCTATTGTAAAACAGATAGTTTTGTTATTTTTAGAGCAACAGTTCTTGTTTGGTACTGCCACAAATCCATCTGTATCAGTACCTCTTTCCACTACCTTTTTCAATACCATCCTATATTTACTTTAACTCCTGATATCCTAAGAAGTTCTAGTTTAAAGAGACAATAACAAGTTAAAATTGTAACACTATTAGCAGAATAGCACTAACAATTCAGACTAATGAGTTAATGTAGCAACTATCTGTGATAAAAGAATCATCAGAAATGTGCAGTTTTTGGACTAACTAATGAGCATAAAGGAGTTTCATAGAACTGAATAAGTTAAATAAGTGTCCATAAAACCAAGATATGAGTGTCTTTACTGTATTTATTTTCAAATCTGATTTCCATCGTGCTTATCAAATCAAGTACAAAACATATGTCCATAAAACCAAGATATGGGTGTCTTTACTGCATTTGTTCCCAAACGTGATTTTCATCTTGCTCATCAAATCAAGTACAAAACAGATATTTTCCACCAATTACTGATGTTTAAAATAATTGATGAATTAAGGAGCTGTGGTTAATGCTTTGAAACATTGTCAGATTTAAAAAAAAAAAATTGAAATTGAAATAAAAATTATGAATCAGTTGTCACTTCTGTTGGGTCATCAGTCGCTTGTATAAAAATCTGTTGCTGGCCTGGCTGCTGAAGTTGGTACATCTGTGGAGAACACAATGTCAGTTTTCTTTTACACAGGACATTTAGCACACCTCAACAACTAGGGTAAATGTGACTAATACAATGACAAGTGTTGTTGAAAAGCTTTTCCTTTCCATATTCTAAAGACAGTACTAGGTTTTCTTCTTACTTCCTAGACATCTACATCATCATCAATCAGCATGCTTTTAACAGAACTTTGCTCTCGTTACAGCACACCTTTAAGTCTCTATGTCTCTAGCTAGTTTTCCGGTCTTATATGCTTTCATCAATATCTCGAATCCACATTTGAGGAAATCAGCCGCTGTTTCATATTCCAAACAATTGTACTCTCCATCAATTTTTTTTTCCCAAGACAGCATATAGCTAGTTGTGTATCCTTTGCAGTACACTGTAGAACCAACACCAGGGTGTTTTTTTTGTTGCTGTTGTGCTTTTTCTAGGCAAATGTTACATTCAGTAGTTTGCCACTGCTTTCTGAATGGTCAGCTCTCTGTGCCAGTGTTAAAACAAAAGACAAACTGCCCATAGCTAGGATCGAACCCGCGATCGCAACACCTTAGCCCAGCATGTTTAACATGGCCGAAATACCTCAGCTTTCGGAACAGGATGCTGTTTGTGAGCCAGTTCTCAATGTTCATGTATGATCCTGATGTTTTTCTTCTTCTTGGTCCACATTTTTCTCAGAACTGTTCTTTAACATTGAAACATCTTAGATGTCTTTTTGCCCAAGTCTGAGCCAAACATCTAAAAAACAATGTAGCAAAGACCATCTACCCAATTCAACCAGGCAATCTTCTTCTTCTTCGTGTTCACCGGCTGTAAACTTTGAAGGAAAGTTCTGGTTGTTGTTCCACTTCTGGACTCTAGCCCTGTTCCAGAAACAGTGTTAATTGCATACCTTTTTCACAGGTCTGACTAATTTGCAAGTACACTGTTGGTTCCTTGCGTCTCAGGCAGATGTACTCCGACTTTGAAGGAAGCCCCCAATTAGTCGACTCTTACGACATGCTTTTGGACAGGCAATGGGACTATTCTTGTGTTTCCCCCGCAAATGGGGCCCCAGAGCCCACATGGGAAGCTCAAAATGGGTTAGCACTTAAGTCACTAAACTTATGATCATCATTCGCAATGTCAATAAACGTAGGTAGTCTTTGTATACTATCTCATATGATCATCAGAATCCTGGATTAGGTCAGTGTTCTTGCTTTGCCCAAACTATGTGCCGTTGCTCTTTTGCCACCAAACAGTAACATTGCCAAAATACAATGACTACAGAATCCATAAAGCAGTAACACAGAACTGAGTTAAGATTCCAACATTGCAGCAGTCATGACATTCTCATCAACAGCAGCCAGTTCCAATTTCAAGAGCACCAATAGCAATTTGACTGTATGCTTGTCTTGCCTTTGCTCTGAGTGTCTGACTGTATGCCTGTCTTGTCTTTGCTCTGAGTGTCTGACTGTATGCCTGTCTTGTCTTTGCTCTGAGTGTCTGACTGTATGCCTGTCTTGCCTTTGCTCTGAGTGTCTGACTGTATGCCTGTCTTGTCTTTGCTCTGAGTGTCTAACTGTATGCCTGTCTTGCCTTTGCTCCTAGTGTCTGATTGTATAGTGTCTTGCCTTTGCTCTGAGTGTCTGATTGTATGCCTGTCTTGTCTTTGCTCTAAGTGTCTAACTGTATGCCTGTCTTGCCTTTGCTTCTAGTGTCTGATTGTATGCCTGTCTTGCCTTTGCTCTGAGTGTCTGATTGTATGCCTGTCTTGTCTTTGCTCTGAGTGTCTGACTGTATGCCTGTCTTGTCTTTGCTCTGAGTGTCTGACTGTATGCCTGTCTTGCCTTTGCTCTGAGTGTCTGACTGTATGCCTGTCTTGTCTTTGCTCTGAATGTCTAACTGTATGCCTGTCTTGCCTTTGCTCCTAGTGTCTGATTGTATAGTGTCTTGCCTTTGCTCTGAGTGTCTGATTGTATGCCTGTCTTGCCTTTGCTCTGAGTGATAAATGTCAGCCAGATCTCCTGGTCACTCCCTGCTGCTCCATTCTTATCAAAATAGAAATATTATGTGCTCCTATACTGTTTATTCAATCACAAAAGGTCTTGGCCACATCTAGTTTCTTATGCATCAGTATAAGTAGTGCAGAGCTAACATAAAAAGAAAATGTGAATTATGCAGCATTATATCAATTCTAAAGTTTCATCCCAACATGACTATTAAAACATTTACGCACTACTGTGCATGATACATCGGCAAACACCAGAAAAACTTCAATAACAATGGATACAGAAATGGGACAGTTTGTTCTTGGCACTGAAAAGGAATCTTCCACTTCTTAGTCCAACCACCCCCCTCCCCCTCCTCCCAACCATAACAATGTGACTAATCATGTTCATTACAGAAGTTATTTCTATAGCACAACACTATGAAGGCAATTTGGTCTTGTAGTTTAGAGGTTAATGAATGTATTTCACAAACCCTGACCTATTAGGTTCAATTTCTGTGGCGGGTGATTTAAAAATGCCCATTATTGTGGCATTCGTGTCGTGCTATGAGCGGTAATTGTGGTGCTATGAGTGCAATGAAAAGATTGCAGCATCACCGTGCAATATTTACAAAAACAGCAGTGGATGTTTAAGACATTAAGACAGACAACTAGGGAAAAGGAACAAATGGAAAGTTTTTAGACTTTTAGGGTTTAAATATTAAACTTTCCCAAGCTTCTTCTTCTTCATCTTATTCACTAGCTGTAAACTCTGGCAGAAAGTTCTGGTTGTTCATCCACTTCTGGAGTGCAGTCCTGTTCCAGAACCTGAGTGTTGCGTGTACATCCATTTTACTCATCTGACTCATGTGTATGCCGACTGCTGGTTCCTTGTCTCAGGCAGTTACACTCTGACTTCGAAGGAAGCTCCCAGTTAGTCGACTCTTACGACATTCTTTTAGGTAGGCAGTGGGTCTTTTTTTTTTTTTTTGTCTTTCCTAAAACAGGGCCCCGGAACCCACACGGGGAACCACTTCCCCTAGACATTAGTTAGTGATTTCACTAAATCGGATGAGGAAAGGGCAGACAATGCACCCTTACTGTGTACCACAACATAAGGTGTCAACTCTCCCTTTTTACGATGAACAGAGAAGAAATGTTAAAATTCACTTCCACACTAAGGACACATTTTCAAACGTTCAACTATACTTCCACATTGAAGAAACTTAACTTTCAGACTACAAAACATGGGTGAGATGGTAAAATAATGTGTAGTTGAGTACTGTACTTCCACATTGAAGAAACTTAACTTTCAGACTACAAAACATGGGTGAGATGATAAAATAATGTGTAGTTGAGTACTGTACCTGAGCTTGAGAAAACTGGATAGTAGGGTCTTGCTGGTGTGACTGGACCACCAGTTGCTGACCTGCCATCTTGCTCTGTAGCTGTAATTGTAAACTCTGCAGCTGCTGGGGTGTCAACTGGATCTGAAATTCATCAAACATTGCCCCACAAAAAATCAGAAACATGTTTTTTTTTTTGGGTGTGAATTCTTATACATACATCAGAAATATGTGTTGGTGTTTTTTGCTTGCTTGCTCGTTGTACTCCACAAGGATATCACACAAGCGATAAACACCCTGTGACACAAAGTGTCACCATGCGGATGAGGATCACCCATGGAGAGGTCCCAGAAACTCCTTTCAGCTGTTATGGCCACGAATGTGTTACCGCTATATTTAGGGCCCCCGGCAAAAGCCATGGTGGGGCTTCAAAGAACGAAAAATTGCATCCCACAAGGGGACGACTTAGATCAACGCATCTTATTTTAATCAATGTAAATGTTACACACCATTTCAGAAATGAAATTTTGTTTTTTACCCCTTGTTTTATGAAATGTGAAAATGTAGAGAGATAAAACAAATTTTAAACATAGATATTATCAGCTTTGCTTTTTTTTTTAAATAAGAAAACTAAACATTCTAAACACCAGAGACATGCTTAAGCTTAAAGGTGTTCTTTTTTTAATGTCACAAATAAAGATGTCAGAAGATTCAATAGAAAGCAACATACAACAATTTCTGTCTACAAACAGGACACTGCAGGCTCAACTATCGTTCACATAAAATACAGGCAGACTGTAGTCCCCACAGTGTGCCTGTCAAACAGGACCACAAACACCTGAGCACATTCTGCAAACCTGCATACACTACCTACAACTTTGAAAAGACACCTGGCCTCAAGAGCAAAGTGCGCAGAGCAAGCTATGGGGAACCATAAATGACCTGCAACTGACATGTGAGTTTACAGAGGCAACCCACCTTATGATCTGATCTGAGCATATGAGACAGAAAGCAAACATAAGAAGAACACAAATTATGAAATTAAGCCATGTCAATAAACCATGTAACCAATTAACAAAATCCCTCCATTCATTTCTCTATCTATCTCTCTGGAAGGGAAAGCCTTTGCCATTTGCCTCATGTTTAAGTTGTGGGTTCAGTTTTAGGCTCTTTCATATGGTTTGCAAGTGAAGATGTTTGTGGGATCATCACTGAAACTAAACGGTTCCTGATATTTGTGATGCTCTCAGAAAGTGAAGAGCCACTGTGTAGAGGCAACGCTGGAGTGAGCAAAATGGGATTGCATCCAGTGCAATAAAGTTGATCTCCTATTTTGAATTAAATTTTCCTTTCTTTCCCTTACTCTGATAAATAAACATACACTTGCACACAGAGACAGTAAGACCAGATAACATACAAGTGAGCAACAGATGGCCAGATGGAAGACAGACAGATAACAAGAAACTGAGAGACAGATGACCAGACAAGGAAGACAAATCGATAACAAGAGAGAAACAGAGAGGGAGATGGCAAGAGCCGGAAGACAGACAGATACAAGATAGAAACAAAGACAAGACAAAAATATAACAAAATAGAAACAGTATCAGATGGATAAGAGATAAACAGACAGATGACAAGAGAGAAAGACAGCTAGATAACAACATAGACAAAGTCATGGACAACAAGAAAGAAACACAGATAGCTAGAAATGGAGAGAGAAATAAAGCACTGGTGTTTGTATGGTGACTCACTGGTATATTTTCAATCTGTCCTGCAGCATTGATAACCTGTTGATAAACCTGTGCTGTTTGCTGTTGCTGCTGTTGGGGCTGCTGTTGAGGCTGTGCTTGCACCTGCAACTGATGCTGCTGCTGCTGTTGTTGTTGTAATTGCTGGAGGACTGAGTTTGAAACTTGTGAAACCACTTGTGGGATCTGTATAACCTGTTGCTGGGGTGATTGCTGCTCCAGTCACATACAAAAAAAGTAATATGACAATCAAATGTATAGAAACGTATAAATACTTGGGTACAAACTTCAACTGCTCCATCACTCTGAGAATAAATACAATCTAGAAAACATTATGGAAATAAAGTATGCTTTATACAACACAACATCTGCTAAAATCAAAGACTCTATCTCATCACACTAAGAACACAGTATATAAAAACGCTGAAAAGACAAGTTGTCTTATTCTCCTCTTGGAGCACAACTAAAAAAAAAAGATGAAGCCATACAAAGTATGTTTTCAACAGTCTTACGATATATCTTTAGACCCTTTAAAGATGGAAAGTCAGAAGCGACAACAAAATTAGTAATTTGTTTAAATCCCCACCGATCATTGGCATCAAGGCTAAAAGACGTAAATGGCTGGGGCATATCAAGAACATGGCAGATGACAGAGAGACAAAAACTACGTACACTGGTGAGCTGAATAATAGTAGATCACAAGGCAGGTCAAAAAGGGTTTTATGTCCAAAGGGTTAAGAATTGGGCTCACAGGCCTGTCTAACATTGTGCCCTTCCACTCCACTTGCTTGCTTGCATATAGAGATTATGGAGGTGGGTGACATCTGCAGCAATGAACCTCTGACTGCAGAAGAAGAAGGAGAAGGAAGAGGAGAAAGAAGAAGAAGATGTGGAAGAAGGAGGAGGAGAGGAAAGTAGAAGAAGGTGACGGAAGAGACAGAAGAAGAGGAAGAAGAAGTAGAAAAAGAAGAGGGGTAGAAGAATAGAAAATGTTACAAAATTTGTTTATGTTTTAAAGTATAAAACTCAGTTGTAAGCAGTATTATATTTTGGACATTGTCAAGGCTAACCTGTGTAAAATTCTAACATCTGTAAAATGAGATGCCTGAGAAAAGCTGCCATCTTAACCATCTAAGACAAAGTGAGAAATTATATTATCAGGCAGAATGTGGTAAAAAAAACCATGCAGAACAACTACCAATGAACATTAGCTACACATAAAAAGATCTTAAGTGAAATCAAGAGGCCGCCCTTGGAGAAGAGGGAATGATGACATTAAAGAGCTTCTTCATCAACATGGAGTGACAACAGCCATTGCTGACAATGGTTTGCAAACTGTTCCTCCCCACAATGCTTAATGACAGAAGTGGAAACTGATTATGATGATGATAACTCTTTCCTTCTTTGCTTTGCTAACAGCAACATGTTTATTTTTTAAACATTTCTGAATGATCCTTTTTTTTTTTTAAATAATAATAAAAAAAGTTTGTGGCTATGTAATTTACAGGTCACTGAATGGGTAATGGGGGTTCTGTTTCCACAGCAGACGGTTTATTAATTATTTTTTTTATTGATCCCATAGTTTTCGAATAGTGAAAAGAGTCGTGCAATGGAAGAGTCTGAGGCCTCCCATGTGTTATTCTCAAAGAAAGACTGAAAGGTGCAGATATCACAGCTTAGCTTTAAACCGCAGCATGATGTGGTAGCTGCCTTTTCAAGTGCCAGCACAGAAGAAAAATATGTATATCTCTATATGACCGTCTGTGGCCTGCGAAAGCACTTTGTAATGCCGGGGTGCTTGGTTCGATTCCAGCTGCGGATTATTTGTCTCGCGTTGGTTTCAATATGGGTGCCGAGAGGTGACCGTTCAGCAAGCAATGGCAAACTGGTGAAAGTAAAATTGGCCTAGAAAAACCACAACAGCCCATGGGGTTGGTTTTGAAACGTCCTGTAAAGGATACACAACTAACTTTAATTATACTGACCTGTAACTGGAAGGGCTGTTGGATGATCTGACCACCTGGAGAAAAGAAAAAAAATGATAGTCAAAACTTTGTTGTCTTTTAGAATGTATATAGTCAAGCAACAAACAGTTGTATTTATAATGTCAGCTGGATACAATGAGATCCCAAACCATGTGTTCAAGACATTCAAGATTGGCGAATCAGAACTTAGCCCATATGGACATTAATTAATCCCCCCAGTAATGCAGTAAGATCGGAGGTTTGACTAGTCTGCATTCTAGCAGAAACCCACACAGGGTCCATGTAAGTCAAAAGAGATAACTATGAAGAATTGGTCTCGGACTGGCTACCTCAACCCATGTTCTTCTTCTCTCAAAAGAGCAGGTAGCACATACAACAAGCCTGTGACATCTGCATCTTTTAGCCCAACACAATCGATTTCAGCAAAACCTTAAATCAGATTTTACAACATGCTTGGTAAGAGTCAGTGGATCTATTTTTCTCCAGCCCCCCCCCCCCCCCCCCCCCCCATTTAACTGGGCTGCAGAACCTGCAGAAGACTTCTACTGCAACATTCAGACAATGATAAACAAGTCCACAAAGGGCTTGACATAAGCCGGTTCATTGCCTAGCTCCGATGGTAAGTCAATGGCAGAATAAGAAGGTCTCAAGTTGACAGGATCGACTTAACTGCACCGGGTTTTATCCCACGGCTCCCGCCTTTCTCCATACATGTCCAGCCAACTGTCAACAGCATCATGAAAGCATGAGCTCCACAGTGACAGGAACTATGGATCTAAAAATCTAACTCATAAACCGAATGATGCTGCCTGTAAAATGAACCTGCAACTTTTAGAGAGCACAAGAAGCGAAGGTGATGAAAGTCTAGATTAGGCATATATATATATATATATATTCTTCTCTATGGGGACTGCAGGGGCCCTCTTTGGGGGGGGGGGGGGGGGAGGGAGGAGGAGGATCCAGGCTAACTGTTCCTTAATAAGCATGTCATAAAAGGCGACTAATTAATGTTTTTCTGAAATCAGATGTGTTGGGACAAAAGGCGCAGATGTCACAGCCTAGCTGCAAGCCACAATACACACTGCCAATTGCCCTTTTAAAAGCAAAAGTAGAAGAAGAATATATATTTCTTCTCACCTACCTGATACAATCAACTACTTTCAATCCTGAATGATGAAAACAAAAACAACAGAATGCATAATTGACTGCCTGACACATGTCATTGTGTACTATAAGCTACACACCACAGAATGTGGTCTGTATACAACAAAGCCTAAACATAAATCCTTTTAGCTGACATACACAACACACACAGTTTATAGTTCTAATGTAAGTGATGCCTTGTTAGTTTTGAACAGATCAGCATGTCTTTAAGTTTACACAGCAATGAGTTACCAAATTTTTTGTGTGTGTGTGTGTGTGGGGGGGGGGGGATGCTAGGGAAATTAATTACTATTGTTTAAATTTCACAGTTATTTACCAGATCACCAACAATAAACCAACACCTTCATATTTTCAGTTCATCATCATAAAGTGCTTTGCCGACTGGCATGGGCAATCACATCCCTCCACAATTTTCGGTATACACTTCCTAAAAGAAAACAACTCAATAGCTGTAGGTTCTAGTGTGGATTCAGAGCCTCAATTGCGGGGGTGGGGGGGGATAGACTCACTGCTTACCTAATGAAAAACATATTGTAAAAGTCTAATATGGGTGTTTCCTCCAAAGTCAGAATGTTTTTGCCCGAGAGGTAAGGAACCAAACATTATGCAAACAAATAAGCCAGATCTGTAATAAGGATGTGCATGCAAATCTCAAGTTCTAGAATAAGGCTAAATCCAGGAGTGGATGACAAAATCAAAAGTTTCTGGCAGGGTTTACAATCAGTGAAAGCGAAGAAGACGAAATATGTGGGATATAACAGCTATATCTGCTAGTTACTGCTGATTTACTAATGAGCTTATTTACACCTTTAAAATGACCTTTATAGGAACAATATATGGTGGCTTACAGAGTTAACAACTCAGTAGTGTTGGGATAGCAACAGCTATCTACTGACCTGTTTACTGTACACCTTTAAAATGACCTTTATGGGAACAAAACATGGTGGCTTACAGAGTTAACAACTCAGCAGCTTTAGGATAGCAACAGCTATCTACTGACCTGTTTACTGTACACTTTTAAAATGACCTTTATAGGAACGATACATGAGCTAAACAGCTCAGTATTTTTGGGAAAGCAACAGCTATATCTGCTGATCTACTGACCTGTTAACTGTACACCTGTGTTCTGACCAGCTGTGGCTACAGTTGTTGGCTGTTGAATTGCTGACTGTTGTATTTGCTGCAATGCTGATGTCACTTGAGTGACCTGGGTCTGAAATTATAAAATATTACTTGCATCCCAGATAGCATTTAAAAAACATATTCTTTTTCTTCTTCTTTGTTCACCAGCTGTGAGCTCTGGGGGAAAATCCTGGTTATTCTGCCATTTTGACTTTGGCTTTGTGCCAGGGCCTGAGTTTCTGCGTGTACATCTGTTTTAAAGGCTTATTTGTGTGCAGTTAGTTCCTTGCCGCTCAGGCAGATGCACTGCTCCTTCGAAGGAACCTCCCAATTAGTCGACTCTCATGCTTTTTGGCTAGGCAGTTGGTCTATTCTTGTTTTCCCCACAATGGGGCCCCGGAACTCACACAGGGAACTTATTTAATGAAACATTCATTTTTATTTCTGAACACAAAATGTAACAGAGATTTGTGGATGACTGTAGCACATGCTAGTTCTGTGACTTAAAAATTAATGGCTGTTTATGTAGTTTGAGAGGTGTATGCCGGCACATTGGCACTGAACAAGAGCTTGAAAGAAACGCTAAAAAAGAGCTTGAAAGGGAATTAGAGAACATGCTAAATGACAGTTATTAACCTCCTTGTAAATGCACCACACAGTAAGGAGTCCTTCCGCAGATTTGCTGCTTATGTTGAGTAATTACAGTTAAAGAATTTTGACATAAATGTCAAAAGAAGCCTGACATTTGTTTATTTAACTGAAGTACTGTCCTTGACTTTCATTACATAATTTGGGTTAAGAAACGTTTTAACAATCTGAACTTTGGTATTGCACTGATCTCTTGCAAGACTTAAGAATGCTGAGGACATTTAACAATCAATAACCTGATATGCAGGTTATAATACAGAAGGAAAGAAACATAATACAGAAGGAAAGAAACATAATACAGAAGGAAAGAAACATAATACAGAAGGAAAGAAACATAATACAGAAGGAAAGAAACATAATACAGAAGGAAAGAAACATAATACAGAAGGAAAGAAACATAATACAGAAGGAAAGAAACATAATACGGAAGGAAATAACATAATACAGAAGGAAAGAAACCAAAAGTGAAAGCAAATACTTAACTTCGTACTGGTTGTTTAATTTTTCCCAATGTATTTACTGCATTACCTTATATACAGTAATTTACTCACACAGTATATGTATTGTCAGAAAGAGCTAAAGAAGTAAAGACTGATTTGTTCTTATGCTTCATAGACTAAACAAAAGCTTTTGACTGTGTGAAACATGAAGAAGTTATCAAACTATTAGAAAAATTAAACATTGATGGAAAAAATCTACGAATAATAAAGAATATGTATAGGCAACAAACAAGCGCTATGAGAATTAACAACAGTTTAGGTACATTTCAGTGCATAAGGAGGGGTGTACAACAAGGATGTGTACTGTCACCTGATCTATTTTCACTACACAGTGAATATATGATGAGATCTTTAATTGATATGCCCGGAATTGTGGTTGGTGGGCATAATATAAACAATTTATGTTATGCTGATGACACAGTCTTGATAGTAACAAGTCAGAAAGAACTACAGGAAATGATAGACATTGTGGTGTTGGAAAGTGGAAGAATGGGTCTCAGTTTGAATAATGGAAAGACAGAAATAACGGTATCAAAGAAAAGAATTATTCCCAAATGTGTAATAAAAGCTGTAAACCACAACACTATTTCCCAACTGCCCCCTAAGATTGAATGCAGAAGAAGCATTAATCATAGCATTTATGCTCTTGTACAAATGAAACAAACAAAAGACAGGCCATAAAAATAATATTAGAAAACAAGAAAAAATGTGATTAAAAACTCAATGCAGGAGTTCCCCTACCAACCTGTTGCTGCTGCTGCTGAGGCTGCTGTGCTTGGGACTGTTGAGACTGCTGGGAATGCTGCTGAGCCAGCTGTAAATAATACTGTATTTGTTCTGGCAGGGAATTTCCCGCTCTGTTAAGATCATCCTAGGATCAGAGAAACAAAAACATGTGTAGTAATTCATCAAGATGGACCCTTAGGGGTGTTTTTTTTTTCAATTCTGTCTGTCAGTTTTGCTGTGTACATACAATAAACTAATTTACCATAACTCATTTATCCTTGCTCTGTGGCTAAGTGGATGCGAACGCTTCGTAATGCCGGGATGCCGGTTTCAATCCCAGCTGCGGGCCATGCGCCTTGCACTGGTTTTGACAGTGGTATCAAGAAAGCCAACCGTCCAGAAAGCAATGGCAAACTACTGGACGTAAATTTTCCTAGAAAAACCACCCAACAGCCAGGGTCTGTTGGGGTTGGTTCTGCAACGTCCTGTAAAGGATACGCAACCATCTAACTGTGCTCCATCTTCTGCCTAGTCTGCCTATTTCTGTAATCATCTTTTTTCTTCAGCGCTCTTGGTATTAGTTGGTACTGGGGAACTCTTTTATCGTCTGTTGCTCTTTCATTTCTTCTTTGTCACGTTCACTGGCAGTAACATTCTGGTTGTTTTCTATATTGTTCCAGGAGCTGAGTGCTGTGTGCAGAACCATTTTACAAATCTGGTGTATCTGTGTGGAGATTACTGGTTCTGTGCCTCTCTTTGCACTCTGACTTCTGAGGAAACATAAATGCTGTTTAAGCTGACCAGGTCTCCAGTTATATATTGTTCCAGTAGCTGAGTGATGTGTGCAGAACCATTTTACAAATCTGGTGTATCTGTGTGGAGATTACTGGTTCTGTGCCTCTCTTTGCACTCTGACTTCTGAGGAAACATAAATGCTGTTTAAGCTGACCAGGTCTCCAGTTAGAAACCTGTTTCTAGGATGACTGCAGAGAGGTGTAGTTAGGTCGGCCAAGAATGAGTCATGATCCTAATGCACCATCTCGTGTGGTTCGGCCCCTCTGCAGCCCACTCTGGTCATGCTGATCAAAAGGGTAATAAACGAGCGGACCAAATGGCAAGCAATGCACCATGTTGGAAGAAGCATGGACAGAGCAAATATCATCAGCGCTGAATCGACTGGGCAAGTGGATAAAAATGAATCTCTGACACTAACACCATTGCGTGACACTGGAGTAAAGCATGCCTATGCCGCCTTCGAGACTGAGATAGGAGACATTATAACCAACCTCTCACGGGAACAATTAACAGATATACCTTGGAGTGGCTGCTGTGTCGGAAGATTGAGCACGCATGGGAATGCCCAATTTTAATAACATAACTCTTTAATGAAGCCTTTTACTGCTTGGTCCTAGATCCTGCAGCTTAATTAGCATACTGATTACACAAACATTGAAGTTACCTGACGCTTGTTGGGCTTCAATTCCTCTCTAGGCACAATATCAATCAGGAAATCAAACTGGTCAAATTTGGAGATTGCCATTGCAATATCATTCCGCTGGACATGGAAGAAAATTAAAATATTACTAAACTGAATAATTTTAATTACAACTAGTAGCTGTTGTCAGGTTTAGAAGCTAAACTAACAAATATTAAAGCTGTCTTAGTCATAATATAGCATGCAAATATTTTTTTTCAAGTTCTTTGGATATGACAAATATACTCCCATGATTCAATACATCTTACTAGATAGTGTGAACCAAGACAAACATATTGTGAGTAAGTTGAAGTGTAATGATAAATGGTGACACAGAAAAATCCAGGGTGAATAATAGAAATGTATCTGTTAAAACTATTTCTTCCTACCCCCTACTGTCTATCTCTCTCTCTCAGCATTTACTTTTTGCACTACAATTAATATAGATGAAACTGCAAAGACATCTGCAGACATGGTCACAAAATGAATTTAAAGGCTTTAATGTGAGCATGAATATCTTCTTCTTAGCATTCCCTGGCTGTTTTTTTTTTTTTTTATATCCAGAAACCATGAGTTTCCATGATAGATACCGAAAATCTGGGAGAAATGTGGCTTTTCTGCCTACTCCCAGGCATGAATCCAGACCACAAGGAGTTCGTCACCCAGCTGCCACGTAAACTGAGCCTAGCATCAATCCCACTGACACGAACAGGGTCCTTTACCAACTTTAAAAAAACATATATAATCAGCCTCAAGGAATCATATAGGCAGCTTGCTCCTAACAGATTGTAGACACATTTGAAAGACTAACCGAAAACATTAAGGCTTCTTTTATTCGTGAGTTAACTTAATGAACTAAACTCCTCTTATTTTCTTCTTTGGGATCAGTGGCTGTAAACTCCAGCAGAAAGTTCTGGATATTCGTCCATCTCCAGACTTTAGTCTTGTTCCAGAACCTGCGTGTTGTGTGCACATCAGTTTAACACATCTGAATTATCTGTATGCAGACTGTAGGTTCCTTGCCTCTCAGGCATATGCACTCTAACATTAAAGGAAGCCCCGAGTTAGTCGACTCCTACAACATGCTTGTTTTCCCCCAAAATGGGGCCCTGGAACCCACATGGGAATGAACTGAACTGTTCCCTGCCCTTAATCACAAAACAACGGAGTTGACATACCTGTAAAGTTCTACGTTTATTGTCCTCTGTGTGAATCCACGCCCTCAAGGACAACTCACGGATAAAAATTTCTGCAGCTTTGGCAAACAAAACAGGAGCTTCTGCACTGATCATCTAGAGAATTTGAGATTCAGTAAGTGAAAATTCATCAAGAAACTGAGTACCTATACTATATACATTCATCTTCTTTTACCTCTGTCCTTAAAACGGCAGCTGGCATGTTATACTGTGGTTTAAAACTAGGCTTTGATATCTATGCTTTTTGGCCCAAGACATCCGATTTCAGCAAACTCCTAATTAGTCAATGTTTACGACATGCGTGTTCAGGAGCAGTAACTCTTTTTACCCCCCACCCCAATCCGTACAGGGAATACTATACATATGTGACAAATTGATAACATTTAATATAGAGGTCTTTGGGACAATTTGAACTAAAATAAATTTGTTATTTATATGCCGATTTTTTTTAATAATATGTAGTGTGTGGGTACCAGCTATTACAGCCAAGCTCTAACTGTTCTTGCTAACTGAATATATACCACCCGCCATCACTGTTATTTCCAATAACAGAACTTTAAAAAGCGTGAAACTGCTTTTCCATAATTTAAAAAAAATATCTATATAACATAATTTTTGGATTACTGCAACACATAAGTGGATATACCAAATTAGAATCTTCAAGAAAAAGGCACAAAATGACACAGAAAGCAACAACTGGCTGACAGATGACGATTTATTGGGTTAGGTAATAAGCTAAATGTGCAAGGAAGACCTTGGTCATGTCACTGGCGTATCAGGCACATGATGCTGGACACATATTTTTGTAGACTAATCAACACTTGATGGGTAATGTGGTCAACATCATGTTGGCCAGCCACTAATTTACTTGATACCTATGTCATGCTGGGTCGACCTGGCAGCCAGTCATTTCTGGGGAAGTGGGGGGGGGGGGGGGGGGGGGGGGGGGGGGTCCTTCTCAATTTGGATTTGAACCCAAGACCTTTGGTCAGCAAGTGAGTGTCTGGCCGCTATGCTATTATAGCTTCCAAAAGTGCACTACTAGATACAGAATGATTTACAATGATTGATTATAATTCTACAGTTACAGTTAGTAAAACTACAACAGGCCTTACTGAAATTACAGACATCTAAAATGTTCATACAAATTAATTCTGCCATAATATTTTTATGTATTCCTTCTGATAACATTTTAACGCTTTATTTCAATGGAATATTTCCAATATATTTTCTTGTTTCCTCTGTGTAATGGTTCAGATAATACTTTCAGAGCACGATGCCAATTTTCTGAATTAAATAATAAAACATGCTTCTAAGTTTCTACAGTGATATTTTTCATAAAACACAGAAAGAACAAATATATATACCTTTACATCTTCATCCAACTTCATTATCTTCTTTATTCTTGCCAGAGGAAGTTCTTGACTTTTGTATTCATTCTGTTTTGATTTGTTGAAGAACAATTATATAAAACAAGTGCACTTTAAAGTTTCCAAATGTTAACGTAAAGTTTCTTTAAATGGGTTAAAGGAAGGATGTGGTCCCATAGTAGTAACTGCCTTTGGGATGAGAAGTATTTGGCTCATGCCTTTTTCTTAAGGAAAGTGGTGCTAGTACTCATGATAAAGTGACTATAAAAAAACGGTGCTGGCACTCACTTCAAAGCATCTATTGCAATAGCACTGAAAACATAAGGCCTGAAAAGGGTGCAAGTACTGTGTACTGTTGTGTCACTGAGTGAATCACCCCACCCTACACAGTAAACTATTCGTGACGTTGACACCCCTAGCGGGCAGGTCACAATTTCAAATTTAAACCCGTCCGGTGGGTATATAGTCCCTCATATTGATATATACCTTTATCTTGTGGAATAGATTTTTCTATACCCTCTAGTTGTTTTGAAAAGTCTACATTTTCAAACTTGCAACTGTGGGATAGATATTTTCTGGAATAATATTCAGAATTCATGGAGGCCTTTTTACTCCTCGAGGCATTAATATCGCGGGCTACTTTTTTTTTAAAGGACGCCAGCCTACCGGGTCATTCTCTGTCTGACTGCCAAGAAGAACAGATGTTCTTAAATGTGCCTCGTATATCTATGCTTTGAGGAGGCGGTCTTTGGTGTCTAGAACATTTCCTAAGCTTGGGTAAGTTGATTATAGTTTATGAGTACCATGAAATCTGTCTCTTTAAAGTTAGCCGTTGCTGCAGGGAGGAAAGATTCAGCTGTGTGACCGCACAGAACTGGACCGTTCTTGGTGTCCAGACACGCAAGCCCCTGAAATCAAACTTTTCCCTTCGCAGGCTGATAGTTTGTGTCCTACCTGACCCACACCATCATAAAGATATTAAACCCAGCAAGTTAATTATTCTCTAACCAGCCAACAGAGAGTGTATCGATTAGCAGACATATTTAACTGGGTCGCACGTCGGCCAGCTAGACGCTGTGACGTCAGAGGTTAATTTTAGCACAACGACACAGTGTGTAAAGTGGGCAGATTGTGGAGGTATAAAATATATATGTGAGAGAGAGATGGGATGTATATCTACAAGTGCAGAGGTGGGCGAGGAGAGTTTGTATGTTTGAGAGAGTCTATCTGTCTCCACTCTGGTACTCGCCTCCTGTCCCTGTTACTGACTGAACAACAGAGATGATATTTAGAGACTTATACTGTCTCATTATCCTGAGAGCTGTCCTCTGAATGATTACTAATGTGGATGTTAATAAACTGAACTTGACATGTAACCCCTGAGATGACAGCTAATTCTGCGTTCCTTCTTAATACAGGATGATATCTCCTTGGAGGCCAGGCAGTGAATCGGCGGTCCACAAAACCACCTACAAGGAAGTCACCTATGTCTAAGCAAATGGTGGGCATCAGATTGTAAACCAAACTTTTGTCATCAATTAATTGAAATCCTTCAGCTGATCTACAGACAACATTATGGATTTTGTACCTTCACCATCATTTATCCAGAAGCTTGTTTGTGCCTCAAGTGACTGACTTTGTACCCGAGATCCTCTCCAGGAGCTTGGGTGTATCTCCAGTGTTCGAGTGTCTAGTGTTGGACTGTCTTCAATGTAACAACAGAGTGACTGAACATCCAGCAAGTTCAAGAAACCAGGGATTCAGATAAGTGTGGTCAATCGTTGGTTTATTGCCAGGCTTCACTGTTAATTGCCCACATGATCCTGATGTTGGGAACCTCTCACACGTTCAGTCAGATCGGGTTTGAAGTTTTGTTCCTTCATATCCCTCTGGGTTCTTGAAGTTCTTTGCTGATTCTTATATAATGTATGTGTTGCATTTATTACATGTTCAAAAAGTTTCATTGTTGACTTGAGTGTCCATGATTCACTGTTCAAACTGTCTAGCTTTTATGTTTATGTGATTAGTAAGTGTAATCTGTGGTAACATGGCTGTGATAGTATACTATCATAGCCTGGGAGCTATCTGTTTATAGTAGTGGGGTTGTCCAGCCAAGTTGCGCCTAGGATTATTATATATTCTGTAGTGCCATAACTTGAGTTGCCCTACTCCTGAAATAAGTTGAGCGTATATTGGCCACGGGATATCCCTTAGACCAATACAAGCCGACGCCTCAACATTATTTATTTCAGAGTGCTGTTGGTTCTTAAGGAGAAATCCTTAAATCAGGCACTCGACACGAGCGGTATGTGACATGTTGCATACCACCAGAGAAATCCTTAAATCAGGCACTCGACACGAGCGGTATGTGACATGTTGCATACCACCAGAGAAATCCTTAAATCAGGCACTCGACAGGAGCTGTATGTGACATGTTGCACACCACCAGAGAAATCCTTAAATCAGGCACTCGACACGAGCGGTATGTGACATGTTGCATACCACCAGAGAAATCCTTAAATCAGGCACTCGACACGAGCGGTATGTGACATGTTGCATACCACCAGAGAAATCCTTAAATCAGGCACTCGACACGAGCGGTATGTGACATGTTGCATACCACCAGAGAAATCCTTAAATCAGGCACTCGACAGGAGCGGTATATGACATGTTGCATACCACCAGAGAAATCCTTAAATCAGGCACTCGACAGGAGCGGTATGACATGTTGCATACCACCAGAGAAATCCTTAAATCAGGCACTCGACAGGAGCGGTATATGACATGTTGCATACCACCAGAGAAAAAAAAACTTGAGTTAGGTCAGATATTCTAGGTTAACCCTTTTATTCCGAAAGGTCTGTCAATGACCCAATACTTATTTCTTCTTCTCTGTGTTACCCGGCTGTAAATTCCAGTGAAAAGTTCTGGTGGTTCAACCACTTCTGGACTCTAGTTAAGTTTCAGAACCTGAGGTTGGTGTGCACATCTGTTTTACAGATCAGACTGATTTGTATGCAGACTGTTGTTCCTTGCCTCTCAGGTAGATGCACTCTGACTTAGAAGGAAGTTCCCAATTAGTGGACTCTTACGACATGCTTTTGGATAGGCGGAGGGTCTATTCTTGTTTTCCATTCAAAGTGCCCAAAAACAAAGGGAAGATACTTATTAAGTCGCAACGTGTTTTTTTTTAAAAGAGTAGATATTAAAATCGAAAGAAAAAAAGGGATACTCAGACTAACACTTGGGAACCACTATCCTAGGACATGATGGAGTTGAGTTAAGAACTGACAACACAGCATTCTCTCTTTGCTGCTCACTGAAAAGGACGTTAGGACGTTATCGAATTGCCTATGCTAACCCTCCTTAGTCACCTTTGTGGCATGTATAAAAGGTAATAGCCCTACTATTCTTAGCATTGTCTACAGGTCCCAGTAACACAAAAGCAACTCCACGCTTTTACTTTTCTGTTAACTCTTAAAATGATTTTACAAGGCCAGGTTAACTCAGTAATATAACTGTCATGCAATGCTGGCCTACTGGAGGTAGGTTCCTTGCCTCTTAGGCAGATGTACTCTGACTTTAAAGGAAGCTCCAAATCAAGTCAACTCTTACAATACGCTTTTGGGCAAGGCAGTGGGTCTATTCTTGTTTTTCCCACAATGGAAACCAGGAACCGACATGGGAAGCAACATAAATTGAAAAGAATATCTGCAACTGAATCCAATAATTTGACTATTATACTTGTGTCTGTGGTTTAGGAGATAGGAATAGTAAAGTTAAGGACCCTTTTCCACACCTTCAGGCATATTGGGTATATAGGGCTAAACCTATAATTTATAGACCAAACTGCACTTGGTGGGTGGTGTGGTCAGCATCACGCCACCCGCCTTTACTTCTAGGACTGTACTCACTCAAGGCTAAGTCGACATGGATCCGAACCCATGACCTTCCGATCAGCAGGCAAGCGTCTAGCTGCTCTGTTGCTCTGCAAAATAATGTACAAGGATCTGCAAAATAACTTTATATCATACTTACAGTGTTCAAATTTTTGATATTATCAATAACACCTGGCCAAAAGTTTGCCAACATCTGCTGAGCTTGCTCAGAAATTCCACTTTGAAGACCAAAGCTAGGATCATTCGACATGGTGTCTGTCGTTAACAGATGTCAATCTGAAAAGGGTGCAAAACAAAAACAGTTAAATTTTGAACATTCTATTGATCACTAATAAACAGTCTGGAAGCCGCTGTGTAGCAGCTAGACACTCACCTGCGGATTATAAGGTTATGGGTACAAATCCACATGAAGCCGGATTTTTTTCAGGTCAGCCTTAAATGCGTACCAAGTATAAAGTCCCAGGAAGTATAGGTGGTAGGCGTGATGTTGAAATATGATCCAACAACGTCTGATTGGTTCTGCGTGTATATCTGTCTTTTGGTTCCTCGTTTCTCAGGCAGGTGTACTCTGACTTTGAAGGAAACACCCCTAATTAATCACCTTTTATAGCATGATTTTTAGAGGGCGGGTGGGTTTATTCTTTTCCCCCAAAATGGGGCCCCTAAACCCATACCAGGAGTGCTAGAGGTTCCGGGTTCAATCCCCAGTAAGGGCTAAGATATTTTCAGGTGGACTTGGACTTCTAGTAATTCCCCCTGATCTGTGGGTAGGGAGATCGGACGCCCGTGTGAATTTTTGCGCACGTAAAAGATCCCTTGGCAGTTGGAAATCAAAAAGAATAGCCTAATGGCGCTGCCTGGGCAGAATTTGAAGTTGAAAATCTACACAAAGTATTTCAGGATTCTCGCCGGTGCTACAGAGCTTGTGCACTGTGCTGAGCTTTTCCGGACTCAATCTCGAGTTAAAAGAAGAGCGCAGCACTTATAGATAGATTACTACCTGTGTGCCATGATATTGTTCTGTTGTTCAAAACCTCACTGAAGGGTATGATTTCTTGGAGAAGATGCAGAGATTGATTAGCATTAAGGTGGACATGGGATATCGAGGACAAACTAAGTTTATAATGCAACACAGTGGCAGGAGATCTAGTGGCTTTTAGGCATGGTGTGATTAGCTCTTTGTGGACTAATTGCCACTTAAAAGGCATTTGAATAAATCCTGCTAGGACTAATCACAGTTAAAGTGGCGTTTGCCAGAGACACCTTAATATCGTTTCGTTTGCAGGGAAAACAAATTTGTATGAACATGTTTTGAAAAACTAAAATTAGAAAAATGATGTCCTTTGTTTTTGAAAATCAGCATGATGTTTGCATCATTTTCTGATGTTCAAAAAATTATTTAGATGTGACAAAAATTTTTCTATACAAAATGATACGGGAAACGGTCTAGAACTGTTCATACTGCTCTGTCATTGATGAATCTCAGCCAGATAGTTACAATAGTCTAGATATATAATTGATAATGCAGGTGATAAACCTATTTGCAAAAATATTGGTTAGAATGAGGCTGAAGGAAATATTTCAGTCAATTCATCTGTTTCGATCATCTGTTTTCCTGATTTTGGTTGTGAATCTGACATGCCATACAAAAATGGTCATAATATCTAAAGTAATTAAATAAATAAAGACTAGCTGATACATAATTCAACAGAGAAGGCATGTGAATTGTTAGAACTGGACAGCAGTGTTGAACAAGTAAAAAGTAAGGTAAACATACAAATTTTTTTTTTTTTTGGGGGGGGGGGGGGGGGGGGGGGGGGGGGGGGGGGGGGGGGTCAATAATCTTCATATGTGTCTAATTTCATTCAATAAAGTGTAGTTTTAAAAACATTTTGTTGTAATACTAAAACTTAAACAGTTTAGATTTATTCTGCACTCATTTTTCTTTAATTTGATATATTATGTCTCTATACGGCTAATACTTTTTCATCAGGAAGGTTGTGTCGCAGTAATATTATAATGCTGTCCAAACCCCAGAAAAGATGTGGTCATAAAAGAGTTAGAGAAACATCTCTGCAAAGCTCTGCCATATGATGATGACAACTGGTCACTTGTCTGCCAGGCCAGTGATCATTGGTACAAATTCACACAGGAGAGAAAGAACTATTAACCAGTCTAAATAGCGCACCAAGAAAAATATAACCACAGTAAGGGCACCAAGCATGATGCTAACAACATTACCTGTTTATCATCAATATGTAGCAGGTCCTTGGAAGAATGTCACTATCATTACTGTTTGCCTCAGTCTCTGACCAGCCCTCTTGTCTTCTACAATTTCCCACCCAATGTGTCACTTATATCTGTGCCCATCTTCATGTTGGTGGGCCCCGGCGCCCCCTTTATTCAAATCATGCCTTTTACTTTAATCTGTTTCCATTCCATCATGGCACTTGATAAGGCCAAAATATTTTGGTGAATAGATGATTGGTTTTTTTTTTTTAAATTGTGCTAGTCACCATCATCATGTGGTAAGACCTTTACAGAATGTCGCTCCCATCACATCCCACCTGAAACAAACTTGGTTCCTCGCCAGCTTTTCCACCTCATGCGCTTTGCTGCCTAAGGTGTCTCTTGTGCCCACTTACATGCTTGGAAATAACAGTAAAGGAGGGGATGGCACTATGTAAGAGAGATAGTGGGTGACAAGCACGAAGGTGGGGTTGTGGGACATAGTGAAATGTGCCTGGTAATGAATACATACATGTACAATACATTGTGTTCTGATTCAAATTCATAAATTATTTAATCAGTTATTTTCTAAAGAAAAGTATACATCTTTACTTCAAAAGACATATTTAGTTTGAAAAACATAAACATTTTGTCTGAATATCAGAGACTGAAAGACTGTCGTGGTTTACACCTTGGCTGTAATATGTGTTTTTCAAACATATTTAATTTTGGCAAAGCCTTTATAAGTTGTCTTTCATGATATTCTTGTTATGGGCAGAGGGTCTATTTTTTTTCCAACACAAATAGGGAGTACGGATATTCTTCTTTTTCGTCATTATTCATCAGTGACGCAAATGTGTGGTGTGTTCACAGCATAGCTGTGATTTTGCACGTTTCTGCTAACATATCTGACTTCTTCAAGCAATTATTATCCGGGCCAGCCCTTCTGGTTAGTTTTGTGGGACATTTGTAGCCTCAAATGTATGTATGGTGATTTTGTCATAGCCCAACTCACAGGTGCTGACCCTACAAGACCCACCTTTACAGGACAGTTGCATGTAGCTTGGTCAACCCTCAAGGAAAGATGGGGGCAGAGCATGGGCATTCAAGTACGGTCACAACACTGATAAATGAGGCCATTGGTGGCAGACATCTGACATAAAAGATAACTTTTGAGCTAGGGACACCTGAAACTCTTGTCATGCAACAGAACACTCGATAGATGGACAGCTGACCTGAAGCAGCCATGCAATAAGAGTCTCGGTTGAGAGATGTTTGAACCAAAGTTTGTCATACAGTAGGGTACTCAGCCAGCATATTTCACTTGTTTCAAATAAATGATCCATGTATGTTATCACCCATGTGATTAGGAGTGGGCTGACAAGAGCCAGAGGTTTTATGGGCATAGCAGCTATGGGCGCCACCAACTTAGAGATCCCTGTCAGCTCAGTTTAAGACAATATAGAGCGCATAGCGGGGGATGCTGTCAGCAGTGCAGCATAGTCGCAGAAACAGGTCCGCAATTAACATATCCCTGAGACCCTGTTTTTGTTAAAGTATTTGTTTGCCCTCAATAATATTGGCCCGTTATTCAGAGGCAATCCTAGTTTTGCCACGATTTGTTCCTCGGCAGCCACTCTGCATTTTACACATGAATGAGGCCCTGTTAGGGTATTTGTTTGGTCGCCATAATATGGGGATGAAGTTTGGAGGAGAGCCTTTTTTTTTATTTAGCAACTTCAACTAAGGGCAGAAGGTTGATACCATGTGACTCACACATACTGTCTGATCTAGACAACTAGATCTGACCCTTGGAGGCTTCATTCAGAAAAAAGCAAACAATTCAAGGAAATATAGATGGCTACAATAGAGGGGAAAAGACAGGGCTCTCCTTTAAATACCGATCGCTAGCTAGAAAGCCGATGGTCGCTTAGTGGGAGTTCACTCCCTTGGCTGCATTGCAAATATGGAGCGGACAAGTCACGAATCAAAACAGACAGTGAGGTCGACATCAGTGTTGCTAATGCTTGTGTGTGTCCCCCAGATCTGGGTTTTTATTTGACTCCTCGGGGATATCTGGGTTGTTTTTTTAAGTAATTATATCCGTATATAATGGTGCTATTAGTTGCCACGGATGTGACTCCTGCAGATCTGTGTGCCGTAATGACAGATAAATTTGCGTGGTTAGGTGTAGGGTTAGATGTGACAATTTTGATGCAGGAGTTCCAACTAATCGCGCACAGTGACATACACACCCAAATAACTGAAGGACTGTGGATGCTACTCACACGGACAATTCGCCATCAATTTGGCACCAGCCGCGCGCTATTGCTGTCATATTTAGGAGAACTCCAGTGGCGCCACTCCCACAAGCATCAGAATGTTGGCCATTATGTGGAACTCCTGTGTCACAATTTTCACATCTAACCCTACCCTAACCCTACACAACTGTATGATGATAGGTATAAGTATGTTATTTGTTTCGTTCTCACTTTTGTCAGTATTTGCACTGCCACTAAGCGACCCTCGGCTTTCCAGCTAGCGATTGTTATTTAAAGGAGAGGCAAAGACAGATGGCTTTCACTTTATATTTTCATAACAAAGTCAGCAGACTCTCATTAATGTAAGTTGACATACTAGGTGTGATACAGACGGATCCGTTATACGCCAAAGAAGAAGCGCATGGGCATTTACAGCACGCTCAGCGGGCAGAACAGTCAAAGAAGCCAACGGCGCCTTCTCCATGACAACCAGCAGCATGACGATGGAGGTGATGGCAGTGACACAAAAATACACCCGCGTGTGTATACTCAGTGATTCAATGAGTATGATCCGGAGGGTTCAGGCAGGTTCAGTGCGAAGACAATGGCTTGAATCATTACAGAAGTCCACTGTCCGTGGAGTCACCTTTATTTTTGTTCCGGGACACGCAGGCGTCGATGGAAATGAAAGAGCTGACAGGTTGGCTGGATCCGCTATCACTACCGACGGTCAGCCTATGGATCATGCTGATATTATCAATGCCCTCAGAGAAATGGGAAGGATAGACGACTTTGGTGGCAGTGAATCCACATCACTCGCCAGAATGGCAGACTTGGGAATTAAGATCGGCACAGCAAAAAACGAGACGCACACCAGCTACGCCAGAAGACTTGTTAATCAACATAGAACTGGTACTATTAGCCATAGGACGTTGGGGTTCATACTGAGGGGAGGATCTGAGCACCTATGGACATGTCCGGAGTGCAATGAGGATAACCCAACTAACTAACTAACTAACTAGGTGTGATACTCCAGAGCTCAATTTGTTTGTATTTCACTATTTCAGGGAAACGATTAGGTACATGAATTATGTCACTAACCAGCCGCTGGTCTTAAGTTTTTAACTAAATACTAGAAGATTTCTACATGGGTAAAGAGCTGGCCTTTCCATTTTTCTTTACGAGGGAATTTTCTGAAAATCACGTTCAGTGCTGTCATGGTGGTTTTTATGCTGTAGTTTGGGTCCAGGAAGATTATAATCTCTGGCGTAATCCCAGTTAAAGGCACGAGCTACCGTGTTTAAACAGATATGGTAGGTCAAGAGTGACCAACTATGATCTAACATAATGTTGGTGAAGCCACAAATTGGTCAGCTCCAGGAGACAAAACATCAAACTAATCCAATCGTCTACGGTCTCCTCGACTGTCCCACCAATGAGAACAAAGTATCCTGTTCGCCAATCACAGTCCATATTGGTATTTACAAGCTATCGACTCGTTTCTTACACGCTTTCACAAGTAAATAAACAAGTTAAACATGCTTCTAGCACACAACAAAGTACAGGATATATGAAAACAACCTGGTGAAACCTGTCAGTGAAGTTTACAAGAATCCAGGGTAGTTCAAATGTGGAAAATGGCGTCGTGGTTTCTTGCAACTTAAAAGTAGGTCACAGTTGATGCGCAGCCGGTTGGCGCTGCCGGAAGTATTGGTGAGGTTGTGTTGTGCTTGTGTTGAGTTTCGCAGAGATACTGGACGTCGTGTTTTCTTGTTGGGTTTTTCTAGTGGTCAACATGCAGCCGCCACAAACAGTAAGTTAATATGTTTTTGTCATTGCTCCCCCCCCCCCCCCATTAATTAAGAAATTGGGATTAGTTAAAACTGTTTTACCAGTGCCCGATTTGGACATTATCAAAGGCTAACTAACCTATGCACTAACACTTAACAGTAGTAGTACTAGTAGTAAGACCTGTGAAATATTTAAGTTTAAGTTTAAAATCATAAGATGAAAGATGCTTGAGAAAAGCAGCCGCCAACTTAACATAACCATCCGAGACAAAGTTAGAAATTATATTATCACACAGTCTGTAGAAACAACACCATGCAGCAGATTCATTAAAGACACAAAAGATCAAATAGTTTGGTCATCTAAAAATAAAAATGCAACCAGAACAAACAACTACGCCAACGGGCCAACGCAGATGCTACACAAGACATTAATATCAAAACTAGGATTACTTGACAATTTCACGACATGCAACACTGCAGAGGAATAGCGACCGTTGACAATTTCCAGCGTTTCTTCAGACGATAATAGCGACTATTGACAATTGCGAAACACGCAACATTATAGACTATAATAGCGACGTGACATGGTGGGGAAACCAAGCGCTCCGACGCAGACTAGTGATAGTGTTCTTTCAACTAAACTGACCGACAAGCATATCCCACACGCCGCTTAGCGCGGCAAGGATAGGGATCTAAACTAGATGCCTGGGACTCACAAGCAAATAAATTGGAGAAAGTTGCAGGAGATGCTGTAGCTACTGTTGGTGAGTCCCCCCATTCGCCCAGCGGCGCGAGGGAATACTGTCGGTGGTGTGGCATAGTCGCAGAAACAGGGCCACAATTAACATATTACTGAGACCCTGTTAGAGCATTTGTTTCGTTATTCGGAGCCGATCCTAGTTTTTGCCATGATTTGTTCCTCTGCAGGAACTCCGCATTTTGCATAGGACTGAGGCCCTTTTAGGGTATTTGTTTGGTCGCGATAATGTGGGAGCGAAGATCGAAGGAGAGCCTGAAATTATAAGAGGTTGCCCTAGGAACAAAATTTTCCCGCTGTGGAAAAATAAAAGAAGTAAAAAGAGGGACTGTACTAATTACAAAGGAATATCGCTTCTCAGTTACACTGGGAAAATGTATGCTTATATCATCGAAAGAAGGCTAAGACCATTGATAGAGTATCAATTTTCAGAAGCACATATCATATGGGTTTTCAACGAAACAGAAGTTGTACAGATGCATATATACATTGAGACAGCTATCATAGAGAGCAATAGAGCACAATAAGACATGTTTGTTAACATTCATAGACCAGGAAAAAGCCTTTAATAGAGTTGACAGAAATATGTTGTGGGAATGTATGGGGAAAAAGGAAAGCGGCAATCATCTCATTAATATATGCAAAAACCTGTACACAGGTAGTAAAGGCGGCCTAAGATCAAAGGCTGGATTGTCAAGAACTTTTACAGTGAACTCTGGTGTGTGTCAGGACTGTACTGTCGCTACTTCTTTTTATAACATACATAGATACCATATGTAAGGGAACAAAACTTTAATCATGAAGAAGATAACGCAGAATTACTTTTCGCCGACAACAGGTACTCATAGCAAAAAGTTAGGAATGCCTTAGAACCACATAAATGAAATTAGTAACAAAGGGGAGGAATATAATATGAAAATAAACACTACGAAGACAGAGACAATGGTGATATGAAGACAGAAAGACAATTTAGAAATTTAAAAAAACACCTTAAGACAAACAGGAATTTAAGTATTTGGTAGCAATTCTCACATCCGACGGAAAACTGGACAGAGAAATTAGCTCGAGATGTGCTAAAACTAATAGTAATGGGGCAGCTATCTTCCCTGTTGACACACAAGCAGATACACCGGAGTACTAAAGTGTATCTTATCAAAACTGTTTTTTTTTTTTTTTCAACACTATGCTATCAATGCTTAACGTGAACGCTTACATCCTTCAGTGAACGTAAAATTGAGATAACATAGATGAGATGCCTTAGAAAAGCTGCAGGAGTTTTAAGGAAAGGCAGAATATGAAATCAGACAAATGCTAGGAATAAAACCAGTCTTACAAGTCATCACAGAACAACAGGTGAAGTGATTTGGACACCTAACAGGAATGCCCTGGTACTATCTGTCACAGCGAGCCAAACTAAAACATTACAACAGGTATAGAGTGAATGGAAGACCTCAGAAGAGATGGAGTGATGGCATTAAGAACAGCTTTACAGAAATGAACATCAGTCTTTAATAGTGCTCTTGGCAGAGCTCTTCAACGGATTTTACATCTCCCCCCGGCATTTAGCTAAGGTACAAAGGTAAAGAAGAAGAACTGATTTTTATTGGGGGGGGGGGGGGCTACCAGGTTTATCCATCCTTAAATGGGTACCAGGTGATATCCTAGGACATGGCTATTCAATCAAGTTTAACTCAGGTGCCAAAATTGTGAAAATGTAGATTGTCATTGACCAGAGGCCTAGTCCAAGCATAGAAAGATTGTTAATAGGTACAATGATACTAATCCATGGGCCAGTTGGTATGCCTTAGCGGTCCAGTTTTGGCCCATGGGCCAGTTGGTATGCCTTAGCGGTCCAGTTTTGGCCCATGGGCCAGTTGGTATGCCTTAGCGGTCCAGTTTTGGCCCATGGGCCACCATTGAAATATTCCTGTCCTGGGAAGTGAAGATTGTTGTGGTGATGATGTCACCACCCGTTGTATGCCTCATTGATCTGTCAAATTATAGGTCTAGAACCTGCCAAATGCAGGAAAGGTTCCGCTGTTTTACTTTACTTACATTGGATCTGATTGAATTTTATTTTCAGAATGAGGAAAAGCAGTTGGACCTTGCATTAGATGATCTTATCCAGAGGGTTCGAGAACTTAAGCAGGGTGTTTCAAGCTTTATATACAAGCTTGAGAATGACTATCAGAATATTTCATGGTGGGCCTATCTGCAGTTTTCTTACCTTATTTAGTGTTATGCCTTTGTGAGCTTTTTTTTTTTTTTTTTTTTTGTCATGTTTCCCTGTTATTCAAATTTCATACATTTTCAAATATGATCTAGCTAAACTGATGAATGCTTGTTAATTTCTGATATTTTGATATTGGAAATGTTTTTTAATTGTAGAATTATTTTTGTAACAAACATCATAAAGTAAATATGTTTTTAGCACAGTGTGTCTGTCATTAAAGATAATTACCTGTGTCTTTCATTAAAGTAGAGGTAAATTTCAAAGTATGTTAATTTATGATTGTGTGTTATTATTATTATTCACAATTCCTGAAACTATCATTATCTTAAACTTGGTAGAATTTAAAATTTTTAAATAAAACGCATTTACACACAACACAGTTGTCCCTACGATGTGTACGAGGGATTTCAGATTAAAGAAGAGACATGTGCGGCAGTGTTGGACTTAGAAGATGCCTACAATAAAGTACCATATGATTATTTAATGCAGTTACTGCTTAAACTAGAAGTAAATCCTATTCTGATCCTCTGGATCGCTGCGGTCCTGTTCCAGAGAAAGATTGTACTAAGATGTGGTAGCTGGTCCTCAGAACCGCAAATGATATGTCCAGGCTTGCCACAGGGATCACCGCTATCACCAGTCTTATTCAACGTTTATACGGTGATGATCACTGAGCAGCAGTTGAATGGAAAGGGAAGGACTTTGTCATTTGCTGATGACATTTTGATTTATCGACGAGGGCGTGATAGACAGGAGATCGCCAGCACAATGCACAAAGAACTCGATCGAATTGCCGCCTGGTGTGATGCATCCACTGCCTATGTCAATCCTTCGAAGGCATCAGTGTCATGGTTCTCTTTGAACAATCACATTGTCAAGTCGGACTTACCAGAAGTGAAAATGGGTGATAATGTATTGATCCGAACCAACGTTATGACGTTTCTCGGGGTGAGGTTCGATCGCAGCTTGTCATTCAGGGAACACGTTGACCATGTGATAACAAAAGCGAGCAAAGGTATATCTGCAATGAGGATTATGGCTGCTTCCAATATCGAGCAAAGACTACTAATACTTCTATTCTACGGTCTGGTCCTTTCCCCCATTGAATACGCTCTGGCCATCCTCACTGTCAGTGCTACCCAGATTGAACAACTCGAAAAGGTGCAAAATGAAGCCATGAGCATTATTTTGGGATGTACACGAGACACATCCTGTGGAGCAATGAGGTATCTACTTGACTTTCCAACAATGAACCAAAGGATCAGGATGTGGAGGGCTCGGGCATACCTCAAAATATGTGCTGATAAGAAACACCCACTGCATCAAGCGCTTTTCAGTGAAAAGGGCGACAGACTGAAGAGGGGGAAATCGTGGCTAGGTCAGGCAGAAGATGTTATTAGGCAAATATGCAGCCTAACCGACATCATACCTGGTGCAGAATGGATACCTGTGCCTCAGGCGTTTATTTGTACATTTTCCTGTATTGTCACACTCAACAGGCGATGTAGAGAAGAGAATCCTGTTGCTGTTAATGCAGAGGTCAACGCTCTCATCTGTGAAAATTCAGACGAAGCAGATGCACTAATCTATACAGACGGATCCGTTATAGGCCAAAGAAGAAGCGCATCTGCATTCACAGCACGCTCAGCTGGCAAAACAGTCAAAGAAGCCGACGGCGCCTTCTCCGTGACAACCAGCAGCATGACGATGGAGATGATGGAAGTGACGCGAGCGTTTGCCTGGCTTGAAACACAAAAAACACCCGCGTATGTATACTCAGTGATTCAATGAGTATGATCCGGAGTGTTCAAGCAGGTTCAGTGCGAAGACAATGGCTTGAATCATTACAGAAGTCCACTGTGCGTGGAGTCACCTTTATTTTTGTTCCGGGACACGCAGGCGTCGATGGAAATGAAAGAGCTGACAGGTTGGCTGGATCCGCTATCACTACCGACGGTCAGCCTATGGATCATGCTGATATTATCAAAGCCCTCAGAGAAATGGGAAGGAGAGAGGACTTTGGTGGCAGTGAATCCACATCACTTGCCAGATGGCAGACTTGGGAATTAAGATCGGCACAGCAAAAAATGAGACGCACACCAGACACGTCAGAAGACTTGTTAATCAACATAGAACTGGTACTATTAGCCATCGGACGTTGGGTGTCATACTGAGGGGAGGATCTGAGCACCTATGGACATGTCCAGAGTGCAATGATGATAACCCTACTAACTAACTAACAGTTGTCCCATTGTTAATTTAAATAATTAATGATACAAACTAAATTTTGCAGTCAGTTTATATTATGCAAACAGAACCTATAGTTTTTTTTTTTTTTTTTTACCTCAGCATTGAAATAACAAACTTTTTGATGTTTCCATCAAAGTGATTCATTTTTGTGCTCCATAGGTCATTATCATCATCAAATGCCGTGCCAGCTGGCATAGGCGGCATTCATGCATCTCCACAGATCTCGGTCTTACATGTTCTGGACCAATTCCACTGATGATATTCCTCCATGCCACTGTATTAAGCCATTCACCATTATTTCTCTTGGTCTGCCTTTACCTCTTCTATCAGTGATCTTTCCAGTCATTACAATATTTTCCAGTGCTTCTTTTCTTATCACATGACCAAAGAACTTTGATTGTCTCCTTCTCATTGTTATATTTAATGCTCTAGTTTCATTAGCCATTTCCAAGCAGTCATTGTTAGTTATTCTGGTAAAACCAAGGTATTTGCAACATTCTTCTCAAGAACCACATCTCAGTTGCTTCCCTACTGTTCTTTACTCACATATATATTTTGATGTAAAATCTGTAGAATGCAATGTACAGTGTAATATAAGTTAGTTCAGTATCCTTAAGAGGTCATTGCACCAACCCCAGCAATTGTTTGTTGCAAATTTTTTTTTGCCATTAGTTTTTGGGTGGTCTCTTGATACCATTGCCAAAATCATGCAAGACAGTTTGTTGCCTGCAACTGGAATCAAACTGAGTCTCTTGAAGCTGGTGTGCGTTGGCAGTGCCCAGGCCACAGTTATAGTGGAACTGCAGTATTCATCATTAATCCATTCTTGAGGGGTGGACGAATATTAAAAAAGGCAAATATTTAGTACATGACAAAGTTCACTGAATCATTCCAAATACATTTTATTTACATATTAACTACATTACTTATTGCTTTATCATTATGACATAGATTTACTCATCCTGATTATACTGTAGGCCTACAGAAATACAGTTTTCAAAAGGAACTGAACCTTTTGGAGGAAAAATGGCTGTTGTTTGAAATGAGATTCACCTTCATCACAACAGTTAATGTCACCCCACTTCTGGTGATTGATGTCCTGATGAGTCATCAGCATTTCCACTAGATTCACAGCACTCGTTATAAGAAGTTATCCAGTGTTATTCTGTTGTTGTTTTCCAAAAGTGTCAAGACACATTATGTAATCTTCTTTTTCTTCTTCTTTTGTTTGCTTGAAATAGATTATCTATATCTGCAATGTTGTCTCTGTTATGAACTTCACTGTCTTTTATAATTCACTCAGCTACCCATACAGTTTGACTGGCCAAAAGTTGCCTTGATATGTTGTATTTGGGACAGTCTTGGAGAACATGATCTGTTGTCTCAGGTGCCAGTCCATATGTGCACATGGCTGATTCACCGATTTTAAATTTTGCGCAGTCGATTGTGTCCTGTTCTAAGGCGTAGAATAATAACTTGCTGTGGTCTGTTCATAAAAGGTATCATCTAATGAATTGATTTGCTGATTAATTATAGCGGTGTTTGATTGCCTTTTCTCAAAACAGCCTGCATTTTGCCCAAGTGGGCAGCCATTCCTTAATTTCACTACCTTGAGCCAGAGGAGGGGCAAATATCAAACGAAAATGTGACCTTTTTCAAAAAATTTGAATTTTGGAGTTTCACTGTATATACCTGGTAATAGTTTATGCAGTGTATTTTTTTAATAATTTAAATTCATAACAAATAAGCTTTTTTTTTCCACCATCACAGGCCTAACATGATGGAGCACTTTGGAGTACTTTCCTCTGGCCTGAGTTCAATAAAACGATTGTTGAAGACAGAAAAGATGCCACTGCTGAGGAACTATGTTTTGTTTCCAATTTTACTGTCCCCTGACCGAGATCCACATCTTGAGGTAGTTGCATCAGTTGTCTTATTCACTGTGACTTTATTGTATTCATCAGGCTTGGACACTTGTAAGTTATATAGGTCTTGTATTGGATAAATATTATATTACATATAGATTTGAAGGCAGCATCAGTATTGGAATTGGCTGCTGAAGATGGCGACTGAGCACTTATGGAAAAGTGTTAAATGTTCCTAACTCAGCACGTAGAAGACATACCTATCATAAGTTGTCTCAGTAAGTCACCATTGTGTTAGTATAGGTAAGGGTATCAAATTACCTTTTTCTAGCCTAGTGGTTCTCAACCTTCCTAATGCTGAAATCTTTTGATACAGTTCCTAATGTTGTTAGTTAGTTAGTCTTTCCTCTTGTGTCGAGTGCGGCACATAGGGCAGAGGTCATGACTCTCCATGCACGGCGGTCCGTTGCAATCCGTTGTAGGTCTTGGATGTTTGAGTGGCCCATGAGCGAGCCTTCCCTGATGATAGTTCTACGTAAAGTTTCCCTTGGTCTTCCACGAGATCTTTTCCCCTGTGGGGTCCAAATGAGGGCTTGGTAAGGAAGTCTTGATTTATCCATTCTAAGGGCGTGGCCGACATAGTTCCAGCGGCGTTTTCGTATAAAATTAGACACATACTCTTGCCTGGATTCTTGCCTTATTTGTGTATTGGTTCGGAAGCTAATGTTGTGGCGATCCCCAAAAATTATTTTTGTCGCTACTTGATAACTTCAGTGAATATGTGTTTTTCGATGGTCTTAGACGACCCCTGTCAAAGTTTCAAGATATCATAGTGAAAGTTAGTTACGCATCCTTTACAAGACTTTTGCAGAATAAACCCCAGCATTGACTTGACAAATTATACATTCAGTAGTTTGTCCTTGCTTTCTGAACCGTCAGCTATCTGTGCCATTGTTGAAGTAAACTCAAACCGATCTGTTGCCAGATAGCCAGCATCTGAAGTCAAACTGGATATCTTATAATTGCAGAACATGTTTGCAGCTGTTCGAAGCTGTTGCTGCATGTATTAATCCCCTGTTCATGGCCTTTGATCTATGGTCCTTGTTTCTGAGATTGAATACTTGATTATAATTATGAAATTGCTGAAATTAAGCATGAATAGCTTGAACTAGATTCAGGGCATACTGAACATCCATGCTGGAAATCGATTCTGCGTCGTCTCACTGAATCTATGGGTATATGAGAATTTGAACAGACAATATACTTATATTTGTCTACTGTATGTATTTTATGCATGTTGTATTTTAACAAGTTGCTTTTTCTTTCCAATTTACTCAGAAATTAACAGAAGGCCGTGTCTCAGCTTTCAACCATGAAGTGGTGCCTGACTATCTTCGCACGAAGCCGGAGCCAGAAGTGGAAGAGAAAGTACAGATGTTGAGCAGCAAGGCAGCATCTATCACACCAGAGGTGGCCCAGGTTGAAAATGTTCTGTTATTGATCATATTTGGTCTCTTGTTTCTTTCGGAGGAGTTGTTTCTTTAAATGTTGCTTCAAGTTCTTGTCGCAGTTCTGCCCTGTCTCTGCATCTATCACACCAGAGGTGGCCCAGGTTGAAAATGTTATATTGATAATATTTGGTCTCTTGTTTCTCTCAGAGAAGCTGTTTCTTGTAACCTAGGACATTGGTTTTCATTGTTGTTTCTTTAAATTTTGCTTTGTGTCCAACTTCTCCACTATCTTAGTATTACAGGTTCTCTCATGTCTGATAGTAACTACTTATATTTTTGCCCTTAAAGGGGCATTTAGTAAGTTATTCTATGGTGTACAGCTAGACTGCAGTATATGGTTCTCTTAGCCATGTGCAACAATTTCATCACTTAATTTGTTGGTTTTTGCAATATTCTTGTTAAGGAACAGTAAGCTGTTCAAATTCCTTAATCCAGTGATTCTTAAACTGTGCGCTCTGGGGAGCCGCAACCTCTTTACAGGGGCCGCCGGGAAATTTTTAAAGATACACAAGTTTTATTTGTTTTGATCTCTAACATACGATTAGTCATACTTTTACTTAAGTTAGGGCGCTGTAGAAAAATTTTAATTGAAAGAAGGCGCTGTGACTAAGAAAAGTTTGTTAAACACTGCGATAATCATATATTTCTTATTTCCAAATATATTGGCAATATTACTTGTATTAATAAATGTGACTGTCATTATTTCTTTTGTCAGCTTTATGTAAGTTAAAATTACTTCTTTGGCTAAATTTGAATATTGTTTCCAGTTGGTATCCTTCTTTTACAAGCACCCTTAGAAGGGTAATTGACACATTGTATTATTGTTTTCAAGCTAGGCTGTGATATGTATCCATTTCAGCCTACAGCCAATTTGACAAACCCTTAAATAGTTGCCATCAAGAGTCCCCATCAAAGTATATTTTTAAAATAAGCTTTGGGTTCCCAGGTAAGTCCAGCCTAAAATAGTCACCAGGATGTGTCATGGGGAGTAAAGGCTGCTGACAAGATATTGACCACATCCTTATCGAGTTCTGTTTAATCTATAAAAATTGGATCCAACACTTTATGGTGTGTGTGCAAGTGGCATGAGAAGCGTCTTTTACTTTTCTTTTCATTCCTGAAGATCACTTTTGTTACTGTAGTTAGTTACCTAGTTATTTGTCATGTCTCTTTCCAGAAACAATTGACTATGCTGAACAAGATTACCAGTAACATTCTGGATATTATCAATGCTTCAAGTGATGACTGGGACAAGGACTCTGGTAAGTAAATAAAGTAACATCAGGCGTGTTGGGCATATAGTGCTAGACCTATATTTTATAGATTGGCAAAAAAAAACAGCATCATGTCTCGGAAGCTGAAATATTTTGGTCATGTCAAGCGTCACGGCGGATTGGAAAAAATTTATAGCAGAAGGCATGGTACCAGAAAGGAGGGGCAGGGTCCGACTGACACGAAGATTGGCTCAGGATATAAGTGACTCCTTGAGTATGAAAGTACATGAGGCAGGAGACCGAGTTTCTTTCAGGCAGACCTGGATGAGAGCGACGTTCTGCAAAGGACCTGCTACATGATGATGCTATTTTGTAGACCAATAGGCACTCTGTTAGTGCTGTGGTCAACATCACGCCACTCAACTGTACTTCCCAGGACTTTACCTCATGTTCATTTTAGGCTGGCAGCCATGGTCGTTTCTAAAAAAAAAGGTCGGGCTCCATTTGAATTTAGGACTTTCGGGTCTGCAAGCGCGTGCCTAACCGCTAGGCTTTGGCGGCTCCTGTTCAATATGAGCTTGCTATTTCCTACTGTTACGAAAATATTTATTTGTAAATACAGATGTTCTCTCCGTGAAAGTAGTAAGGTCATAAGGTTGGTTTCAGACTCTTTCAAAGGTCCTGGTGTTTCACCGATCCTTAAATGTCATTGCTGGAACTACAGGGTTTGTATTTTGTATGTCAGTCTTGTTTTAGGAATCCTTTTCTGAGGAGAGATACTTAGCCATATTGGATAACTCCTGGTGTGGTCAAGTTGATCCTGTTGCCTTTCTTTTCATTCTTCTTCACATTCATCAGCTGTAAACTGGGGGAAAGTTCTTGTTGTTCACCCACTTGTGGACTTTGGTTTTGTTCCAGACCCTGAGTTTTGCTTGCACATCATTTTACAGATCTGTTTGTAGATATTGTTTCCTCATCTCTCAGGCAGATGCACTCTAGCTTCTGAGAAAACATCCCTATATGGTTGAATTTTGTGACATGTTTGTTGGGGGCAGTGGTTTTTTTTTCGTTTTTTTTAATTACGTGTTTCTGTTTATTTTTTAGTTTAAAAAAAAAGTATGGTACTGCTTCTGCCTGAAATTGTACCATGTTCTTGTCCATTTTAATGCACATGTTTGCAGCAACGAAGGATGTCATTCCTTTTCCCAATACACTTTTTCCCCCTTTCCTTTTTAAATCAGTAGAACAAGAGTTCCAGGTTAAATACTGGAATACCCAAAGAAAAACACATGAAGACACTCTTGGGAGCGGGTGATCCATACTGGATTATGTATTTCTGTCTGGTTATTTTCGTTCATCTAGTTTTTTTAGATGATTTTGTTAAGTTCACTCATGCAGCCTCTCTGGTCAAAACTGCCTTTGATTTTTAAACAATTTTTCATGTAAAGTATTTTTTGCTTATTTAGCTTGTATCAGCTTCACTGCAGTTATCCCTATTTTGAAGCTTGAGTATTGGCCCTACACACACCATGTAGAGAGGGGAAATGTATAGATAAGCTCCTCAGTGCAGTTCTTGAATTGGTACTTCAGTACTAGGTCAGACCATGCACAATTTTTTTTTTTTTTTTTTTTTTTTTTTTTTTTTTTTTTTTTTATCGATCACCGGCTGTGAATTCCAGTGGAAGGTCCAGGATAATCGTCCGCTTGGACTTTTGGCTTTCACCTGGACCTGATTTTTGCGTGTACAACCGTTTTTAATTTCCCTGCCTCCTGAGCAGCTGTACTCCGACTTCGAAGGAAGACGTCAGGCCTATTTCTAGGGTGACTGTGGCCATCATGCACAATTATTTCTGGGTTCAGATGCCTGGATGTCGGCGCAGTCTTCAACAGAATTTTCAACCCAACAACCTAAGAAAATAAAACTGATTACCTAGCTGTTGCTGGGAAAATTAAGGGAAGAAAAAAATGCATCATTGCAACCCCACATGATGGTGATTAAATTGTGACTAAGAAGACATGAAGGATTGGATTAGTTACCCTATAACCTAGAAAACTCTAGCCTCAAAATTCAGTCAACAGTAAACACATCTGAAGATGGAAGGGGTAGTGTAAGTCCGGTGGAAAGTTCTGGTTGTTCATCCACCTCTGCATCTTAGACTAGTTCCAGAACCTGGCTATTGCATGCACATCCATTTTTGTATACAAACTGTTGGTTCCTTGCCTCTCAGGCAGATGCACTCCAACTTTGGAGGGAACCCCCAGTTAGTCTACTCTTACGTCATGTTTGTTGGGGAGGCAGTGGGTCTATTCTTGTCTCTCCCCCCCCACCCCCCCCCCACCCCCACGATGGGGCCCCAGAACCCACACAGGGATTGGTGTATATTGATTCAAGGTCTATACTCCATTTTGGGATGAAAAAGGGGGGAGGGGTGTGAACCCACTGCTTCTTAACAAGAATATTGTAAAAAGCAACTAATTAGGAGTGATTGAGTTACACTTTTCTGGCTTACATTTCTGAATGCATTGTTGGCTTGTTTATGGCTGCTGGATTTTGCAGCGTGAGATTTCAAAAAGATGAGGTGGTCAGCCCTCTTTAGTCCTTCTTACGACAAGCATTGATTAAGATACTGGTTACTTTAATTTGTTGAGTGTTGTACTAAGCATTTGTGGCATTTACATAAGTGCAATTTTCTCCAGCGAAGATCAAAATCTGTTGGTGCCAGGATCCATTTCATTATATGTCCATATTTTATTTTCTCTGAGTGTGGAGTGTTGACAGAATTTCCTGGTCACTCCTAGCTATACGATTCTCTCCCGCACCCATAATGGTCTGTTCATGTCTGTGCGTTATTGATTTGCTTCCAGGGGGCCTTGATCACATCTAGCTTGTCATGCATAATTTCACCACCCATTGGTGCAGAACCAGTCAGTCTGTTGTTGTTTTTTTTTAAACACTGAGAAAATATCCAAAGAACACCAGAGACCCCTAAAGCAATGCTTGCCACTCTGCACAGAGCACACCTGTCTACACCTTTCTTAACATGTTTTAAGAGTCGGTTACTTTAATTTAATATGTCTCACACTCATTCTTTTTTTCCAGCCAGTCTAAGGAATGCCCTTCCGCCAACAACATCCCAGCAAGAGACAGCAATGCTGATAGCCGCAGTAACCAAGGGGGTGAGATTACGGAGACAAGATTCTCAGGGCCAGATGTCACCGGCCCCGCAGATGGGGTCCATGCCAACACAGCAGCACCAGCAGCAGCCTTTGCCTCAGAAGCCTCAGAGTGAGTCAGATACCTTGTCATGGCGGTTGAATATTGAATTAAGAATCGACATCACAGCACTCGGGGCACTCCCATAAGTGCTTAGTCCCCCATCTTCAGCAGCAAGCGAAGAGTTCCAGTTCCAATGGTACCAGTAACCGTCTGATTGTATATCCGCCTCATCCTTCACCTGAGTGTTGAGTGTCAGCCAGATCCCCTGGTAACTCCTTGCAGTACCTTTCTCCTTAGACCGTAAAGATCTGTCTGCGCCTTGGCACTGTTCACTCGCTCCCAAAGGGCCCTCACAATATTTAACTTGTCATACATCATTTCACATAAATTCATGGTGGTCTTTCTCCTTGGCATTCACCCTTACAAATGCAGTTGATGCATTGTGTTGTGGTTTACAGCCAGTCTTCACCTTTCAGCCCATGCACATACAATTTCAGCAAGTACTTAATTCATCACTTTTCACGACATGCTTGTTAAAGGGGGTGTAGGTCCCATTCTTTTTGTCCCAGAACGGACACATAGATGCATGGCGGTGATTCCATAATTTGTAAGGGGTGGGCAAATAAAGTTCCCGTTCTCATGCTTTGAGCATATGGTGCCAGCTCTATATTTTAATAAACAACTCTGTCCCTACCCCTACCCTTTGTAAGATGTTATAGGATGATATCAAAACCATGCTGGTTGTTTTTACTTTCCATTACAATGCCAGCTACTCATCTACGACTTTGTACTACTAATGGGCTATAACCATCTTGTTGGCCTATGTAGTTCTCATGAACTTTGATTGCCACCTCAGAGCATAATTTGTTTTATACATTTTAATTTTCATTGTAAGAAATAACTTAAGTGGGTGACAGTAAATTGTTGAAAATTAATTACATGATTGTAACATTTATTTCTCTTTCAGTGCCTGGATCTGGTATTGGCAGGGTCCCAAGTGCCGTAAAGACCAACATTAAGGCCGCTGTTACGTCACACCCATATCAAAGGCCATAGTTGTTAGCTTTTATTGTATGCTGTTTTTTTTTTACTATGAATATAATATGTTATATTTTGTGTCACACTTCATTATTTAGAGTATCCTTTTATTTAGGTAATAGTTCATGCACTAAACCGTGACATGTACAGATCTCAGATGATTTGAATAAATTAGTTTTAACATACAGCAAAGGGGAAATGGTCAGAGAAACTTAAATAGGAAACAAATGGATTGAGAAAACGAGGGTGTCCAATTGAAATCCTGTGGCAAGCATTGTTGAGAGAAGTTGGGTGGGATTCTGTCCATGATATCAAAAGGATTACACTGGAAAGAACAGAATGGAAGACTGTGGGCCCTAAATGTTGTATACAATCCTGAAGACTCAACACACGAAGGGAGCAGACCATTATTTTCAGATTGTATACTGGACACAACAGACTCTGTAGCCATATGTACAGGAAATCCAAAATTTGAGGATTCATAACTTTGCCCTTGTGGACAGGCACCACAGAATACTGAACTTGTGCTACAGACTTGCTCTCTGCATGCGGTAGAGAGATCTCAGGTGTCTGGCTGATTAGCATTCCAATGGAAACCAAGCTAGATGGAACAGTGGATGACATGTCTTGCCCCACAGACTTCATAGAGACCTGTGGCCTTCTCGTATGAAAACCACTGGCAGGAGGAGGAAAAGAAGTTTTAGCTGTTTTTTTTTTTTGTTTTTTTTTAACCTTTTCCGGTAGTAAATTTAAAAATGTTTACACAAACAATACATTGCACAGGTTACCATGGTAATCACATGGCTGATCTTGATTTTCCTTTGGAGAAATATACGGCCTAATTTAACAGTGCAATTTATGTATTTCGGTGAAAAAGATTCATTTTGTGCTTTATTATTTGTGGATTTAACTCTGTAGTAATGCACCTGACCAGATACAGTGAAATGTGTCAGGCATTATATTTTGCAATGTATAGTTTATGTCCACACTATTTGCATTATTGTTTTTTTCATTTGCATACATTTGTGTTGTGTGAACTAAATTTGGTAATAATTGTGGCTGTAGAACAAATCCTAGTATGAGTATAGTCTCTGCAATACAGAACGTTCTGGTTGTTCATCCATTCCTGGACTTTGGTGTTGATCCAGAATTTGAGTTCTTCATGAACATTCATTTTTACGGTTCTAATTTAGATTGTGTATCTAGACTGTTGGTTCTTTGCTTAGCAGGCAGATGCACTCTGATGTTGAAGGGCAGACACATAAGAACAGACCGATCAAGCACTTTCATTTGAAGGATTAGATAGATGTGACTCCAATACTTGCAGTCATCAGAATGATGTATTTTGGTAAAGATTGATCTGTATGCCTAAGCCAAAGCGAAACTTTGTAAGTCTGCAGTGGATGTATGAGTGAGTTGCATTATTAAAGCTTCAAAGTTTAACAACAGTCATTCTTTGTTAATTGTTTTATTATGTTGGCTGTGCTGTAATCTTCATGCATTAGTGTCGGTCTTTCTAAAAGTTAATAGTGTTGTCTTTATTTGAATATTGATAGTGTGTGTTGAAGAGGGAAAGATAAACAGATATATACATACAAGTCATCCAGCTTTGATGTAAACAAAGAAGTCACCTAGCTTTGATATCAACACACAAGTAATCCAGCTTTGATGTAAACATACAAGTCACCCAGCTTTGATATAAAAACACAAGCAATCCAGCTTGATTATAAACGTACAATTAATACAGCTTTAATTTAAACACACCAGTCAACCAGCTTTGATATAAACATACAAGTCACCCAGCTTTGATGTAAATATACCAGTCACCCAACTTTGATATAAACATACCAGTCACCCAGCTTTGATAAACACACATCACCCAGCTTTGATGTTAAAACACAAGTAATCCAGCTTTGGTACACAAGTAACCCAGCTTTGATCTAACATCACAAGTAGCCCATCTTTGGTGTTAGCAAACATGTTGCAAACACTGGCTGGGGGGAGAGGACGTATTGATGGTGACATATTACAATTCCCCTCTCTCTCCACCAATGCCCCTTTAAGGAAACTGTGGTAGTGAAGTATCTATAATCGAGAAGAATGAGCGGGTAATTAGGAAACAGGTGGGTTGAGTAAACAAACTTATTCAAGAGAAATCTAAAATGAATGTCACTGACTTTTCCAACTAGTTTGTACACCGCTGATAAAGATTTTGGCCAATACAAGTGATTCCTAAAGTGGAAAAAATGACTGGATCCATCTTAGCATGATTCCTTGGATTCCATTTCTCTTCAGTTTTGCAAAAGGAATTCCAGAAAAATTTGACAAAAAAGCTCAACAAAATGGGGAAGCAGTAAAACGAGAACAAAACAACACAACGTAACGTTTTGACCGGGCGGTCTTTTTCAAACACAAGTGTTTACGTTGTGTTGTTTTGTTCACGTTTTACTGCTTCCCCATTTTGTTGAGCTTTTTATTCAAATTTTTCTGGAATTCCTTTTATAAGCTTAACTGCAGTCACCCCCATATTTTCACCAGTTTTGCAAAAGCTTGTTTGAAGTCAACCCACAAAGAGGAACCTATTTTTTCTCTTGGAACGCATCTTCTACAACTTGTGACTTGGTCTTCTATGCAGTGACATTCCCTAAATCCAGCCTGCTCTGGCACCAAGATCTGCTCAGATTCTAAGTGCCATTTCAGTCTTGAATTGTCAGTTCTCTCCAAAGTCTTTCCTACAAAACGTTGGAGACTAATGGTCAATAGCTTGAAACGTGGGTGGTAATTTTTCCATTTTTTAGTATGGGTATAGTGATGTTTTCTCTCCATAATTGAGACACCAGTCCTTTCTCCCAGCTGATGTTGAAAATTTTCGGTAGTTTTACTTAAGCATCAAAGAACATATAAAGGCATGCTAGCTTCAAAGCTTGCATAAAACCTCACGCAGCCCCATTCGTCTCAGACATTCAAAACGCGGAGGACATTTTTAAAAACAGTCTTTGAAGTTGAACTGAAAAGAGTATAAAAATACAAATTGAAAAGAAAAAAAAAACGTCACAGACAGCATAGTACATCGCTTGATAGAAACACGCATATTTGAATTTTTGGAAATTGAAACAGTCAACTCAGAGCACACTTCTGTCGTATTGGTATCGCTGGCTCGGGCATATGATTTCATGGTGCATAGAAGCAAAATGCAGAGAATCACTTAGAAATTGAGATGAGTTAGTTGAAAGGTAGTCGAATTTTGAGTTCCAGTTTCAAAGCTGCTGTTGACTTGCAAACGCGTGTCACAATTTCTTTCTTTGTGTTTTGTTAACTATTAATACTACCGACAAACTTAGTGAATTCAGCTGTTACTTTAATTCTTATTTGCCTCTAGTGTTCATTACCATCTTGCCATGACATTGCGTGTCGCTGGGTCGCCAGTTTCTGTAGAGGGCGCTAAAACAAGTGGGTGAAGCTGCAGAACAAGCTTCGAGCTGGCTGTGGACACAACGGAACGTTGTGGGGATGGGCCTCGGTAGACTGGTCCGAGTCCCTAGTGGAAAAGAACTCTTAAACCCCAAAAGTCACCAGTGTCCGATTCACGTCTGCCAGTGTTTCTTTGCCAAATGCCAAAGTTCAAAGTCTGCCCGATGAACCAACCATTCACTTCTCACTCTGGTCGTGAAGGTAGGTGGTTAATTTGCTACCGCAGGAACAAATGTATAACACCAAACTTCACAATACCTGTTGCAAAGCCACCATTTCGTCTTGTCCTTGTTAATCGCAGCTGGAGATGTCCGAGGTCTGGAGTCATGAATTAAGTTTGGCCACAGGGGCTGTTGGTGTTGGTTCTGCAACGTCCTGTAAAGGATTCGCAACTCACCTTAACCGTTGCAATGTTTCGTTACAGAAAGTGTATTTTAAGGATAGGAATGGAGGCTAAATTATAATAGTTAGGAGGCAAATACATAAATACTTTGACGGCTTTGCCATTAGCTCTGACCTGGTCCTTGATACTGTTGATTATGCACGATGACGAATCATTAAAACCTGTGCTAATCGGCACAGCACATGATGATGATTTTGATTATTTATACCGAGAAGGCGTGGGGGGGGGGGGGCGCTGCGCAATTTTATAATTGAAAGGGGGCTAGGGTGACACTGATCTAAAAACGTTCCATTGTGTTTGTGCGCGTCTTTTCCATACTAGACTGCGAACCCCTCGCGACGTTTAACATAACGTCACGGCAGTATGACTGACTTTCTACCACAACAGGACATCATACAAGCGATAAACACCCGATGACACAATGTGTCACTATGTGGGTGAGGATCACCGTGGAGAGGTCCCAGAAACCGCGTTCAGCCTTTAGGCCATATTTATGGCCGGGCTATATCGCGGCCCCTGGCAAGAACCAGAGTAGGGCTTCAAATAACGAAAAATATCATCCTAAAAAGGACGGGAATTAACAGAGCAGTATGATGATGATTAGTTTATGTAGCCCTAGGCCCTTCTGTATTTAATAGAGAAGGCCGCGTGTAGCTCTAACGTAGGATTACGGTAACTTGCGTTAATTGTTGGATCGCCTTTCTTCCGGTTTTGTCCCGTTGTTTATAAAATGGCCAACCACATTGGAACGGTAGTGTTGCCTGGTGATGTTTTAAAAGATATTAAACCTCCGGATGGAAGTAAGAAGCTCTTGTTAGGACCTGGTTTAGTTGAAGATGGGGATGTTATCAAAGTATGTAAACCGGGAATATTAAGATACCGCGATCCTGGTGTATACTGGCTTGATTGTCACCAAAAGCGGGTAAGTGGGACTAGGACTAGGTAGGGTGAGGATGTTTTTTAAAATTTAGTATAAGTATAGAATACTATAGTAAATGATTAACTATATCAAAGAAATGTTTTCCTGTTGTGAATTTGAACAAAGAAAATCACAATAGATTGCACAATTTATAAAAATTATTGCCTTGCATATTTCACTTTATCTCGTCAGGGGTCAGGTGCATTTTGCTACAAGACTCAGACTAGCTACTTCAGTAAAATTTTTAAAATGCCCTCTACACCAATAAAACCAGCACAGTTAGATAGCTGTAAACAATTTCTTTCCAATGGTACCTCATTTAGGCTTGTATGTCATTTCTGAGCTGAGATATGTAGGTTTTGTGGAGATGAGATGTAAGAAACAGCCGCTAAAACTTGTGACCCAGAAACAAGAAGTTTTTTACTGCGCAACCTACTCAGCCATCCAGTTTAGCCCCAATCCACACTGCGCGTAGCGGCGTGGTAGATACTCTCGGCGGTGGTGGTAGTCGCCAGAAGTCCGCAATTGCCATGTGACTGAGGCCTTGTTAGGGTATATTTTAGGCCTCGATAATTTAGGATTGTTATTCGGAAGATAGCCTTTTTAGCAACCAATTTCTCCAGTGACTGAGTCCATGATCCGTTTTTCCCACATATGCAGCATTTCAGGTGCCTTTAAATTAGTAAATACAATTAGACGTGATTAGGGCCTTGTGGAAGAACATGTACAACTCTTGAGAAGCAAATGAATCACCATATTCTGATGAGAATGGTGACGAAGGGATCTGGCTGATACTCAACACTCAGAGGTAAGGCAAGACGGACTTATAATCAGAATGCTACTGGCACCATTGGTATTAGAACTCTGCGCTGGCTGCTTAAAATGGGAACGGAGCGCTTATGGGAATGCTATGATGTCAGTTGAATCAACTCAACTCCCCCTAAAGTCCCACTAAAGCATGATCTCTTGTCATAGACCTAAATGCAAGACAAGACTTGTCTGTGTGTGGTTCAGGCAGACAGTCCGGAATTCCATAACGTCACCTTCCATGTACATAAGGCATTCTATTGCATGAGCCACATTGTTATTAAGGCCATCATCTGCAAAAGCTGTGTGAAATGGGACTATAACTAGTTGATAAGGACACCATCTTTCTGATGTGCGAAAGGGTGTCGTCAAACCAGTACTGTTGGCATTTCACTCCTCAGGAATACCAAGATGTTCTCGATAAGGAGGTTATGGCCATCAAATTAAGCAGTTCCAGTGTGAGCTAGGCATGACTAATGTAGTCGCTGTGAAATGTGCAGGTTAGGATGTTTGTTTTTACCCCCAGAGACAAAAAAACACATCTCCAGCTCTTACCATGGATTGAAGCTGAGTCTCCTGCCTGAGAGCCTAGGGCTCCCCAATGCCTTGATAAAAATTCTGGCAAGAGTAAAAAAGGGAACTGGCCACCTTACTCCATAGGATATGACTTTAAATATGTAGCGGTCTAACACTAAACATTAGTATCTGCCCTTACCTTTACTGGGTAGCAGTGGTGACTTTGCGACTAAATGCTGCACCTGCAGCCTCAAGGTCTTGGGTTTGAATGAACACCAAGTTTTATTTTATTTATAAATGACATTGGCTCCCTGGTCAACCCAACCTAAACTGGTTACCAGGTAAAGTCTGGGAAGTAAAGGCAGTTGGCGTGATGCTGGCAGCATCATCCATCAAGGAACGATTAGTCTATAAAATTATGAGTCTGGAATCATATGCCCGATACACCACTGCCATGGAAAAGGGACTGTACTTTACTTACTACCTATACTTTTTTTTTTCATTGTGAACACATCTCCCATCTGAAATACTCTACTTGTAGACTCACAGATAACCCAAATACTTTTCAGTATGTTGCATGCAAGGGAGATCAAGTTCTTGGAATTGTTACCCAGAAGAATGTAGACATGTTCCGTGTAGATATTGGTTGCAGTGAATTGGCCAGTTTATCCTACCTTTCATTTGAAGGAGCAACAAAAAGAAACAGACCTGATGTTAAAGTAAGTCATTTTAAAGTAAATGTATTGTTTTCTTGAAAACACCTTACAATATTTGCTACAGCTGTTCAATGATGTTTGGCTAAATGAATCCCCACCGCAACAGTGGAAAGAAGGTGTTATATTCAAACTGCCCAAAAAAGGTGATTTAGCAGACTGCAACAACTGGCGTGGTATCACCCTACTCTCCGTACCAGGAAAACTGTTCTGCAGCATGCTAATGCAGAGACTGAAAAAGCCTATAGATGCAAGACTCCGAGAAGAACAAGCAGGATTCAGACCGAATCGGTCATGCATCGACCATATATTCACACTCAGGACCATCGTAGAAGAGTCAGTAGAGTTTCAATCCCAACTCATCATCAACTTTGTTGATTTTCAGAAGGCTTTTGACAGCATACACCGCCCTACACTCTGGAAGCTACTCACAATCTATGGTTTCCAAGATAAATATGTCAATATTATAAAGGCCTTCTACACCGATTCCCGCTGCCTTGTTAGAACGGAATCTGGTAACTCTGATTGGTTCCCAGTAGAAACAGACGTGAAACAAGGATGTGTCTTGTCACCGATGCTTTTCGGAATAGCACTCGATTGGGTCATGCGCAAATGCACACAGGACACACATCTAGGCATCAAATGGGTCGACAAAGTTCTCGAAGATCTTGACTTTGCTGACGACCTAGCACTCCTGAGCACAACACATCTAGAAGCTCAGGAAAAAAATGGACCGCCTCCAGAATATTTCAAGCCAAATCGGCCTTCAGGTCAACGCAGCCAAAACGAAAATCATCGATCTTACCAACGAGTCGAAAGACATCAAACTAAAGGATATTTTTCTTGAAAAAATCACCAGCTTCACATACTTAGGGAGCAAGATAACCTCTACGGGAGATACAACATCAGAAATAACGACTCGAATCGCGTTAGCATCAAGTGCCTTTAACAAACTGTCAAACATTTGGAAGTCAAGATCACTCAGCAACAACACGAAACTTAAGGTCTTCAATTCCTGTGTGATCCCAGTGCTAACTTATGGTTGTGAGAGTTGGAAATCATCAGTATCAATCGATAAGAAACTAGTCGCTTTCGAGAATAGATGCCTCCGAAAGCTATTGAATGTTCACTGGTCGGACTTTAGGTCCAATACATCTATAAGACAGGAAACAAAACAAAAATATGTGTCTGATTTTATTAGAATGCGTCGCTGGAATTACATCGGTCACGTACTCAGAATGGACATACAGAGACTTCCCCACCAAGCCTTCATATGGTCACCAGAGGGTAAAAGAAAACAGGGAAGACCAAAAGAAACTCTCCGTAGAACCATCACAAGGGAGAGCTCAACCATAGGTCTCAGTCGCACTCAAGACCTACATCAAGTGGCAAAGAACCGACAAACGTGGAAAGCTATGACCTCTGCCCTATGCGCCATCTTTGGCACAAGAGGAATAACTAACTAACTAATTGTTTTCTTGTGTCGTTCAGGATGTTTGCTTTGGCTCTCAGGCCTGCACCGATGGCCATACATTGTCTTCTTATATAGCAGCAAATATGATCAGTTATTGTTGTTTTCATCAACTGCCCAAAAATGTGCAGTTATACACTTTCATTTCAGCTCTTTCAGTACCAGGGGTCTGACAGTATGACCATTTGTTACTCCTTTTAATTAAACACACTTCTGTCTCCTTGCTGTCTATTTAATCTGTTGCGTTGAGTTCAGTAACCGACATCACAGTACTCTGGGCATTCCCATAAATGTTCCATCCTCATCTTCAGCAGCCATTGCAGAGTTCTGATACCAATGGTACCAGTAGCGGTCTGATTATATGTCCGTCTTGTCTTTCCTTTGAGCTTTGAGTATCGACCAGAGCCCCTTGCTGCTTCCATAGGGCCTTAAAAACATTTACCTTATGCATCAGTATTCCACCAAGTTGTGCAGAGCCAGCTAGCCTGCTACCTGTTCATTTTCCAACACACTCATGCCTGGAGCAAAGATCCAGTCACTGCTCTTCACCCTTGACCTCCAAAGCGAAGTATGTCACTCTGCATGAATTATGTTTGTCCACACCTTCCTCAGCATGCTTTCTGGGTCAGTTATAATCACAATGTGTGATTTCATCTTTGTGTTAATTCATTATTTTGCAGTTATTATTATAAATCTTTCTGCCCAAAAGCTGCATTTTGCAGTTCCGTAAAACTGCAAAAATGACTGCTCCAAGGTAGAAAAACTGTACAATAGAACTAATGAATAAGGTTTTTTCTTCTTTGTAATGTAGATAAAGATGGGGGAACTGATAGAGAAATTTAAATATAAATACAGAAGGCGAGAGGAGCTTTAATGACATTAGGAAATTTGTGGAGGTCAAAAAAAAAAAAAAAAAACTAATGCTAAACTCAACATTTGTAATTCTAATATCAAATTAACTGGTGCCTGCTCAGAATAGAGGGAATTAAATGGTGTGATAGAATCACTAATGCAGAGCTTTGGGAGAGAACTAAACAGGTCCCAGTGAACCAAGAGGTAAAAAAAAAAAAAGATGCTGGCGTTGGATAGGACACACATTAAGAAAGCATGAGAACTAAATAACTAGAATGTCTTTGCACTGGAACCCGCAGGGGCATAGAAAGAAAGGAATACCCAAAAGAACAAACATGGAGAGTGAAGTTAAAAAGATGAGGACATGGGGAGAGCTGCATGTGATAGTGACGGATACAACGACTTGGTGTGGTGGGATATGCTCCATTGGGGAGGGGGGGGGGGCAGAGGAAGAAGTTATCTGTATATTTATAAATTACTTAATGTTAGTAATCTGCAGGTAATATTTGTTTGTGGAATGTGGAAGACATATTGTAATCATTTTACAGAATACTATTACCAACAGTGATTTTACAATCGAAAATGTAAAGAATTTGATGCCTATTTGGACATCTATCATATGTTAATATAAATGATGAATGTGTTTCACTTCAGGTGGGAGATGTGATTTATGCAAAAGTTCTGGTTGCTAACAAGGATATGGAACCAGAACTGGTGTGTATTGACAGCTATGGACGCAGCAGTGGAATGGGTGTCATTCGAGGAGGTGGATTCCTTATACATACCTCGCTGAATTTGGCCAGAAAGTAAGTAACTATTATATTTTTTACAATCCCACTTCAAATTAAGCTTGCAGTTATTCTATCTGTTTTCTCACAAGTGGCCAGCGGATCTTTGCTAAATGTGTAGGATTACATATTATTATCTTCTGAAGTAAATTTAATTGAATAACCCAGCTGTAGGACAAGTAGACTTTAATTGAATAACCCAGCTGTAGGACAAGTAGACTTTAATTGAATAACCCAGCCGTAGGACAAGTAGACTTTAATCCTCATCCCTTGTAAAGTCTTCCTGTCGGGCATCAGCAATGTCGTAGGTAAAATGGCACCCTGGTAACTTTTTCTTTTTAAACAACCCGTCATTAAAATGTGTGCATAAATGTGTGAATCTTCTGTTTGTTTTTTCTCTGATTTACTCCCTCTTCGTCGGCTCTGTGGCTCGAGGCGAACGCTTCGTGATGCCGGGATGCCAGGTTCGATCCCAGCTGCAGGCCACCCGCCTTGCGTTGGTTTTGACAGTGGTATCAAGAAAGTCGACCGCCCAGAAAGCAATGGCAAACTACTGGACGTAAATTTGCCTAGAGAAACCACACAACAGCCAGGGGCTGTTAGGGTTGGTTCTGCAACGTCCTGTAAAGGATACGCAACTAACCTAACTCCCTCTTCCCACCATCTGGTTTTTTCTTTCTGCTGCTTTCACTCTGTCTCTTCTCTTCCCGTTGAGTCATTATAATTTACTTAGTTATTTTCCTAGCTCCACATTAATGAAACTGTGACACTAATTAATAACCTTTATTTGTCACACTCGTCATCTAATGAATGTTAGCAGTTTATTAGTAAGTGTGGCTGCTAGGTTGACCCAGCCTAAAATGGATACCAGGTAATGTCCAGGGAAATATAGATGGCCAGCATGATATTGACATCACCTGCTGACCACAAGTTGTTCTACAAAAACAATAGCCTAACATCATCTGCAGGATACATCACATCACTACACCAAACATTTTTTTTTTAAATTTACAGTGTTAGACCAATTATTTTATAATGGTCGTTTGTAGGATGATATATCTTAACACATTTGCAATTCAGTTTAAAAAAAATCATGGTTGCATTGGCAATAGCCACCATATTGGAAGAGGGGGGGGGGGGGGGGAAAAAACATGTACTTAGAATCCTAAAATTTCAAAACAAAAAAAAACATAGGAAATAGATGATGGATTCATGAACTTTGATCCTGTATAGAGGTACAGGTGTAGTTTATTCTTCTTCTTCACGTTCACCAGCTGTAAACTCAGGTGGAAAGTTCTGGTTGTTCGTCCACTTCTGGACTGCAGTCCTGTTCCAGAACCTGAGTGTTGCATGTGCATCTGTTTTACAGATCTGACGCATTTGTATGCAGACTGCTGGTTCCTTGCCTCTCAGGCAGATGCATTCCGACTTCAAAGAAAACTCTCAATTAGTTGGCTCTTACGACATGCTTTTGGGTGACAGTAGGTCTGTTCTTGTTTCCCCTATAATAGGGCCCCAGAACCCACACAATGACTCACATCCGTATATTGCTACAAGGAAGATGCATGCTCTCACAATTTGTCCATTTCCCGTTGAGCTTTCTAGTCATACTTTGTTGTGTTTAGAACTTCTTGTCGTCATTAACTGTCATTTGGATTACTTCTTCTTCCTGTTTCTTCTTGTTTATTTACTTTAAAGATGTTCTGAATATTTTTCATAGAATTTAAAAATGTAGATTTGTTGAAAAAGTAAAAAAAAATTTAGCATTATAAGACAGTAATCAAATTTAACATAACAAAAGCTTTCTAAAATCTTCTTTTAAATAGACAGTTCCCTATAATATTGTTAAGGAGTATCCACACCAAATTTTATGTTTCTAGTCTTTATATTAGCTACGATTTTGGGATTTCACACACACAACAAACAGAAATGTAGAGTTGTGTGAGAAAACTGACTTTTACCCTTTTTTTTTCCTTAAAAAAGTGCATGGAGTGGTGTCTTTAGTATTAACTTTTCAATGCTAAATTGTTTAAAAATGATAAAAATTTTGTGTGTAATCAATTCTATGAATGCCAAACTTTACAAAAACTCATTGAAAAGGTGATATTTTTGTCGTAAATTGGAAAAAAATGCTGTGTGATCCTCTTAAGTTCACATAGAAGTATGGGGCTTTCATTGCCAGTAATAATTACAACCGATGATTTCTTTTCCAGATTATTAAACCCCCAATGTGTGCTGATGAAGGCACTTGGTAACAGATTCAAGTTTGAGATTGCAGTTGGCATGAATGGAAGGATCTGGTTAAACACACAGAATGATGTGCAGACTATTGCAATAGCTAATGCAATTTTCGCTGCAGAGTATATGGACAATGACCAGATTACATCAATGTGTAAAAAGCTTTCCAGAGTTATGTCAGGGATGGAGTGAGAAAAATTGAGTTACATTAAAGAAACTGAGATGATGATGGTGTTCTTAGTCAGTTAATTAACAGTTCTCTGGATACCGTTTTAGAAACAAACGGCATAACATATCACTTTACCCCACTCTTGCAACACCTGGCTTTTCCAACAAATTAAAATACATGTTATAAATGCAGTCCTCATTGCCGCTTTAGGTTATCAGTGACAGACATTAACATTAATGAGAGAACATGAGATGAAACCAACTACCTATGAAATTAGATGTGTGGGATCCCAGACTCCATTGTAGCAAAAAGAAGTATAGACCCACTGACAAGCATGTCATACATGTTGGATAATTAGGGGTTTCCTTCTAAGTCAGAGTGCATCTGTCTGAAAGGCAAGGCATGCTGTTGCTTACAAATAAGCCAGATTTGTCAGACGGACGTGCATGCAAAACTCAAGTTCTGGAACAAGGCTAAACCCCAGAAGCGGACAACCAACCAGAACTTTCTGCTGGAGTTAACAGCCAGTGAATGTGAAGATGTTTTAGAAAGGCTGTGAACAAAAATAGAAGAGATCTCATAAGAAGTGAAGAGATTAAAACTATTGGAACAATTTTTTTAAAAAAAGTCCCTTTTCCACGCCTTTAGGCGTATACGGCTAGACAATTTCTATAAACCAATCGGCACTAGACGGGTGATGTGGTCAGCATCACGCCAGCATTGGAACAATACCCATCTATAAATTCCTTGAGAAAGAAAATGAAATGGTCAGCCACCTGATAAGAAAGAATCCAACAATGACGACAGCAAAAGCATACTATATGAAAATGGAAACGGAAGAAACCTAGGAGCTTAAGATATCACAGCATACCAAGCACAGTTACTTATCATCAATTAAATTGTGACACTTAGTGGCATGAAGCAAATATTAACAAAAGAAATAAGATAACAGCATTCTGCAAGATTTTTACATTGAAGAACAGTGGCTCATAAACCTAATGTCTCAGAAACTGAAATATGTCTGTTGTAGAAAATGACTCAGTTGTTTAAAAAGAATAGCAATGAAAGGCAAATAAAGTTGATTTAAAACAAAAAAAAACACTAGTCATTGTTGCGTTCCTCATCAGAATATGTTGATCAACTTAGTATCATAATCAGGATAAAGGCTGGTTGCAGAAGCTCCAAAACATCTTGGTTGTACACTCTCGCAGACTGCTGTTCATTCATATCTTGATTATCCGCCCACTTGCATTGTTGTCTAACCGCATGCTGACCTGCTTTCAACCCCAGTATGTGTATTATTTTATTACTGAAACCGCTCATCGTTTCAACTCTTCAAGGGTGCAAGGTTTTTATTATTTTGTCTTTCGAGGAAATAAGTTTCTTAAAAGATTTTCATTCTCTCTAGATTTAATGAAAAAGTACCAGAAGTCTTAAAGATAATGACTGTTTGTAGAGTCAAGATATTGGTTTGAAAGGCACATATCTACACATCTAGTATTGAAGATAATTACCAAGGACTGATGGTCTTTTTTATTTCCTTATGTATGCATCCTGGGGTAGGAGCCTGTCCTACTACTAGGCGCGTCCACCAGGTGGCGGATGGTGGAAAGGCCTCTAGATATAGAGGTTAGCCACGAATATATTGAATAAGTGGCCTTGGACCAAAAAAGGTAATGGTCATTGAGAGGAGGCGAGTTAGTTGGTGGGACAGCTAACTCTATAAAATACCTCAAAACTCTACGACATGGCCATCGGCGGGTAAGAGGTGCCATAACCTCTCTTCCCCCCCCCTTTCCGCCTTGCAGGGTAAGTCTCTTTAGACAAAGGCTTTTCTAGTCAAACCATATACAAACCAGCGGAAGACAAGGGGAAACCACCGCTGTATTATCCCTAGTCAATCATTCCTCAAAATATTACGAATTCAGATAACAGCATGAATGGGGATTCCAGTGGAGTCACCTCGTCCGGTAGGGAGCATCATGTTCTACGGGTGATACCCGACCATCATCCAGCTACTGTAGAAAAAGTAAATGGTTGAAACATCCTAAACATTGGTACATGGAATGTCAGAACACTCGTACAAAACGGAAAGCTGGATAACATCAAGATGGAAATAAAAATAATGCACATCAACGTATTAGAAATTAGTGAAATGCGATGTCCAGGAGCAGGCGAAAAGTATTCAGATCAGCACAGAATTATTTACTCGTGTGGGGAGGAATATAGCAAGGGAGTTGGTATTATTTTGGATCCAATGAACTCAAAAACTGTGAAAGGATTTTGGACAATATCAAATAGAGTACTGTAAGTAAAAGTTCCCGGCAGACCATTCGACATCAACTTAGTACAGAATTATGCCCCAACAGCAGATAGTTCAGAGGAAGATATTGACACATTTTATGAGGAGTTGGACATGGCTGTTGATCAATGCAAAAATTGTGAAATAACAATGGTACTTGAATATTTCAACACGAAAATAGGAAGTGAAAAAGTATACGGAATAACGGGTGGCTATGGCCTAGGAGAAAAGAATGTGAGAGGTGACAGATTAATAGCATGGGCAGAGTCGCGCAGCATGATAATAGGTAACACCTGGTTTAAACACCAGCCTCGAAGATAAAGTCCTTTTGCATGGCATGGAGATGTGTCAGCACACGAACTGATATATGCTGCAGGAGATCGCAGATTGTGGAGAGGCATGATCGCCTAGGCCAGTCGGCAAGTCACATGATGAGGATGATGATGGGTGTGATTCTTGAACTTTTACAATCATTTAGGAAGAAAAAGAGGACTTGTAGTTTAAATTGTACAGAAACATTCTTACAATACCAAGGACAAATGCGTGGGGGTGGGGCCATTGTTTGTTTATGTAAAACAAAAAACTCGACAACGTTTAACCTACTGCGAACAATATCGATTAGAACTGTGGTCTGGTTTTTTTGTGCCAATTATGTTGGCTAAGAAATTTAAATTGCGCAAAACTAAAGAAAATTGCCTCATAAACAGCATCTAGTCTCAGAAACTGAAATACTCTAATAATTTCATACGTCACCATAGATTGAGAGGGCATGGTATCAGATAAAAGGGATAGGTTCCCACAGACAGGATGTTAAGCACATAACATAAAAGACATGTTCGGCAGGAAAGTGCATGAAGTTTGCGAGCTGGCGGGGGACCGAGTTTCAAAGGCATAAAGTTCCACAATTCGAATGAGAATCCCCGGTGCACTTGTCCCAGAACTCCCGCTCCACAGTCAGGTTATATTAGGTATATATTGCAGTCGAGTTTCTGTGTCGTTCAACGCCATGGGGATCGTACAACACCCGCTGGCAAAAAATACCACCATTCGGATGAAGATCACTCGGTTACAAATCCAAGTTTAACCGTTATGTTATATTAGGGTCCCCAACAACAGCAGCCGTACCCTTGAAACCACACTGCGTCCCAATGTCGGATGCAATTTTTGTTGTTGTTTCAAAGCCCCACCCTGGCAGTTCCCAGAGGTCCTAAATAACTCAACTTGTTTGCTGAACGGGGTTTCTGTGACCTCTCCCCCAGGTGACCTCATCCGCGTGGTGGCACTTTGTGTGGTGGATGTCCTGGTGGGATTGAATCTCACTCACTCAGTCCGAGGGGGTTTGAAATAACAAAAATTGCATCCTGTATTGGGATGGTGTATCGTAATCGAGCTTCTTTCCAAAAGGCCGTGATAGTAGTGTGCTCCGTAAAAGTCCTACTGAGTGGTGCGTGGCCATTTGAGCGCTGGGGGTCAATCATTCAGGATGCAGTCCCTGGGAAAGCAATTACAAAAGAAGAGGAAAAGCTGCTAGAAACTCTTCAAATCATTAATGTAGCACCGAGCCTTTGAAGAGAAGAAGAGACCCAAAAAGCTAGAGACCCATCAGCCTTCTTAGTTGTTTAGGAAAATTGATGGAGAAATTAGTAAATTAAAAACTAAAGTGGTTCTTGGAGACAAACTCTGTAATCACCACCACACAGAAACACAGAGGACCAGTTGACATATCTGGCACAGGAAATAGAGAATGCCTTCCAGGAAAAAAAAGAAAGTTCTTGCTGTCTTCTTTGACCTCTCTCGTGCTTTTGATACAGTTTGGAAAGAGGCCTACAACTAAAACTGCTACAGGCAGGAATTGTGCATAACATGTACAAGTGGATCAAAGACTTTCTTTTCCAACGCAGAGCCAGATTCAGAATTGATGGACACATCGGCAAACTGGCAAAAACTAAGAGAAGGAGTTCCCCAGGGCAGTGCGATAGCACCAACTCTGTTCCTGGTTTACATAAATGATATCACAGCAACCTGCCACCAGCACGTTTATAATACCCCACATGCTGATGACTTTGCAGTTTGGACAGCCTCCGAATACACTGCCACAGCCTCATATATGTTACAGAAAACTGTGGAAAATGTATAAGCTTGGACCGAAAAGTGGTGTCTACAGCTAAATAATTCAAAAAGCACAGCATCACTTTTCTCTCTCTCCCCCAAAAAAGAAAAAGTCAAAATTTTGAATAAAAACCAGCTCATTCCACAGACTGACACTCCTACCTTTCTTGGCGTTACACTTGATTCGCGACTAACTTAAAAGTCACACGTAGAAGCAGTACAGGGGAAAGCATTCAAGAAGCGTGCAGTGATGAAAAAATTAGCGGGTACCACATGGGGCGCTAACTCCAGAATCCTAAAACAAGTATATACTGGAGCAGTCAGGCCAGTCATGGAATATGCCTCCGCTGCATGGGCTGCATCAGGCCAGACAACAATGGGAAAATTGGACAAGGTTCAGAATATGGGATTAAGGATTGTTCTCGGAGCCATGAAAACCACCCCTATCAGAGAGATAGAGGGGATAGCAGATACTGAACCACTTGAACTCAGAAGACAAAAAACTCTTTTACAGTATTAGAAATTAAAAAGACTTCAAAGTCACCCACTGCATTTTAAATTTCAAGAGAGAACAAACAAACAAAAAAAAACAGACTGAAGCGTCAGAGCCCCAACCACCTTGCTAGAGAACTGTACAGACAGCATCGAGATCTGCCTGAAAGAGATGTAGCACTGAACGAAAAACTTAGACCAGAACCATGGACAAGCAAGTCAGAGAAGGCAAATGTAGTCCTAAAGGTACCAGGGATCACTTTAAAAAATGGTCCAGACGGAGACACAAAAGAGAACCCTGGCTCTTGCTATGCTTGATGAGAAGTACCAAACACCATTTGGGCTCAGGTTTTCACCGACGGCTCTGCTACAGATGCAGTCAGAAAGGAGGTTGTGGAATATACATTAAACCCCCTAGCAGTAGAGCAGAAACTCTCTCTACCAGCAGGTGAGATCTGCACCAACTTCAGAGCTGAGGCAACTGCCCTCCTTTCTGCAGTCCAACATCTCATCACTCAAGAACACAGAGGGCAAAAAATTGTTATACTTAGTGACTCATTGTCTGTTCTCAAAGCACTATCAAACAAAAAACAAGACAATCTAATTGCAGATCTAAGGACCAACATTGGCTTACTCTCCAAGGAAGCAGAACTGGTCTAGCAGTGGATACCAGCCCACTGTGGTTATCAAGGAAATGAGAGAGCAGATGAGTTGGCAAAAGCTGGGAGTAGTCTTCCACAACCTCATCCACCACACAGCTACAAGGAAACCAAAACAGCGCTAAAGCAGTCTTTCAAGCGGGTGTGGATAAGGCAGAATGGAGATTACAGACCAGAGAGTGACAGCATAAACAAACTCAACAGGAAAGAACAAGCAACAATTTTCAGACTTCGGACTGGACACTGTGGTCTTCGAGCACACCTGTACAGGATAGGCATAAAAGAATCTGCTGCCTGTGATTGTGGAGCAGAAAGACAGACCCCTGGGCACGTACTACAGTACTGTCCTAACCTCTCCCAGCAAAGACTGTGGATCTGGCCCAAGGGAGCCAAATTGCAGGAGAAGCTATGGGGGGCCGCTGGCGACCTTAAACGCACAATCCTATTTGTGACCCAGACGGGACTCAATGTTTAGCATGACTGATGTCGAACACAGAAGAAGAAGAAGAAGATAAAGAGCCTTTGTTTCTGCTCCTTTCTTTCTCATGACTATCTCCATGCATTATTACTAAGGGAAATACTTACTTTTACTTTTTCCTTCCACGTATGCCGCTAAGCGTTGTGGGGAGATGCAAGTTCCTGTCATAAGCAAGGCGGGCAGCATCTGATGTTCTGAGGCCATGCTTTTGGCAGGTTTCGGAGACCCCGTCAATCCACAGTTTCCTTGGTCTTCCTCTTGCCTTATATCCTGAGCTTCTTTGGTTGAAAATTTGTGATGTTATTTGGTCATTTTTCATCCTGGTTAGATGTCCAAATCATTTCATTCTTTGATGTTCTATGTAGTCCAAACATGGTGTAGTTTTGACAGTGTTTCTAATGTCTATGTTTTTTATCCTGTCTAGTCTGGTCTTATTCGCTGCTTTTCTTAGACATTTCATTTCACAGGCTTCTATTTTTCTTTCATGGGTCTTGTTGATTGTCCATGTCTGGCACTGGTAGCAGAGTGTTGGAATGAAGATGGTGTTTATCAATTGTCTTTTGGTCTTCATGGTTATATCTGGATGTTTAAGCAGAGGTGATAGTTGGTATGTGACAGCATTTGCTTTCTGTATTCTTGTTTCTATCTCTCTGTCCATTCTTCCATCCTCTGTAAATATACTGCCCAAGTATTTGAACTCTTTGGTTTGCTTGATTTTGGCACTTCCAACATTTATATTCAGTGGCCTGTGTGTTCTGCTGATCTTCATAACTTCTGTTTTTTTCTGTACTGATTTTCATATTATGTTGTAAACAGCTGTTGTTGAGAGTAGTCAGATGTTCCTGTAGATCATATTCATTTTGATACAGTATGCTTTGATCGTCAGCAAAAAGTAATTCGTTTATAGCATACACGTCTGGGTTTGCTTCTACAGTGATCTTATCCATGTATGTTATGAAAAGTAATGGTGACAGTACACATCCTTGTCTGACACCAGTTGTGACTTTGAACCATTCAGAAAGACCACTAGATGTTCTTACTGCACTTTCACTTTTTTCATAGAGGGCTCTGATGTTGTCTAATAATTGACCCTGCACTCCGTAATCGTCAAGAATTCTCCACAGCACATCTCTGTCCACACGGTCGAATGCCTTCTCTTGATCTACAAAGACCACGTTCAGCTCTTTATCGTATTCGAGTGTCTTTTCACAGACTTGTCTTAGTGCAAATATGGCATCAGTGCAACCTCGCCCTTTCCTGAAACCGAATTGTGCTTTACTCAGTAGAGGTTCAACCTTTGCTCTTATCCTACCTTCTAAGATCTTTGCATACATTTTCCCCACATGACTTAGTAAAGATATTCCTCTATAAGTTCCACATTCTCTCTTGTTTCCTTTTTTCTTCCAGATAGGTACTACAACTGATCTTTGCCAATCCACTGGTACCTTTCTCTCTGCCCATGCTCTATTGAAAATTCTCTCCAGCCAGGTGATCATAGTGTCCCCTCCGGCCTGGATGACTTCTGTTGTTATTCCGTCGATACCAGCTGCTTTGTGTCTTTTACTTGTTTTGATAACTTTCTCTACCTCATCCCGCAGGATATGTGGTTCTAGATGATCTGGAGCCCTTGAATGGAATTCTGCTGTTTCATGTACTCCCGACGGGTTCAAAAGTTCTTTAAAATATTCCTCCCATCTTTTTAAAATTTCTTTTTGGCTGAATAATGGTTTTCCATTTTTATCATTTATGACTGATGTTGGATTGAAGCTTTCTTCTCTTAATCGCATCGCTTTCACACTCTTATAAAAGTCTCTTGATGATTCTGTACATAGCTGTGTTAGGTGTTCACCATACTTTTTCCATGAGTCCTCTTTGGATTTCTTTATTGTTCTCTTGGTGTCTCTTCGAGTTAGTATGTACCTAATGTAATCCTTTTCGTCTTTTGTTTTTAACCATATTTGAAACATCTTTTTATTTGACACTGCTTCTTTGACTTCTTCATTCCACCAAGCGGTACTACTAAGGGAAATAACCTGCTAAAAATGTGAATACCCTCTTTCCTGATATTATACCTTCTGCTATCATTTTTTTTCAGTCCACTGCAACGCTTGGTATCGCCAAAATATTTCAGTTTCTGAGACAAGGTGCTGCTGTCTAGCCAATCTTCCATGATTTTCAGATCTTTCAGCTCTGGCGGAAAGTGTCGGTTGTTTGTCCACCCCAGAGATTTGCATGTATATCTGTTTTACAAACCTGGTCTATTTGTGTGCAGACTCTTGGTTCCTTGTCTCTCCTGTAGATGTGCTCTGACTTCTAAAAAAAACACCCTTATTTAGCTGCCTTCTACGACATGCTTCTTCAGAGAGCAATGTTCCAAAATAGCACAACAGAACCCACCTGGGGACTACATATTTCATTATTTCAGTCGTGTGTTTAAATGGATGAAAAAAATTCCATCAGTCTGGCTGATGATCTTATTTAGGGCTTATATTCAGGGTAGGGCTTATAGTATTAGCATCATGAAAAATCAAGTCAGGGCTTATTTTTGGGTTAGATCTTATTTTGGGGAAAACAGTATTAACATAAAATAAGATAATGGCGACAAACTACTTAACCTCAGGAGGCTAAAAACTAAAACTGAAGTTAAACCACACACTATCTGGGTCATATTGTTTGCTGACAAGTGTGCCAACTCGGAGTCTGACTTTTAGAGTAATAACTAATTCAAAACAATGTTTTCCCGTAATGAATTTAAATAATGCGTATACAAACAACACATTGCACAATTTATTGCCAGGCATATTTCTCTGTATCTCATCAGGTGCATTACTACAGAGTTTCATCAGTTTTGTGCTTTATTTTATGTTGATGTAACTCTGTAGTAATGCACCTGATGAGATACAGAGAAATATGCCTGGCAATAAACTGTGCAATGTATTGTTTGTATCCGCATTATTTAATAACTAATTCTCTGATGCAACGGTTCTCAGCCTGTGGGTCGCAACCCTATTTTGAGTGGAACGACCTCTTCACAGGGGTCGCCAAAGACCATTAGAAAACAGACCTTCATAGAAGTTATAAAGTAGCAACGAAAATAATTGTATGGTTAGGGGTCACCACAATACAAGGAACTGTATTAAAGGGTCTAGACTTGGAGCAGACTGCTATAGTGATCATGTTCCAGTTATAGGAAAGTTTAAAATGAAACTGAAGACTATTAAGAAGACCCCACAGAACATCAAGTTAAATTCAGGAATACTTAAATCAGATAAAGAAATGAGGAAACAACACAATGTCATTGGGGAGTTGCCGTGGCGTAGCGGCTAGATGCTCGCGTGCAGATCGGAAGGTCGTGGGTTTGCTTCCTGGTGGAGCCGGACTTGTATAAAAAATGACCTTGACTCCCAGGTCGACCCAACCTTGAGTGGATACCGGGTGCAGTCCCGGGAAGTAAAAGCAACCGGCGTGATGCTGACCACATCACCCATTCTGTGCCAATTAGTCCACTAAAGATGTGGAAAAGGGACTTTTACTTACTTTACTTTACAGTGTCACTGTCTAAAACAAATATAATGCAATGAAAATAATACAATCAATGAACAATGGGATATGCAGCGTGAGTCAATTCAGCAAACATCAAAAGAGCTTATACCTCCAACACATAGAGTTGCGAAAAAAGAAATGGATGAAAAATGAAATTTTGCAGATAATAGATCATAGTACATGTAGAAAGAATAAGAACAATAAAGAATATTCTAGTATACATTGAGAAACAAATACAAAGTGGCTAAATCAGATGTTCACAAAGATTGAGAAAAGTCACGGGGAAGACTCACATTCCATGCACCAATAGATAAGCATATTAACAGGAAAGAAGAGATGTAACATTGGTGGATGTATACAATTAAAAAAAAGAGTGAAATATTAATGGGGCAAAGTGACATAATTAAAAGATAGACAGAGTGCTTGGAGGGGGAAAAGGGGGGGGGGGGGGGGGGGGCTGTATGATGATAATATACCAGATGTATATTTGTAGGACAGTGAAGGCCCACCAATACCGATTTCAGAAGTTAAGGATGCATTGCATTACATGAAGTAAGGAAAGGCATCCCGGTCAGACAACATCATATTGGAAGAAACTGAAACATTAGGATATTTTGGAATTAATAACAAAATTATTAAATGACATTTATAATAGTGGGTACATTCCTAATGACCTGTTAAAATCTATATTTATTGCTCTGCCAAAAAAAAACTGGCACTTTAAAATGTGAAGTCTGTCGTACCATAAGTCTTATGAGTCATGTGACAAAAATTTTACAGACAATAATTATGAGAAGAATAAGAAACAAGATTAAACCAGAAATTAGTGAAGAACAGTGTGGATTTGTGGAAGGAAAAGGTACAAACAATGCTATATACATCCTCGGGACTCTTTCAGAAAGTGCTATGGAAGTAAAAAAAAAACTTTACTTATGTTTCACTTGACTATGAAAGCATTTGATTGTGTGAAACGTAGAAATAATTAAACTTTTGGAAAAGTTAAAACATTGATGGAAAAGATTTACGAATTATAAAGAACATGTATTGGCAGCAAACAGCAGCTATAAAAACCAGTTGGGAACATTTCAGAGCATAAAGAGGGGAGTAAGACAAGGATGCATACTATCACCTGATTTGTTTTATCATACAGTCAATATATAATGGGATTTATCATGGATATGCCAGGAATTGCGGTTGGTGGGCATAACATAGACAACCTACGTTATGCTGGTGACACCGTCTTGATAGCGACCAGTCAGAAAGAAGTTGATAGATGCGGTGGTGGTAGAAAGTGATAAAATGGGCCTAAGTTTGAATAATGGAAAGACAGAAGTAATGGTGATTTCCAAGAAAAAAATAGTGCCTACATGAATAATAAAAGCCAAAAGCATTATTTTAAAACAAGTACAGAAATTTAAGTGTCTAGTCACATGGATGACATCCGATAGAAGATGTATCACACATATATAGAATAGAATAGGGCAGGCCAAAACTGCATTTACAAAAGAAGGAAAATTTTATGCAATGAATCCATGTCATTGGAGGTTAAGAAAAGAATTCTCGCATGCTATATAGAACCAGTTTTAACATACGGCTGTGAAGCCTGAATAATTAATAAACAAGCCGAACAATATCTTGTGGCAGCAGAGCTGTGGTTTTACAGAAGAATCCTTAGAATTCCTTGGACAGCTAAGAGAAGCAACCCAGATGTTTTGAAAGAGGCGAGTGCTCAAAGACAACTTATCACAAACATCAGAAAGAGACTCATCATTTTTGGTCATGTTATTAGAAGCGGGAAAATGGAACATGTGACCACTGGAAAGAGAGAGAGAGAAAGACAGCATGAGAAGATTCTTGACAGTCTTTTGTCATGACATGGAGGGGTGTCGATACAAGCAGCTGAAGATTGTGAGGAGGCATGATCGCCTACGCCAGTTGGCAAGGCACTGGATGATGATGATTATTATTAAAGAAGGGTTGCGGCATTAGGAGGGTTGAGAGCCACAGCTCTAATGGCTGTTTGGGCTCGCCGTTAACACCCATAAAAAAACTGAAACAATGCATCAGCGAGCCCTTTGAAAGATCTTCCTGAATCAAATAAGATCAAAGGACAGAGAGTGAACAGATTCACACATTTGTCAGCTCACTTTCTCAAAGTGTCACCACCCGTCAAGAAATTAGTGCCAAAATCATCAAAACCAGCAGTGTGTTTGGAGAACTATACCAAAATCATCAAAACCAGCAGTGTGTTTGGAGAACTATACCAAAATCATCAAAACCAGCAGTGTATTTGGAGGACTATACCAGAATCATCAAAACCAGCAGTGTGTTTGGAGGACTATACCAGAATCATCAAAACCAGCAGAGTGTTTGGAGGACTATACCAGAATCATCAAAACCAGCAGTGTGTTTAGAGGACTATACATAAAAGAAGGGGCATGAACCTGTGAACAAAGCTGAACGTGTACTTTTGTTTTCTTCTTCTTAGCATTCACCTGCTGTAAATACTCCTAGTTCTCTTAATTCTAATACATAACCCCTACAACTCATGTTTCCCGCCCCTGAAACCCTCGAATCCTTTTTAAAACTAGCAGTGGGTTTGGCAGACTATATACAAAAGTCTGGAACAGAAGTGGCATAGACCTGCAAAAGAAGCTGAAAGTGTACGAAGCAATGGTGCTTTCTATACATTTATATACCTGACAAACTTGAACTTGTTTATCAGCACCATGCCAAGAAGCTAAATCATTTCCATAAAATAAGTATGCCTTACGAACTCCCTGTGTGGATTCTGGAGCCCTATTTAGGAGGAAAAGAATAGACCCATTGCCTCTCCTAATAAGCATGTCATAAACAGTTTTTCCTTTAAAGTCAAGAGTGCGACGACCTGAGAAGCAAGAACCCAGCAGTCTGCATAAAACGAGCCAGATCTGTAATATAGATGTACATGTAAAACTCAAGTTCTATAACAAGACCAAAGTCCAGACGTGGATGAACAAACAGTACCTTCTGCCAAAGTTAACAGCTGGTGAACGCTAAAAAGAAGAAGAAACCTTAGGAAGCTACAAAATAGATGGCAAGAAAAGACCCTCTATACTGCTGTCCTCAACAGATCTGGTCTGCCCAGCATGCACACAATTTTAAAGCAATTCCAACCCTACTGGCCAGATCATAGTCTGTGTGTCAATCTCAAGATCTCAGAGAGTGAATTTTGCACTGATCCTGATACCTGGGAGGTCGTTGCACAAGACTGTTTATCACGGTGCTCATCTCTTTGTGGGGGACATGTCAAAATAGCAGCAGTAGTTTGACAAAGATTAGACGGGTCTGAGTCCCTTAAATGTCATGTCCACATGGCTCTAAAACCTTCTGTTCCATGACTGGCCGCATCAGTCATCTATCTAACCATAAATTCCCCTCTACCTAGCTGATAAAAGGACATGCTGTCATAACTTTGAACATGCACCTTTATTAATAAGGCAAAACAGAATTGTCATGACAACAAACTACAAAGGTGAAAAATAATTATCAAGTTGAGATACACAGGACATGCATTAAGAATGCCAGTCCTATGTATACAGGAAATACAGAGAGGTGCTTGGGCAAAGACAAAAATGAGCTCATTCTGTTGATTCATCTGAAAACATAACCTCTCCTCGCTAAGTCAAGTGTTTATACTGGAAAGCAAATTTCAGGTGCTTACTTTTCATTTCTGTGCAAACATTTATTAATAGTTGAGATGCTGTCCTCCAACTCACTACACCTTTAGAAAGCAAAGCAGAGTGGATAGTGTGCAAACCGATGGATTTTATCACTTTGTTATTTCAAGGGGCAGGTATGTCCACTTATTTTTCAATTGACAACATGACTGCATTATAAGGTGTCATTTTGCTGCAGCCAACTGGAACAGAAATATATTATATGTACCCTAAATTTTCTATTTCAGCTTTTTCAATCTGAGAAACTGTTGGTTTCCCCCATAGCAAACATAAAATCCAGAGTTAATTCTGTTGAAACCATCAAATGGCACTGCAAACAGCAACAGCCTCTGTTTTCACTTTATAATATACGGAGATGCAACAGTGTGACAGCATTTAGTATGTCCTAAAATAACAGCTGTTGGAATACTATTGTGCATTTTTTTTAAAAGCCACAAATATCTTATCTTATAATTACAAATTCACTCATCACTGTTACACAATAAAACTTTCTAAGGTTGTCATGCCTCTAGGGAGGTATTAAAGGAAGCTGATTCCTGCCACTATAGACAATGAGATAAGGGCACTGACAAATCAGCATCCACATTCTGAAGAAGATACCATTATCTATACAGATGGGTCTTGGAATCCGCAGATCAATGTCAAAATGGGCATATACAGCACATAATATGAGAAAAACTATAAAAGATGATAGTGGCTGCTACCAAGCAACTATGTTAAGCAGGCCACAGAGATAAATGCTACTTCCAGAGCACTCACTTGGGCACAAAGAACAGGCAGTCATACATGCATTAATTGTTTCATACTCTATGAACTGGTTTCAGAAAATAGTAACTGCTTCAATATGCTCGGAAAGTGTATAAAGCATCTGGAATTCACACTTTACCTCACTCACCTCGGTATGCTGGAGTGAAAGATGAATGAGCAGACCAACTGGCAAGTGATGCACCAAAGCACGTGGAAGGAAGCATGCACAGAGCTGACTCATCAATACTGTACGGACTAGGCGGGTGGATAATGAAGAATCTCTGACAGTAACATTATTGCATGACCTAGAAGTAAAGCATGGTGATGTTTTCAGAGTAATTATTCGAGATATTAAAACCAACTTCTCTTGAGAACAATCAGCAGAGGCACCTAGGAGTGGCTGCTGCATCAGAGGACTGAGCGTGCATGAGAATACCTAATGTGCAGTGACACTGACTGTGATAACATAACAATAAAACTCTAATCAAGATACTTCATATAACATAATCTGAAACTAAAAAATTTAACATACACCAATCTCAAGTCAGTCAGTGATGTCCTGGAGTGGGTCTTTTGGATCTACAGTGGTGCCACATTTTTTCGTATTTAGAGTACAAGTGTATATTTTTGTGGCAAAGCTGGCATTGTTCTTATCTTCTCCTTCGGTGATGTCAGTTTCATCTGCATCTTGGTTTTGGAGACATCCCTTTTCTGTGTTTTCATTTCTCCTTTTGTGTCTGTGTCTAGTTTTCATTTTAGTCTTCTGTGCTGTTTGTTTCATTTGAACCATTGTTTGAGGATATTCTGACCACTCTTAAGGAAGGCAAGATGAAATCATCAAACTGCTACTGGTGCCTTTAAAATTGGAACTCTTCGCTTGCTGCTGAAGATGGAAAAGGAACACTTATGGAAAAGTCCCAAGTGCTGTAATGTTGATTTTTAGCTCAACTCAACCATTTCTGGTTCTTTTTTCTTTTGGTGGCAATTCTTTTAAATAAGTCTTGTGATTCTCTCCTCTGCCATTTTCTTTTTCTAGTTGATGAAGTCTTGAAAGTCATTTTAAGTGGTGTGTTAAGATGGCTAACTATATTTAAGAGAGCTACAACATCTTGCCTTTTATCATTGTTTTATTTCTTGTACATCTGACTAGTAGATTTCTCTCTGATCTCTTGATCACTAATTGATCCTAAAACCTGGGAAGTTGCTGCATGTGACTGCTCATCCTGGTGCTCCTCTCTTCATCCAGGAGCTGTGGCTCGTGAAGTTGCTAGAACTGCAGCAGCAATTCAGAAAAGACAAACCAGGAAAGTCAATCAAATCACCAGAGAGATACGGCTTTAATTATCTGTCCACATCGCTCAAGAACTTTCAGTGCTAGAATTGGCCTTATCAGCCATCTACGCACTCACAAAACCTAATCTAGTCCCCACTGGATGAAAGCACTGGTCCTCATCACCTGTGATGGACGAACAACAAAAACAAAAGATCTATATGTCAGTACTGGAGTAGTCAGCAACTACTGGTTCTGGATCAACTGTCTGCTTGCTGATTTTTTAACGAGGCATTTTTCCCCACAGTGGTTATCTAACTCACATCTGGGGAAAGCAGCTCTGCGGCCTTTCATAGTGATAAGCACCCGGTGCATGTTGGTGTAATTAGGACACTTGACACTAGCATAGTGTGGTATCTCTCCTGTGGGATTACACAATGCCCTAAATTTGCCATGTTTTGAAGGGTACACTTCAGCTTCCTTGTCTTCTGTTATTTGTTCTACAATGTCTTTAACTGCCTCAGGAGTGCTGGTAATTGGTAACCAATGAATGGTTATACATTTCTTTGAACCTTCTCCAAATCTAAATGCACTAAATCAAGCTCTATATCCTGGGTGGATAAAGTGATTTTTTTACCATGCAGCTTCTCATAGACAGCACGGTGAGCAGCCTTTGTGAGCTTAAGGTACCATACACTTGGTTCCTGGTAGCGGTACAAATATAATATTCCACCTTTTGGCACTTCTCCGGGTCCGTAAAGGGCGTCTGTCAGTAATTTATACACCAAATCGGCATTGTCATTAGCAAAGTTATCAGCATCGAGATCTTCCATAAGATCACTGGCCCCAGCGCCACTTATGGTTATAACTATAGTCCCTTTGTGGTGAAGTTTGAAAGTACCTGTTGGAATCGACATTTCGTAGGTCATTCTAACAAAAACAGGAATAAAGCCAGCGAGTCAATCGTTGTGATGTTGGAGGAACAAATGATTCTCAGACAACTGACAATTCTCACCAGGGTTGCCAGATAAAATGCTTCATTTTATGCCAAACAATCACCCAAAATATGCTAGAAAACTGCCAAATAAAGTGTAACATTGTACTCACTTCACATCAAAAGCTCTAGATTGAATTCTTCACTGTCATCCTCACTGGAACCAGTGGAAGACACAGCTTAAACATTTTTGAATGTAAAATCTTTAAGCATTTTCTCAGATGGGATTAAGTCTTTGCAACTCATCTATAATGAAGGCATTTTTCTTGTTCCGAAAATCATCAATAAGGTCATCCTTAAGTGCAGGCGTTATAATGATTTTTTTTTTTTTTTAAATTAGGCATGAACATTTAGTTTCATGCAACTGTATGTGCTCCAGTGTACTCCCCCGACCATGCGCACTCACGATTTCACTTAGATGGTCATTTGTGCGTATCGCACAATGGCAGATCATGCTTACAGCAAGTTGCAACTCTGCTGCCTTTAACTTTATCAGTACTTTGCCTAGGAGTCATTTTTGTAATAAGCTGTGACTGGCTTTTTGACGGAGTTTTCATCCTGTGTTATTCGGATTTTTCATGATTTGATATGCTACTAATTCTTGGTGCATAAGTGCACTGACACATTTTACAGTATGCTGACTCTGATTCGCCTGAAGATCTTTTGAGCCCTGGGTATGTTTTATTCCAGTTACTATTATACTTGCAATGTCATAAGATGCTTTCCATTTTTTGGATGACGTGGCCATTGGTAGAAGTAATAAAATCTGTCACAGATAGAACTAGGTCTATATCCTCTCTATTTTCTGTCCTCAAGTAGTTCCTGAACAGTCTTAATCACTTGATATCAGTGGTGGGTTTTGGTTTTGTATCCCGCATTTATTCTATTAGTTAATATAAATTACAGAGGGTCTTGGTTTATCGTAGTCACGATCCATTTAGGAGACAACAAATACAATAAGAAATGGCGCGAATCTCCGTTAGTCCGTACCAGGACATCACAACAATGTCAAACTGAAATAAAGATGTTTTAACTGTAGGTCTACATTGCCAGGAAAAACCCAAATATGCCAAAATATGCCAGTTCATTATCTTATGCCAGTTCAATTTCAAATATGCCATATTTGTGGAATCTGGCATAAAAAAATGCCAATATGGCAACCCTAATTCTCACTCTCTCGACTCTCGTGTACTGGAGAATAGATATATGCAGTGTTGCCCCTTTTCTTTGACAAAAAATATCCAAAGCGATGTCAAAAAAAATCTAAAAAGATCTAAATCTGCGTGGAAAAGATCTAGAAAAAACATCCAAATTGAAAAAGTCAAAAATTACATAGTTTTTGTTATGACTTACCCTACATAATTATGTCCTCACCTTCACTGATGTCTGCCTCACAAGATCCACAGGATAAACTTAGCTTGGATAACGAAGTTGAAGCTTCAGATCCAAAATGACCCTGGTATGAGTTAGCTGTTCAAATTTCTTTATAAGTGGAACAGTAGGCTTATTTCTCTAGCCTCATCAGGCCGAATTTTAATGGCACGACAGTATTTAAGAGGTCAAATTTCATCCTCTTTTTTAGGTTAGATTTGATATAATCCCTAGCACTGAAAACTGTTTCTACGTCAGCATTTGAGTGGGGTAGTATCATGGCAGACATGGCACTTTAAAGAGCTTACAGAATGGACTGTTTGATGAGGCATCTTTAAATTGTCTCACTTCACTCCAAAACGCTTTAGTTTCTGTTTTGTTAGTCCATTCAGCTAACTTTATTTTGGTTACCTGAAATTCTGCTTCCGCGACACTATTATCAGTAGCCCCTAAAAATTTCATAATTTTACAATATTTAGGTATGTCCTTTATTGGCTGAAGTATGTTGCTCGCAGAAATAAGTGAAATATTTTTCAAAACATCTAGATTTTCAGGAAGTCTCTGCTTCAATTGCTTCAATAATGAGATAAAGAAATCTTGACAGTGTTTTCTTAAGTTTTTCTCTTCATTCTCTGTTAACAGTCCTTTTGTTTTTGAATCATCAATTTTTGATTCGATTTAATATCCAAGGTGTGGCTTAGGAGCCAAATAGCTCTCTATAGTGCAAGTGAGCAAATCAGCTTTAGATGTTGGCAAAACCAGCTTTTTACCGTGTGAAATAGCAAGGTGAGATCATCAAGTAATTTAACTTTATCAACAAGTTTAGATTCGAACAGTTTATTAACTTTTTGCACTTCCATTAGAATAGGTTATAAAAAGAGAATGAATGACAATTTTTTTTCATCACTGTGCATTCCATATACTATTTCAGCTGTGTAGCACTTTTCACTTTGTCTTGTTATTTCAAAGTGTGTCTTCAACTTCAGCCATTGCTTCATAATTCTTTCAACAGCTGGTTAAATTGATAACCATCTAGTTTTGCAATCTGACAGAATTTTCGGTGGTGTGGAACCATCAATCAAGGCTGTATATAATGTATTGTATTGCTGTTGTCTGACAAATGATTTGGAAAACCAGTAAAGTGTTTCAGCAATAAGGTATTCCAAATTCCTTGGTAAATATTTAGATGAAGCATGTGATAATGCTAGCTGCAATGAATGACGCATACATTTTATGAGTATTAATATTAACGATGGGTTAGCTTCCTTCAACTTGGCATAAACGCCATTGTTTATACCAACCATCACTGAGGCATTATCAGTACCAATTACAGCCAAATTCTTCAAGCCTAACTGTTTGCTGATTAAAAGGTCCTTCAGCTCCTAAACAATACTTTCTACATCACACTTTTCAAATTGAACTAGTCCAAGATTTTTTACAAATCGATCAAATGGTCACAGTTTAAAATTGAGCAGTGACAAATTAAAAACATTGCGACTGATACTTCAACTTTTGATGATTCATTTATCAGTATAGTTCTGAAAACAGATGTCAGCGGTGTAATATCTTTAAATGAAACTGCAGATTTATACTTTTTTAGTCTCTGCATGACTCTTTGAGTTTTGTATTTTCGCTTTTAATTTCACACTTGCAGTACTTACAACAAGCTTTGGTCATATCTCCAGTTTTTAATTTTGTCATCATGCAACCACTCTTTCCAAAATTTTTGCTCATACTTTACTTTTGGTATGTTGAAGGTTTTTTCAAAGTGAAAGCCACATAAGTTAGTATGATTTACTCGCGTTTTTATTAATCAGTACCGGGGCTGCCAGATATTTATGCGTTGACCCCAGTGAGAGTTTAAAGTTCAAGTAATGGCAGTTGTCACAATGTACGTGCCATTCTAAAACAAAAATATTGTAGTAAATATTTTACACAGTAATTATTAAATTGACAATGAAAGAAAAAAAAAATCTATAAAATATCTAACTCCATATGAAAAGAATCTAGAAATATATTTACGATCTAAACGTCAAAATCAGTATCTAAATGCAATGAAAAAGATTTAAATTTGGATATAAAAGATCCAAAGTGGCAACACTGTAAATGGTTATTGAACCGGAAACATCGAAACAATGTGACTGCAGAAAAAAAAAAGCTCACCATTATCATAGAGGGGCGAGCCCAGAACCAGAGCGCCGTGGATCGGCTCTGCATTTATGGAAACCTCTTTGGATGGCGGGGAATGCCCATGAACTGCTCATGCCTTCCATTTAGGGCTAACCGTCCCACACATGGCTTCCCCCAAGGCGGATACTCCGGGGGCAACATCTGTAGGGAAAGGGACAAAGAGAATACCACACAAATAAGGCAACTTCTCGACTCACACAAAACAATGGTCACAGTCATCCTAGAAATAGGCATAACATCTTCCCTCAAAGTCGGAGAGCATCTACCCGTGAGACAGGGAACGGTTGTACACGCAGAACTCAGGTCCAGGTAAAAAGCCAAAAGTCCAAGCGGACGATTTACCATGACCTTCCCACCGAATTCACAGCCGATGTACGAAGAAGAATTAACCAGTGTTCCTTGATGTTCAGATCTGTTAAAATGTCAGTATTTCTTCTCTTCTTTGTCCATGTGGTTCTGAGAATCTTTCTAAATCATTTCAGCTCAAACGCCCCTATTTTCTTTCTTAAGGACTGGGAGATAAGTCGACGACTCACATCCGATTGTTGCTACAAGGAAGATGCATGCTCTCACAATTTTTCCATTCACGTTGAGCTTTCTAGTCATACTTTATGTTGTGTTTAGCACTTCTTGTCGACATTGACTGTCATTTGGATTATTTCTTCTTCCTGTTTCTTCTTCATTTTAACATCTGTAAACCTGACAGACAGTTTTGCCTCTATGTCCATTACTAGACTTTAATCTTGATTAGGGCTGTACCGAATAGTGATTTTTACTATTCGGCCGAATACGAATAGTGGACCCAACTATTCGGCCGAATACGAATACGAATAGTGCATTGTGTATAAAAAATATCTATTTAAAAAAAACACACACACACACATATTCATAATGTCAAATATACGCTGAACTTTTGCTTCACATAAAGTAGCACAGAAATAGTCATTATTTACTTTAGCATTCTGGGCTTGAGGTTTACTGCTGCAGATATCACTCGTCTCCATTCATCTCTCTGGCTGGCCTACCCCAGTTGTTTGCAGGTCTGACTGGACATATCTCTCAAATTTTTGTGTGTGTCTGCCTCGTGGTCTATGCCTATTCCTCTCTTAGGTGTATACAGTTTTACTTCTCTGTCATCTGACATTGTTTCAATATGCCCCAACCATTTTAGTCTGTTTAGTTCTCATGATGCCAGTGATCAATGGTGATTTTAACAGATTATGTGTTACGTTGTTGCTTCTAACTCTCCATTCCCCGCTATTAGCATCTTTGATGTGTCCAAAGATTTGTCGTAAGACTGTTTTCGAAAACTTGTAATAAGGCCTCATCTATTTTATTTCTGCTTTAAGTTTCAGAGTCATATAACACGACTGGTCTTATCAACGTTTTGATTTCGGTGTTGCGAGACAGCACTTTGACTTAAGCAGATGTTATAGGGCATAGTATAGTTTATTTCTAGATTGCTATCTAGATTGTATTTCTTCTCTCAGCATGTTGGAGCCGTTGAAGTTTGCACCCAAGTACTTATATTTTTCTTTTCGTTTGATTTTTTATTTAATCAACTTGGATGTGGCCGGAGTTTATATTATTTCCATGTCTAGTTAGCATTCGTACAGAATAGTAAACATTTAAAAACATTTTATGTTTTGCATCCTTCAGTCAGTCTGTGGTAACTAATAACTAGGAATGAAAGAATTATAAGTATTATAACAAGTAACTAAACTTGGAAATTGTCACTGACAGCTTAATTATTGCATGACAGCTGCATTAGCTTTCAACAAAACCAATCGTTCCATGTTGTCAGTATTAGGGCCGTGTGGCAGAAGCGGGTGTAAGCTAACTACTATTCGTATTCGGCCCGACCGCAACTATTCGGCCGAATACCGAATAGTCAATAGGTCCACTATTCGGCCCCGAAGCGAATACGAAGCGAATATTCGGTACAGCCCAAATCTTGATCCAGAACTTTGCGTGCCTTTTGACACGACACACCAAAAACGCAAGCAAAGCCCTAAGCTGCATTTTACACATGCAGTTGGAAGTCAGTGAATCTACAGTATCCCACCCTTTCCTGTTGGGTGCCGGAACTGCATGGCTAGTGTTGTCGCCACAAAATGTTTTGACATTTATTTTTGCTCCCAACAACAACAAAAAAAAAAAAAAAAAACCGCTATCACTGTACTGTGGTTTTGCGTTATGAGAGTCCCACGTTATAGCTATTTGCTACTTGGCCATATGGAAAATGAGAAGATCCTCTCTGTCAATGTTAAATGTTGAATTGAGAATCGAAATCGCAGCACTTGAGACACCCCATAAGCACTACGTCCCCATCTTTAGCAGCAAGCAAAAAAAAAGTTAACATTCCGATGGTAATAGTAGCTGTCTGATTGTATATTTGTCTGGCCTTTCCACCGCATCTCCTGCAGCTTTGCTCGTGAGTCCTAGCCATCTAGTTTAGCCCCAATCCACGCCGCGTCAGCGGCGTAGGGGCCACATATAAAATGGTTTGAGTTTCCATCACATAACCTGCTCCAGGTGTTCATGTAAAAACAATGTCAGCCAGTTTCGAAGTCTGAGTGAAGACGGACAGCAGACTTAGGATGTCAACTATCATGACAGTACATGAGAGGGAAGGCAGGATATGTGACGTCAATGTGAGACATAAGACCTTCAAACTAGACTGGAGAGAATGTGGAAGATGAGCAGGAGAGATCGTGTGTGTGTGTGTGTGTGTGTATATATATATATATATATATATATATATATATATATATATATATATATATATATATATATATATATTGTATTGGTATATGCATGCTTAGTCTAAGTATAGATACTACACATGTGTGTTTGTTTCACAGCTCCCGTCGGGGTGAAGACGTCTGCTCTGATAGAACTAGATGGTCACATGCACGAACCTACTTTGTGGGAGATCGACAAGCTGGGAACAGGCGGGGACAGTCGGAGAATAAGCTGGAACAGGCAGAGAAGGAGATGGAACCAGTTGGGAAGTAGCTGGAAGAGGTGGAAAAGCTTGACAGTGTCTCACGGTTGTCAGAGGTTTTATAACAAAGTTACGTCCACACATTGTTCGTAAATTTATCACCATTATCTCACCACTCTAATCCCAGGTGCTCAGTTTTCTAGCTGAAGCATCTCATCACTATCATTCCATCAGCCAGTCACTGTTTGTGTAAACACTACAAACTGGTTAATTTCATTGAAATTATCGTTAGTAAATAAAGCTGTATGTCAAGTTTTATACTACATTGTTTGTTAAATTCCAAGTGTTTTCGGTCTTACCTGTTTAACTAAACTGTTACATAAAATTACATTTGGTGGGTGCTCTTTAATAATTAATATAGGGAGAGGAGAAAGTCGGAGGGGTTAACTGTGTATCTTGATATCTCATTGGGTTCATCTTGATATCTATCTATCCCTTTTCCTACTCCTGTGGGTACCGAGTGCAGCTGTTGTGTATTTACATGACGAGCCAAATATGGCTGTTTTCTTGGATATCCAGGACTTTGAGATCAGCATAGATATTAGTCTAGTTTCTGTGGTGGAGGTGAAGTGTTGAGAAAAAATTTACTCATCACAAAAGCAACTATCTACTTTGGGACTCGCGACAATGGGTCAAGCCGATGACATTATTTTACAGGTATATTCACTTGAGGACATAGAAGCAGGCGAGGAGTACAGGTGCCCTCAGAGTGCTGTAAATCTTTTTTCTGTTTGCATCCAACTTGACAGAGTCCGGCTGCTGTGGAAGCAGAAGTTCAAGTCTTGATTTTCGAGAACGCTCTAGATGGTGATGCTGTCCTTTACACAGATAGTTCTGTGATCCGCCACGTTAGAAGCTCGTGGGCTTTCACGGCTCAGTTTAAAGAGAGAGAGAGAGAGAGAGAGAGAGAGAGAGAGAGAGAGAGAGAGAGAGAGAGAGAGAGAGAAAGAGAGAGAGTTGTGAAGAAAGATTCTGGAGCTTTTGCTGTTACTACAAGTAGTCTGACTAAGGACGTCATGGCTATGACTAAAGCAGTAGCATGTCTAGAGACGCAGACTTTCACTGGGGCATGCTTTCTCTGTGACTCGATGAGTATGCTCAGGAAGATAGAGAAGGGCTGGGTCCGAAGGCAGGGGTTGGTGGTTATACATAATTCACGGCTGACGAGGATTAGCTTCATTTTCGTACCAGTTCATGTGGGAGTACAAGGAAATGAGCAAGCTGACAGGCTTGCAGGTAAGGCCACTGTGAAAGCAATACAAGCCATGGACCAGGCTGATATACTGAATGCTCTGAGTTAAGACGTTTGCGTGAACCAAGTGAGAACTGTGAATCTGCAACCATGGTCAGACTGCAAGAAAAACATGTTAAACGGGTTGTCTCCAAACAAGAACACTACGCAAGTAGCCAAAGAATAATAATAAACCAATACAGAACTGATGTCGTTAGCCACTACACGCTGAGGGTTTACTGAAGAGGGGATCAGAGCACTTATGGACTGAGTGGTTCGACGTGCAATTAGGATAATCTGTCGACTAACTATTATACCCTAGGCACATGATCAGATGTTCGTGTGCTATCTTCCCACATCAGCACACACCCAATAGGTCCCATGACTGTATGCAGCATAGGTCCCATGACTGAATTCAGCCTATAATATACGCAATGTCCATGTCGTAGGGCTACTTAAAGTTCCAAAAGGCTATAAGTGCCAATATTACAAACCGATACACTGAATCTAACGTGCAAAATTGTTCTGACTGTTATTTCGTGAACTCAGCTGTATACACTTAGATTGATTGGCCCTTTTTTTAGGGCCACCCCCCCCCCCCCCCCCCAATACGCAATGCTGATTGCACATACAATTTCACACATACAAATTGCAAAACTGCATCCTCCTTCCAGAAAAACTGCATCCTCCTTCCAGAAAAACTACATCCTCCTTCCAGAAAAACTGCATCCTCCTGATTGCACATAAAGTCCACACAAACACACATACAAATGCACAGACCAAAAAAAAAAAAAAAAATTCCACAACACCCAACACTACACAGCAAATGAAATGCCAAATTACAAAACTATCCACCCCCTGAAATATTGGACTGTCCCGTGACCTGTGGATTTTCCCCTGTTTGTGGTCGGCTATTCAAACAGTACCGTAGTCACTATTTAACAATAGCTCTACCACACCCCTCCCCCCCCCCCCCTTTTTCCCGCGGTAACATGGTATGGCAAAACCCCTAGGAGTTCCTTATGAAATCTCGAAGCCGACGAGATGACGCCTTTAAAAAACAGAGAGTGCAGGTACTGCCCCCCCCCCCCAGTGTTGCCACTTTGGATCTTTTATATCCAAATTTAGATCTTTTTCATTGCATTTGGATACTGTTTTTGACGTTTAGATGGTAAATATTTTTCTAGATTTTCGTATGGAGTTAGATATTTTATAGATTTCTTTTTCTTTCATTGTCAATTTAATAATAACTGTGTAAAATATTTACTACAATATTTTTGTTTTGGTTTGGCACGTACATTGTGACAACTTCCATTACTTGAACTTTGAACTCACAACTATCTGGCAGCCCCGGTACTGATTAATAAAAACGCGCGTAAATCATACTAACTTTGTTTCAACCGTATCCTCACTGTGCTGACTTTGTGTTTCTTTTTCATGTGATTTAAAAAAAATAATTGCTCACCTTCTTATGTGGCTTTCACTTTGAAAAAACCTTTCAACATGCCAAAAGTAAAGTATGAGCAAAATAATTGGAAAGAGTGGTTGCATGATGACAAAATTAAAAACTGGGGATATGATTAAAGCTTGTTGTAAGTACTGCAAGTGTGAGATTAAAGCGAAAATACAAAACTCAAAGAGTCATGCAGAGACTAAAAAAGCATAAAACTGCAGTTTCATTTAAAGATATTACACCGCTGACATCTGTTTTCAGAACTATACTGATAAATGATCATCAAAAGTTGAAGTATCAGTCGCAATGTTTTTAATTTGTCACTGCGCAATTTCAAACTGTGACCATTTGATCTATTTGTAAAAAATCTTGGACTAGTTCAATTTGAAAAGTGTGGTGTAGAAAGTATAGTTTAGGAACTGAAGGACCTTTTAATCAGCAAACAGTTAGGCTTGAAGAATTTGGCTGTAATTGGTACTGATAATGCCTCAGTGATGGTTCGTATAAACAATGGCGTTTATGCCAAGTTGAAGGAAGCTAACCCATCGTTAATACTTATAAAATGTGTGCGTCATTCATTGCAGCTAGCATTATCACATGCTTCATCTAAATATTTACCAAGGAATTTGGAATACCTTATTGCTAAAACACTTAACTGGTTTTCCAAATCATTTGTCAGACAACAGCAATACAATACATTATATACAGCCTTGAATGATGGTCCCACACCACCGAAAATTCTGTCAGATTGTAAAATTAGATGGTTATCAATTTAACCAGCTGTTGAAAGAATTATGAAGCAATGGCTGAAGTTGAAGATACACTTTGAAATAACAACACAAAGTGAAAAGTGCTACACAGCTGAAATACTATATGGAATGTACAGTGATGAAAATTTTTTTTTACTCATTCTCTTTTTATAACCTTTTCTAATAGAAGTGCAAAAAGTTAATAAACTGTTCGAATCTAAACTTGTTGATAAAGTTAAATTACTTGATGATATACCTCACCTTGCTATTTCACTCGGTAAAAGACTGGTGTTGCCAACTTCTAAAGCTGATTTGCTCACTTGCACTATAGAGAGCTATTTGGCTCCTAAGCCACACCTTGGATATTAAATCGAATCAAAAATTGATGATTTAAAAACAAAAGGACTGTTAACAGAGAATGGAAAAAAAAAAAAAAAAAAACTTAAGAAAACGCTGTCAAGATTTCCTTATCTCATTATTGAAGCAATTGAAGCAGAGACTTCTTGAAAATCTAGATGTTTTAAAAAATATTTCAATTTTTTCTGTGAGCAACATACTTCAGCCAACAAAGGACATACCTAAATATTGTAAAGTTATGAAATTTTTAGGGGCTACTGATAATAGTGTCGCGGAAGCAGAATATCAGTTAACCAAAATAAAGTTAGCTGAATGGACAAATAAAACAGAAACTAAAGCGTTTTGGAGTGAAGTGAGACAATTTAAAGATACCTCATTAAACAGTCCATTCTGTAAGCTCTTTAAAGTGCCATGTCTGCCATGATACTACCCCACTCAAATGCTGACGTAGAAAGAGTTTTCAGTTCTAGGGATTATATCAAATCTAACCTAAAAAAACAGGATGAAATTTGACCTCTTAAATGCTATCGTGCCTGATGAGACTAGAGAAATAAGCCTACTGTTCCACTTATAAAGAAATTTGATCAGCTAAAGCATACCAAGATCATTTTGGATCTGAAGCTTTAACTTCATTATCCAAGCAAAGTTTATCCAGTGGATCTTGTGAGGCAGACATCAGTGAAGGTGAGGACATGATTATGTAGGGTAAGTCATAACAAAAGCTATGTAATTTTTGACTTTTTCAATTTGGATGTTTTTTCTAGATCTTTTCCACGCAGATTTAGATCTTTCTAGATATTTTCTGACACCGTTTTGGATATTTTTTGTCAAAGAAAAGTGGCAACACTGCCCCTCCCCCCCCCCTCCCCTCCACCGCACCTTAAAAATAGTGCTTTCGTTTTCATTTACCCTAAACAGACAGTCCAGTATTTCAGAGGGTGTAGATAGCCAGCATTAAAAAAAAAAAAAGCCCTGGATTTTTATGTTCTCCCTAACCTTTTCTATCTTTTCTTTCCTATCTTTTTGTGTGTGTTTTCAACCGGAAACAGCATGGCAGCACACAACAGCACTGTTGACACATTGGAAAGCATGGATGTTGCATCGAATAAGTGTTCTGTTGAGGGGTGTGGGAAGTCCTTTAAGAGAAAAGACAGGCTCGCTACACACATTAGAACACACACAGGAGAAGTAAGCAGACTCTCTCGTTTCTTCTTTTTCGTACAACTTCAGCTGTTAATGTTATTAAAAGGTTAAAATTCAGCATTTTGTTTGTTACAAACTTTGTAATTCAGATTGTAAGTTTACAAAACAAATCACAGTGTGAAAAAATTGAAAAATTCAAAAACTCTGAATGTGGGAAGGGTTATTCACTATTCTAATTCTGATTCAAGTTCAGTTTCATCTAAGTCTAAAGTATGACTCAGGGGCCAAAGTGCCTGAGAAGTTTGAGCCCCAGCATAGCAGTAACCTGCGGCCCACTTGTTTTCCCTCTGCGGGCCAGTTGAATCTCCTGGTTGTAAACAATTACATTTACATAGTGTTACTGTTACATAAGCTTGTTAATGAATGGATTTGATTCAAAGCAGAAGTGGTATAGACACATTGCAACCCTGAATAACAAGGCTTTACTGACCCTATGAAAATCAAACGTACTGAATCATATAAGTACTTGGGTGGAAACTTCAACTGCTCCAACATGCTGAGATAAGAGATACAATATGGAATACAATCTGCAAATAAAGTATACTATGCCCTTCAACATCGGCTAAAGTCAGTATCTAGCAACCAAAGTTTGCATCTCGCAACACCAAGATCAAAATATATAAAACGTTGATAAGACCAGTCGTTTTAAATGGCCGGGAAACTTGGAGCACAACTAAAAGAGATAATGTCCAGAGAGACCTGCAAACACTTGGTGTATTACCACCAACTTGAAGGTAAGGGAAAACTCAGAAAGCCAGCTAGAGAGATGAGTGGAAGCGGGTGATATCTGCAGCAATAAACCTCAAGGGCTCGGAATGCTGAAGAAGAAGCATTAACTCTCATTGAGAAACTATTTTTCTGTACTCTGTACGCGAAAAATCATGTGGAGACAATTATGAGGCTGTGACATAACATGGTTTTTGCGCTGAAACGATAAAAATAACTTTTTTTTTTGGGGCAGCACGCGATACCTTTCACGGTTGATAAGTTCATGAAAATCTTCTAAATCAACCAGATTAAGACAACGGGTTTTTTTTTTTTTTTAATTTTGTGATAATTTTTTTTTACATAGGTGTAGGGAATAAGGAGACAAACACTGTTCTTTGGCCACATAATCTTCTTCTTCTTCTTGTGTTCGCTTTCTGATTTACACCGACAGACAGGTTCTTGTGATAAACTTGACTGTTTTAATTAGTTCATTTTTAGTCCCATACAACTTTGTGTACAGTGGTGACTCACTGGGCCAGTATTCCTTTCTTAATGGGCTGAACAAGGGACAGTCTTGCAGGACATGTTCTGTAGTCTGCACACATAGCCCACAAATGCAAAAAGGTGAACTACTTAGACGAAGCCTGTGCATATGCTGGTTAAGTTTGTTATGTCCTGTCCTGAGACGTAGGACAATGACCTGCCCATGCCGGTCAAGTAAGTGGTAGTCATCTCTGGCCAGACTCTGTTCACTTCTGATAGCCTGGATGGCCCTTTTCTTCTCATAGTATGTTACTGCATTCTCTTCTTGGTCACATTCTGCCCCTTTTTTAGCAAGTTTATCTGCGGTTTCGTTTCCTGGTATACCACAGTGGGATGGCACCCACTGGAGTACAGTACACTTTTGGGCAGCCACCTTGCCAAGTTTAGATCTCAAGTGAGGGAGTTTGCCACTCTTGAGGGCTTGAAGCACTGAAAGCGCATCTGTGAATATAACCACTTGGTGGCAGTCAGAACTGGTGTTGTGTAACATTTCGGCAGCCTGCTCTAGTGCTACAATCTCTGCTGTGTAGTTGGAACAGAATTTACCAGTGGGTATCCACTTTGTGTGGCGGTGGTTGCCTGGGTATGTAATAAAGACTCCAGCACCCCCATTTTTAACCGCGCTGGTTGCTGATCCATCTGTGTAAATATGTATCCATGACTGTTCGGGATAGTTTTTCATGAATCATGCTAAGAGCAGCTGTTCGTTTTTGAAGATCATTGGACTCATCTCCAGTTGTGAATCCATTGACTGAAGTCATTATCTGTATTGTATCACTGACTTGCTCCCAAGGTACAGGGTATAGGGTAGGTTTCAGCGGTGTTGTTCTAATAGGTAGATCAGCTTGGTACTGTCTTCTAAGTCTTTTCCCCCCGATGGACAAAGCTGCTACGTTTGAGACGCCCTAATGCCAGATCATCTAACCTTTTATTCATTGGGTGTGACTGCATACTATTAAACTTCTCCATCTGGATCATAGTTTTAGTGTCTCTTCTATAGGACAATGTCTGCATTGCAGTTATTTTCTGCATCTTCAGGATTGGTGCAGTTTTCATGGATCCTGTGATGAGTCTAAGAGCTTGATTTTGCACTCTGTCTAACGATTGTAGGTGGGAATTAGCAGCTGTTGACCATGCTGTTGCACCAAACTCCAAGTGGGGTCTTATCGCTCCATTATAAACTTTCTTTAGGGTTTTTCCATTTGCTCCCCATCCTGTACCTGCCAATTTTCTAAGTAGGCCTAGTCGTCTCCTGGCCTTCCCTTCTACATTTTCTATATGTTTGCTCCATGTGAGCCTTTTATCAAATGTTACTCCAAGATAAGTGGGGAAGCTTTCTTCCTTTAGCAAGGATGTTCCTAGGTGAATACTAGCAGCTTTGTCCCTGGTGGAAAGAGAGAAAAGCGTTGTGGATGTTTTGTCTGTGTTGATGGCAACATGCCATTTTTCTGCCCATGTCATCAAGAGATCTGCTGCTCGCTGCATTCTTATATTTGCCACTGTGGTGTGTTCATCGGTACACCAGAGTGCCAGATCATCTGCATACAGGGCAGCTTTTACTCCTGTAGGGAGGTCTTTCACCAGATCATTTATATACACAAGAAAGAGAGTTGGAGAGATAACTCCTCCCTGTGGTACTCCTTGCCGAAGTAACACTTTTCTACTCTGCTGGCCATCAAGACTGACTCTAGTTCTTCTGCTGTGTAAGAAGGATTGGATCCATTTTAGCATGTTTCCTTGGATTCCATTTCTCTTCAGTTTTGCAATGAGACCATCTTTCCAGACTTTGTCAAAAGCTTGTTTGAAGTCAACCCATACCGCCAGGACCTTTTTCTTCTCTTGGAAGGCATCCTCTACAGCTTGTGACAGGTAGGTGACTTGATCTTCTATGCTGTGACATTCCCTAAACCCAGCCTGCTCTGGCACCAAGATCTGCTCAGATTCTAAGTGCCATTTCAGTCTTGAATTTACAATTCTTTCCAATGTCTTTCCTACACAGCTTGTGAGACTAATTGGGCGATAGCTCGAAGCCTGTGTCTTAATTTTTCCTTTTTTTTAAAATGGGTATTGTGTTGGCTTCTCTCCATACTTGAGGCACTAAACCTTTCTCCCAGCTGATGTTGAAAATTTCCAGCAGCTTTACTTTAGCAGATGAGGTCAGGTTGATTAGCATTTCGTTGCTGATTTCATCCGGACCTGCAGACTTTTTTAACTTAAGCCTAAAGATGGCATTTTGTAGTTCACCCATGGTAAATGGCTCCCTCATAGAGGCAGGAGTATCTGTCTGTCTCTTATTTGTTTGTTTGCTTGTTTGTATTTCTTTCCTTATTTCTCTCTGATGGTCCTCATTAAGGGTCAGGTTGCTTTCAACACTGAATGTTTTGGCAAACAAATCTGCAGCTTGTTTTCCTCTGAAGATTTTGTCACCATCACTTAGCGTGATTGTTTGTCTAGGCGAGAAACTCTCTTCATTGAGTGATTTGGCTAATCTCCAGAGTTTCTTGCCATCTTTATCAAGGTTTAGAGCTGCTGTTTTTATTTCTCCAGCTTTTCCGTTTTTCTTCAAGTTTAGTTCTCTGGAACACTGCTACAGCCCTTTTCCATTTGATGTGGTTGTCAGGTGAAGGTTGGGATTCTGCATCCTTTCTAGTCTGATTCATTGTTTCCTGGCATTCCTGGAGTGTGCTGGACCAGTACGGTCTATAGTTGTGTCGACAGCCTCTGGGGATTGCTTCTTTTGCAGCTTGTAGAATACTTCTATTGAAATCGTGCACTATAGCATTGATATCCCTATTTTGTACCTTGAGAGCAGACAACAATGTGCTTGTCCTGTGTCTGTACAGGCCCCAGTTGGCTTTCTTGTAGTTCCATCTTGTGATGACTGGGCCTGTATTAACTGGTACATTCTGGACAGTGAGAAAAATCGGGCGATGGTCACTGCCCCCAAGCTGGTCTCCCACCTCTCTACTTATCATTCCAGATATATCTGGGGTAGAGAAGGCAAGATCTGGGGTCGACGTTGTCTGCCACCTTCTGGAGTAGAAGGTAGGCGTATCTGAGGGGGCATTTATCAGGATCAGAGAGTGGTCATCTTGCCATGTTTCCACCTCTTCACCCCTATTGTCGAGATGGTTATAGCCCCAGCTCTGTGAATGACTGTTGAAGTCTCCAACTGCAATAAAGTTGGTGTTTGGTACTGGCACAGAGCTGAGGTTTAGCGATTTGTCATTGGGACAGTAGTAATTAAGGAGTTCTAATTCCACTTTGTCTGTCTTAAGCTGCAGGAGTTGGTACTCAGCTCCATCCATATAAGACATTTTCTCGCATGGATGGATACTGTTTTTTCACAAGGGTGAGTACTCCTCCTTTTCGCCTGCCTTGTCTGTCAGATCTGAAGCACTGGTAGCCTCTCACTTTAAATATCTGATCTGCCTGCAAATGGGTCTCTTGGATGCAGCATACACTGACATGCTTTTCATAGAGGATGTTTTCCAGCTCCAACTTTTTGCTGTAGCCAGCCTGCTTACTGCTGACCCCCTCTGCATTCCAGTGCATAATGACAAAAGGCAATTTGGGATCTTTTCTGTCTAACTGGTTTTGGTCAGTAGCTATCCTCCGCCGTCTCCTGACTCCACAAGACGGTCTAGGAGGTCCTCCAGTAGCTGGGGGTGGATTCTGTCGAGGCTCAGAACCCGGCACTGCACCTGCCTGGTGGAGTTCCACAGGGCGAGCACCAACATTAAATTTGTCTGACGGTGTAAACATATATATAGCGTGGGGTTGCGTAGTACTGTGGTTTTTGATCCGCCTTCTGGCCCAGTATTTCCGACTTCAGGATCTCTTGGGAGGGAGAGTAGGCTCATCCCTTCGCCTTTACCTCGTTTGTTGTCCCATCCAGTTTCCCGCTGGGGGTTAAGACCCCAACCTTCAACTGGATTGCTGGGAAGAACAGGGTCCACCACGTGAAGGTGAGGTAGGCTTGAGCAAGAGAGGCTAATAGACATTAAGAGTCTTGTATTGCGCATCATTGCTCCACTTGGACCCCGGCCACATAATGAGAAAAGAGACATTGGAAAATATCGCAACAACTGGAAAGATCAGTGGAAAGAGGGGTAGAGGCAGACCAAGATAGATGATGCTGGATGGGCTGAAACGATGGCATGAAGGGATATCAATAATATCATCAAGAGAGCTGTTTCAGGGATCATGATCTGTGGAGAGGACCGGCTTATAAAAAATTGTTTAAAAAAATATTTAAGTGGTATCACTTGGACGAGGTAAAAGGTGGAAGAGAAGAAGAACTGTTTTTGCTTCAAATCCAATATTTCTGCACCAGATGGACATTTGACCCATTTATGTTTAAAAATTATTTTTTTTAATCATTACATGCTAGTAATTTAGTTGCGTGAAGTACACATTTAACTTTTACAAAGAATTAAAATATTGATTTATGAATTTGTTTGCTCTTCTCATGATCTGATTTAAAACGTCTCCCATACGTCTGCGGTGATATGCCATTCATAACAATCATTGTCGAATTTTTAGAACTTTTTAAAAAGTGATTAACTTAAAATGCTTACTGAATTTAAATTATTTTTTTTTTTTTTAAATCCATGATCATTTTAGCGGTTTTTTCATACATCTGTCATTATTTAGAGAATTTTCTGGGTCCAGCAGAAAGTTGTGCTTTTTCATCACTTGTTTACTTTAGTCTTCTTCCAGCACCTAAGTTTTGCTTGCATATCCGCTTTAATGTTCTGGCTAATTTGTGTGCAGACTATTGGTTCCTCACCTGTCAGGTAGATGCAGTCTGACTTTGAAGGAAATATCCATAATTAGTCAGCTGTCATGACATACTTGTTGGGAGCTTGTTATTTCGTCCTTTCCCCCTTCCATGGAACACAGGTTATAATGTAAACATTGTAGTTATCACAGTCCCGTTATGGCATGCAGGGCTCACAAAAAAGTCCTCTCTTTCATTGTTCTGTGCAATCCTTTCATTATTGCATATCATCATCATCATCATCAGTTTTCTTCTGTGTTCAATCGGTAAAGGGTGACTGGCACATTGTGCTGTGGTGGCTTACAGCTAAGCTGCTCTTTCGGCCCAACACATCCTCTGTTTAGTCACCTTTTATGACATGCTTGTTAAGGGAGCTGTGTGGTTGTATCACTGCGCCCCCCCCCCCCCCCCCCTTCCCTCGCCCAACCACCCAAAATGGCTCTAGAAGCCACACTGTGGGAATCATTCAGTTGTGATGTTTGTGTGTCACACAAGGCTTGCATCAGTTCCTCCTTGACATGCTTCCTGTGCTCTCTGTTTATCATGCATGAAATCCAGCCCAACACCTCTTCTTCTTCTTCTCCTCCTACTCCTACTCCTCCTAGAATTGGTGCCATTTGGCCTAAAACTTGATTGGCTTTATTGGATTTCTTGACTAATTTTTCCGTCTTCTGAAACATTGCTCCCAAGGTATGTAAAATCCTTTGTCTGCTTAAACTGGTGTTCATCAGTTTTGACATTAATAGTTCTTCCTTTTCTAGAGAATGTCATCACTTCTATTTTGTCTGTGTTGATCTTCATACCATAGTCATCACATTCTGAGTCTATTAATATTTTCTTGTAGTTGTACTGCTGTTTGTGTTGGCCTCTCTAATATGATATAAGAATACACTATATGTTGCATGATAATTAAATTCATTCATTCTGCTTGCATTCATGTAGCGCCCATTTCTGTGTCATTATGATGGATGTTCAAGTTCTTATACAAGGCAGCATCACCTCACAAGACACATTGACAGGTCTCATACACCTGGCTTTAAAAACACAATTAAAATCAAGTGAGTGTCAGTGCCGTGTTCAGCAGTGTAAGCAATATAATACTGTAGACTAACTTACTGCAGCTGCTACTGCTGCTGCTTCTACCATTGACAAGTCTTAATGTTCCAGTTTCGTTTTCGAATGTTTAGTGATGCTGATGAATCAGATTGTCACTTTTTAGTTGTTCTTAAGAGATTACTATATTCTGAATCCACTGTAAAGGATATTGTGAAGGTGCCAGTTGATCAAATTGTATTTTTTTTTTTTTTTTAAATTGTGCAGCTCTGTGGCTTAGAGGTTAGTGAAGTGATTTCATGTTTCAGTACTCAACCGTTACGGGGTTGGAGACCTGCGGTTTAGACAAGTACCATTCTTATGGCTTTCAGACAGTGGTATAATAATGGCACATTAGAAGAGATCATGGCCACACCACATAAATATTCCCGTAGTCAGCACTGAATACTTGCAGCCAACCTCTGTTGTGGTGATGCACACTGTATTTTAATTAGGTTTTTTTCTGTTTTTTTTTTCAACTTGCTGTAACTCATTTACTCTAGAAAGGACTCACACAGACTTTGTTAACTTTTTTGTTAAACACACACACACATATATATACTGCATGTGATGTATGAATTAGAGCTGTACCGAATATTCGCTTCGTATTCGCTTCGGGGCCTTAGTGGACCGTCCTGTTGACTATTCGGTATTCGGCCGAATAGTTGCAGTTGGGCCGTATACGAATAGTAGTTACCTTACACCCTCTTCTGCATGCACCGCCTTAATGCTGACAACATGGAACGATTGGTTTTGTTAAAAGCTAATGCAGCTTTCCTGCATTAACTAAGCTGTCAGTGACAATTTCCAAGTTCAGTTACTTGTTATAATACTTAGGATTCTTTCATTCCTAGTTATTAGTTACCACAGACTGACTGAAGGATGCAAAACATAAAATGGACATGGAAAGAATATAAACTCCGGCCACATCCAAGTCGATAATTTGAAAATCAAACAAACGGAAACATATAAGTACTTGGGTGCAAACTTCAACTGCTCCAACATGCTGAGATAAGAAATACAATCTAGAATACAATCTAGAAATAAAGTATACGATGCCCTTCAACATCTGCTAAAGTCAAAGTGTCTGTCTCGCAACGCCAAGATCAAAATATATAAAACATTGATCAGACCAGTCGTTTTATATGGCTCTGAAACTTGAAGCAGAAATAAAAGAGATGAGGCCTTAATACATGTTTTCGAAAACAGTCTTACAACAAATCTTTGGACCCATCAAAGATGCTTACAGCTGGGGATGGAGGGTGAGAAGCAACAACGTAACACATAATCTGTTTAAATCACCTTTGATCACTGGCATTACGAGAGCTAACATACTAAAATAGTTGGGGCATATTGAAAGAATGTCAGATGACAGAGACGTAAAAACTTATACACCTGAGAGATGAATTAGCGTAGACCACGAGATAGACAAAAAAGAAGTTCGAGAGATAATGCCCAGCCAGACCTGCAAACAGCTGGTGTCACAAATTGTGAAGAGAAGGCCAGCCAGAGAGATGAATGGAGACGAGTGATATCTGCAGCAGTAACCTCAGAATGCTAAAGAAGAAGATGATGCATGCTGCAGGAGATCACATGTTGTGCCGGGTATAATCACCAACGCCAATCGGCAAGGCGCCTGATGATAATGATACACTATTCGTATTCGGCCGAATAGTTGGTCGCACTATTCGTATTCGGCCGAATAGTGAAAATCACTATTCGGTACAGCCCTAGTATGAATATAAAGAGAACAGAAGCTACCCTGGAGTTGTCATATGTCTTCAATAAATTGTTAAAGCAAGAATAAGGTTAGTTGCGTATCCTTTACAGGACGTTGCAGAACCAACCCCAGCAGCCCCTGGCTGTTGTGTAGTTTCTCTAGACAAATTTACGTCCAGTAGTTTGCCATTGCTTTCTGGACGGTCTGCCCCCTGATACCACTGTCGAAACCAATGCAAGGCACATGTCCCTCAGCTGGGATCAAACCCAGCATCCTGGCATTACGAAAGCATTTGCATCAACTTAGTCACAAAGCCAACAAAGCAAGAATACATGTGTATAGTGTTTGGTCAAATCTTTTTTTTTTTCTTCTTCTTGTGACCATTTTCTTGATTTGCACAAAAAAATCTCTTGTGATACAATTTTGAAGGTCCTCTTTAGTTCCATAGGTCCGATCAAAGATGCTGATAACAGAGAATGGAGAGTGAGGAAAATCATTTGCCATCATTGGCTGTAATACATCCACGGATAACAATGAGAATATTTCACGATATGACGCCAGTCTCTTCCTGGGTGCGACTTTTGTATCTGTGCCTGAACAGTTGTGGGAATTGAACACTGGTAAATGTCGAAGACTGCATTTAAAAACCCTTTCTCTAGAGATTGAGAAGCAATAACAGAATTCATGATTTAAATCCACACTAATTACTGGCATCATGAGGACTATAGACTGCAGTAGTTGGCACATACAGAAATAATGGCAGGTAACAGAGAAATTTAAAAATCTGCGTTGGTATAAGAGTTGAATGAAAGAAGATGAAGATGGGATCCGAGCGCTTATAGACTTGTCTCTTGTGCAGTGAGGGTAATCTGTCGATTAACTAATTAATTAATTAATAGTTGAATAGGAGAAGGCCTCAAGACAGACCAAGAAGATGGTGGAAACAAAATGTACTTGCTGACCTACAAATGTCTGGGGTCAACACATGGAAACAGAGGGCCAATCACAGAAATGATTGGAGGTGGGTAATATCTGCAGAATGAACATTAAGGGCTTGAAATGCTGAAAAAAAAGGAGAAAGAGCCATGCGCACATCAAATATTGTATTGGAATAAAAGAGAGAAAAAACAACTCTTGTACTCTTTAAATCTTGTTCAAGTCACATTGAGAGGGTTATTTGTATCGATCAAATTATCTTCTTTCAGACACTTAACTCTTTCAGTCTCTAGGAATGCATCATACGTTCATAGGCTACTATCTAGAAGCATGATGCGCCAATTTTACGTGTCTCTTGACTACTCCTTGGGCCTGTGATGCTAAACCTTCTGGGACTCAAAGAGTTGAGACGGATTACGTATATGACAAGCCTATTGCAAGAGAGGTGTGGTTTTACAGAAAAGTGCTGACAATTTCTTGGACGCCCAGAATGAGTAATCCAGATGTTTTGAAAGAGACAAAGACTTGTGGACAACTTATCACAAACATCAGAAACAGGCAGACTATGATGTTTAGTCAGGTTATGAAAAGAAAGAAGGTTGGAACATGTGACTGCTGAGAAGATTTATGGAAAGAGAGATAGCAGAAGACATCCTAATTAGATTCTTGACAGCCTTTTATCATGGCAGGAAAGAGTTTCAGCACACAAACAGATACATAATGTCGAAGGTCGTAAGTTGTGGAAAGGCATGATTACTTATGCCGCTTAGCAAGGCACTTAATGATGATTGCTACTCATGTTTATAGAGAGATACTATCTAATTGCATTTTTAGTTTTTAATTATGCTTGAGAATAATCAGTCAGATATGATCTTCTAGATGCCCAAGCTGCAGTCTGGAATTAGCCAACTCTGATTGCCTTAAAAAACACATGAAATGTCATGAGGCACACAAACCATACAAGGCGAGTTTTTTATCCACCTTTATTTAGTCTGTATGATTTTTTAAAGTATATTTGTATAATTTTAAAGCATTAGGCGAAGTCCCTTTCTGGACCTCAGTCTTGTTCCAGAACTTAAGTTTTGCATGCATGTCCATTTTATAGATCTGGCTTTTTTGTGTGCAGACTGTTGGTCCCTCGCCTGTCAGGCAGATGCACTCCGACTTTGAAGGAAACACGCCTAATTGGTCGGCTCTTACATCATGCTTGTTGGGGAAAAGGTGAGGGGGGGGGGGGGGGGCACAAAGGGAGTTATGTGTATAAACACATATGGCATCCACAAGTGATCTTTATTGCTGTTGGTCTGCTGCATTTGCCCTTCTACTGTCCTGCTGCAGGTTTCCTTAGGTCGTCTATGTGTGGTCCATCAGAGAGCTGTCCTTATATTGGATTAGTTGATACATTCTCCCTGCCAATACTTGGTGTAAGTAGTATGGAGACAGTATTCTTCTTTCCACTGCTTGTTATTTCCTTACATTAGTGAGGAGACAGTATTGTCACGCCATTACAGGGGTACCTCTGAATTAGAAGATAATCCGTTCTGAGACTGCCATCGAATTCCGAATCGCTAAAGTTCCAAGGCAATTTTTCCCATTGAAAAAGAAATAAGGTAAACTAAATTAATCGGTTCCGGGGTCCAACATACTCAAGTGTTACAGTTTATAGCTGCTTTTTTTTCCAGTATATGCATAAACAGTTGATTTGAGCATATAAAACGTGGTAACACAGTTACATTCACTTTGATGCAAGCAGCAAGGTCTTTTTAAACTTCAATTGTTGCTTTGACAGCTTTTCATTTCTCTGACTTTGTTGTGCAACACTTCCACTTTAAAGCAACTGTAACTAATTCACTACATGTTTTACATTCATAAAATTAGCTGCAAAAATTGTATGAACTGATAAGCAGAGTCATGAAAACGAACAGAAGTGTAGGTAGGGGCTGTGTGGTGGTGCTTGGCTGACACGTGCCAGGTATTCAGTCTCCAAGGCGGCGTTCAAGTTCTGGGGCAAAATTTACTTGAAATTTTTTTTCAAGTTGTTTGAATTTTGAAACGTTCTGTTATAGAAAGTGCCACTGTGCTTGCTATTTTCTTATAGTAGTGGGGAATCGATGATTGTATTACCCACCCATAATTGCTGGCAGTAGTGGGACAAGAAGTGGTACCAGGTATGAGACAAGACACTGAGCTTCTTTCAGGCAGGCAGTGATGGGAGTGAAATTCTGTAAAGGACTTGCTGCACGAGGATGATGAGTGTGAAAGGAAGAAATCCTTTTGTCCACAGCAGGGCAGTTCAACGAAGTGTACTCAGGGGACCAATGAAATGAGTATCGTCACGGGCCAGACCCAAGTTCTAGCATACAAAGACCACTAATAGAAAAAAAATTCCCTGTGTGGGTTTTGGGGCCCTATTGTAGGGAAAATAAGAATAGAGCCACTGCCTACCCAAAACCATGTCTTAAGAGTCGACTAATTGAGAGCTTCCTTCGAAGTTGGAGTGCATGTGCCTGAGCGGCAAGAAACCAGCAGTTTGCATACAGATAAGTCAGATCTGTAAAATGGATGCACATGAGACATTCAGGTTCTGGAACAGGACTGCAGTTGGAAGTGGATGAACAACCAGAACTTTCCACCAGAGTTTACAGCTGGTGAACGCGAAGAAGAAGAACAACAATTTTAATGATCCGCTGGCCACTTGCTAAACCTTTATCAGCCAGATATTTCCCGCGGGCCACCCTGGTGTAGATTATGAAAAAAATATCAAGCTTCTCTAGAAAACTCCCAGGGATAGAATATTGTGTTCTGATGGATTCACAAGAACAGTAGTCACTTCATCTGTACATACTATGTTCACTAGGTCAGTTATTTGGTTAGTTGCCTATCCTTTACAGGACATTGCAGAACCAACCCCAGCAGCCCCTGGCTGTTGTGTGGCTTCTCTAGGCAAATTTACATCCAGTAGTTTGCCATTGCTTTCTGGACGGTTGACTTCTTGATACCACTGTTGAAACCAACGCAAGGCACATGGCCCGCGGCTGGGATCTAATCCGGCACCCCTGCATTACAAAGCGTTAGCACCTACTTAGCCACAGAGCCGACGGGTCAGTTATTACAGGTTATAATTTGCTTTCTCTTTCTCTGTGTCTGCCTGTCACTGCTTATGTCCCTCACCCCCTTGTCTCTACTTTCCTCTCTCAACCCTCTCTTCTTATCTCTCTCTTTGTGCTCCTCAGTCTGTAATTCAGAGATTTTATTTATTACAAATTACATTTTGTCTTTTTTTTTAAGTGCACTGAAGAAGGATGCAATGAAAGTTTTTACAAGAAAAAACAACTAGTTATCCATAAGCAAAAACAGCACTCAGATCATCTTATCCAGGCCAGAAAATGTTACCCGTAAGTAGAATTATTTGAGTCATTTGTATTTATTTCTTGGTCTGTTCAAGATAGTTTGAACAAAATATGGAACTATAAATTATATAGTTTTAAAACCAGATTATGTATATTTCATTCCAGGGTTATTTCACTTTTAACATATGCCAGTGAAGGTTTGAGTATCATTCCAGGGTTATTTCACCTTAATCATATGCCAGTGAAGGTTGGAGAACCACTAAAGACATGGGACGAAAGTTAAATGCATTTGAAAACAAATGCCCAAGAAAATTTATGAACATTAAATAGGATGAATTGAAGACAGATGAAGAAGTAAGAGAAATGTTTGTATGTATCATTATTTATATGATAAAGAAGATAGCTGTATATTTGGCACAAAATAAGGAGAGGTGAACTGAGAATTACCAGACAAGCACTAAAAAGAAAACAAATGGATTAAGTAAACAAGAACGTCCAAGAAAAGCCTTGAGACAAAGGTTGTTAAGAGAAGACAAGGGCCCCAGACCAGATACATCCATGATATCAAAAGGTTTGCATAGAATAGAATGAAGGATTAGACCATGTCTGTTGGCACAGCAAGATGGCGATGGTGATGTTTAAGAAATACAGGCAGCCGGGTTGCAGAAACACTTGCTAAGTACAGACAGAAAAGAGTTAAATATCCCATAAGAGCTCAGTTTAGTGTATGTACTCTATCACTGTGTCAGAAGCAGGTTTATTTATTCCTTTTCAGCTGCCCCCATGAAGGATGTAGAAAGTCTTTCCCTTTTCCAAGACAATTGAAGCATCATATGAAAGTTCATCAAGGTAATGAGCTGTATTTGTAAATATTAGTTATGTTAAGCCTGCATTATTTATGGCTTACAAGATGCATTTGTTAAGTTTTCATGACTTGTGGCTTACAAGGTTAGTTTGCTTTTTTCTTCTCTTTCTTCAAATACATTTACTCAATTTGCAGTTATTACTTGGTTCACAACTAGGTTTTGGTATCGGTACTTTTCAGCCCAGCACATCCAATTTCAGCAAATTTAATCAGTGGCCTTTTACAGCATCTTTGTTCTGGAGCAGTGGGTCTGTTCGTTTCCTCCCCAGAATTGAGACCCCGAACACACTTGGGTACTGTTAAACCTACATGATTTTGGCTCTTAGAAAATTATTCTCATCTTCTCAAAGACCATGTACTGCTTTTAAAATATGAGTAATAATAAGAACATGGAAAATAATAAGAACAAGGAAACTGCGTGTCTTAAATTCATACTCCATTTCCTGAAAGTTGCTAATTTTGTTAAGAGGATAAAGAATTAGAGAAAGATCATGTCAGCAGGAAAGCTTAAATTATTAGAAATTAGGCGGAACAAAAGAATTTATTTAGTGATGTAGCATTCTGCCAGTTTATAAAGTAAGTAAAAAGTAAAGATCCCTTTTCATACCTTTAGGCGCATTGGCTGCCAGTTTATAGAAAAATTCAAAAGAAAAATTATTTATAATAGGACTTGATATACAGAAAGATGGGTCATTCTTGCGTTAATATATTGATGCGTGCGTACACAGATACATACATATATACATAAAGTTTCTCTGTCCACAATGATGATTGGCTGCATTGGATCTCCAAGACTGTGTCTTGCCATGATTCTCTCAGAACGCTGGTCATCTATTTTTGTTTTGGTTATGGGCTCAGTTGCCGTCTACCCTTACTTAAAGTGTCTTCAACTTTTCCCTTCAGTATGGTTTTGAGAAAAGCATTTTGGTTTTTTTAGTGTGAGTGAAATTTTTCATTTGTCTCTTTCTTTTCAATGGAAACACTGTGACCTGCGTCCACTGTGATGATGGCACAAAATTTAATAACATCTCTTGTCTGAGGTGTTGAAGTGAAGAATTCTGACCAATTATAACTTCATAAACTTTTGTTTGTTGGTGATCCCAGAATTGCTGAATTGTGTACTCTTCGCAGCCCATTATCATTCTTATGATGATACAGGTTCTCAGCAACCATTCCTGTTCCAAATTGCTTTTTCTTCTTTGTATGTGTTTGCCCTACTAGGTGGTTGACACATATAATAGTTTACAGCTAGTCTGTAAAAGCTATGCTTTTCGGCCCAATACATCCAGTGTCAACAAACCCTTAACAGCTATCTTTTTACGACATGTATGTTAAGATGCAGTTTGTAAAAACCCCACCTCCAACCCTTCACCCCAGTGGAGTAACAGAGCCCACATAGATTTGTTTCTGTTATCACTTTCAAACTGAGTAATTGGAAATTGGAAGACTCCTCTCCAAAACCTCTTTATTTCTGTTTCTGTGAAATATGACTTGTTAAAAAATATCTTTAAAAATGACTAATTAGTGAAAAATAAGGTTCATTTTAACCGATTCATCCAGACTGCTTTGAATTGACATTCACACATAATGAGTGTCATAGAATTCAGAAAACAATGACAGACTTCTTTGAATTGACATTCACACATAATGAGTGTCATAGAATTCAGTAAACATTGACAGACTTCTTCCTCTTCTACTATTTATTTTACAAACCAAGTTCTCCTTGTTTGCTGTCCTGTGTAGTTCACCCCATGTCCTGCCATCTTTTCAACTTCACCCTCTAATACCCTTCTGCATTGACAAACTACTGAATGTAAACTTGTAAAACCACACAACAGCCTGGAAATGGTGAAGTTGGTTTGTAAAACTCCTGAAAAAGACATGCAATAAACTTGAGCTTTGAAATCCTATTTACAGTGTTTTATCTTTTTACACTTCTGTTCCAGGATATGCATGCAGTGTTGAAGGCTGTGCTCAAATACTACCCAACTGGTCGGCACTAAGGAAGCACAGAGCCGTGGATCATGCACCAAGTAATGATGCTTTTCTCAGTGTAATTTTAAACCAGCACACGGCTCAGTAAGATAAACAAAGTGACCTATATTGATTGGTCCTGATAGGTGTAGAAGAAAGAAGTAGAAATATCAGTGCACACTAAACAACATAACAATCAAAAGTATCTTCTTCATCTTCTAGTTCACACTCAAACGAGCAGTTGGCATGCTGTGCTATGGCTTAGAGTTGGCTTACTATATCTATACCTCTGAATTCCAGAACTCTTAAATAATATTGCTTTTTATAATGTTAGTGGGTGTTGGAAACGAAGAGGGGGGGGGGGGGTGCAGTAGGTATAACTCCCCCCCCCCTTCCATGGGACCCTGGAACCCAAACGGGGATTAGAACTGTCACCTCCAGATGTTCATTGCTTTACTGCAGGAACAAATGTATTTCGATGCTTGGCAGACTAGTAAGTAAGGACATATGACGTTAGACCAATTTATAGGCCAGCCTGCCCTTGATGGGTGATGTGGTTAGCATCATGCAGGCTGACTTTCCTTCTCAGGACATTACCTGGTACTTATTTTAGACTGAAGCGACCTGAGAGTCAGTGTCACCCTTTTTGAAAATCTGACAATACGGATTTGAACCCAAAACCATTTGGTCAGCAGGTGAGCGACCAGGCACTCTGCTACCTTGGTATCCTAAGTTTATTTTAACTGAGCATAGGTCAGATAAACTTGCCAGACAACATTGCATCTCGTGATTATTTAGTGCTCATTATTTATATTGAGAGGGCTGCAGTTCTACATTGTCTGTGGTTTTTGGTGTCTTAAAAATTGCTGTATTTTTCAGTACTTCAGGAACACTGAGAAGAGCGAAGGAAAGAAGAAACCGGAATGACATCAAGAAATGGACAGGGCTAAATTACTGTACACTTTTTCAATAAAGGGAAGACAGAGAAAGATAGCTTGTTATCCGTGCTAGTGCTTCCATCTATACACCTCCATGACACCAATGGCTAAAGGGTTATCTTATATTTTTAAACACTGTATATATTCACTTAAATTACTACTATCATCAACATCATTCTTATTATTTTCACCATGGCTGCCATCATCATCACCAATATTGTCACTACATTATCATATGTCATGATAGTAAGCTAGGCAGCATCATGGTGTCCATCTCACACAGTCCTCACAGTTTTGGGTGGGTGGGTCTTCTGTCTCTTGGTGTTACACCCCCCAACCCCATTGCTGCATTTCATCTGTCTCTAGGAGGACCTCCATTACAGTATTTCTTCTGTCTCTTGGAGGACCTCCATTACAGTATTTCATCTGTCTCTAGGAGGACCTCCATTACAGTATTTCATCTGTCTCTTGGAGGACCCCCATTACAGTATTTCATCTGTCTCTTGGAGGACCTCCATTACAGTATTTCTTCTGTCTCTAGGAGGACCTCCATTACAGTATTTCATCTGTCTCTTGGAGGACCTCCATTACAGTATTTCATCTGTCTCTAGGAGGACCTCCATTACAGTATTTCATCTGTCTCTTGGAGGACCTCCATTACAGTATTTCATCTGTCTCTTGGAGGACCCCAATTACAGTATTTCATCTGTCTCTTGGAGGACATCCATTACAGTATTTCATCTGTCTCTAGGAGGACCTCCATTACAGTATTTCATCTGTCTCTTGGAGGACCCCCATTACAGTATTTCATCTGTCTCTTGGAGGACCCCCATTACAGTATTTCATCTGTCTCTTGGAGGACCTCCATTACAGTATTTCATCTGTCTCTAGGAGGACCCCCATTACAGTATTTCATCTGTCTCTTGGAGGACCTCCATTACAGTATTTCATCTGTCTCTAGGAGGACCTCCATTACAGCATTTCATCTGTCTCTTGGAGGACCTCCATTACAGTATTTCATCTGTCTCTAGGAGGACCTCCATTACAGTATTTCTTCTGTCTCTTGGAGGACCCCCATTACAGTATTTCATCTGTCTCTAGGAGGACCCCCATTACAGTGTTTCTTCTGTCTCTAGGAGGACCCCCATTACAGTATTTCTTCTGTCTCTAGGAAGACCCCCATTACAGTATTTCATCTGTCTCTTGGAGGACCTCCATTACAGTATTTCATCTGTCTCTTGGAGGACCTCCATTACAGTATTTCATCTGTCTCTTGGAGGACCCCCATTACAGTATTTCATCTGTCTCTTGGAGGACCCCCATTACAGTATTTCATCTGTCTCTTGGAGGACCTCCATTACAGTGTTTCATCTGTCTCTTGGAGGACCCCCATTACAGTATTTCATCTGTCTCTAGGAAGACCCCCATTACAGTATTTCATCTGTCTCTAGGAAGACCCCCATTACAGTATTTCATCTGTCTCTTGGAGGACCCCCATTACAGTATTTCTTCTGTCTCTAGGAGGACCCCCATTACAGTATTTCATCTGTCTCTTGGAGGACCTCCATTACAGTATTTCATCTGTCTCTAGGAGGACCCCCATTACAGTATTTCATCTGTCTCTTGGAGGACCCCCATTACAGTATTTCTTCTGTCTCTAGGAGGACCTCCTCTGTCTACTAATATTCTTATGAATTTTTTTTAAAGGAACATCAAGGCCACAAAATGCTTTGGTTGGTTTCTAACATCAAGTAACAGATATGTATTTTCATTTTCTTTTTTTTTTGTCGTCTTACTGATACTAGGTTGTAGCCCAATGTCAAGGTTTTCTGTAATTGTCTTGTGCTTCTCAGGTGGCTTCAATGGTAGATTTGTTCATTTTTTTTTGCAGGTTTTAGCTACACCATTTATCCTTCTTTCTTGGTCTTCCATTCGCCTTTCTTCCAGATGTTTTGTGTAAAAGTCTTGTACGCAGTTTGGTCTAGCTGCATTCTCACACCACTTCTTTCTTTGTTAACTTTCTCTCCAGTGTTGGTATTTGTAATCCTGTTCCTTCTTGTCTTGTTAGTGACCTTATGGAGACGGTGCACTTCACATGTAATTTTCTGTTCCAGTGCCCTGATAATCGTTGCCGGTTCTTTATCCTCAAGAGTCGTAGGGGCCACGTTAGCGCAGTTGATAGAAGACTCGCTTTGAAATCCAGCTGCGACTCGCTGCAGCACACAGCCGGTGTTTGAAACCGGGCGGTTCCCGTGGTTTATCCTGCCTCTAGGTAATGGGTACTAGAGTTAACACTCTGGGATAAATAGAGGAAAGTCGCTGTAGCTACGGAGTTGCGTGCTGACGGCGACACAGGCGGACAGTTTCTTATCAGCTGTCTGTGCTGGTGGCCGAGCACTTAGGGTTTATAACCGTGTTCAATGACGCTGGTTCACATCTCCCAACTTTAACTTTTTTTTTTTACCTTTTGATCCTCAAGAGTCTGTCCTGTAATTCAGAATTATTTCTTGTTCAGTAGCAGTTGATTACACCACTGACATTTTGCCTGGCACTAGGTGGAAAAATGTGACCTGGTTGGTGCCCGTCTCCTTTCAGGTGCGCCATTGTCCCATTAGCCTGAAACCCTGTGGCTTCAGTTTTCCAGCATGCACCACAAGAAGGTGGGGTTGACTTGGGTGCTCTATGGGTCGTTTGCAGGCTACTTAATTTTCACTTTTCATTTAATCAGTGGCCTTTTACAGCATCTTTGTTCTGGAGCAGTGGGTCTGTTCTTTTCCTCCCCAGAATTGAGACCCCGAACACACTTGGGTAGTGTTAAACCTACATGATTTATAGCTTACGAAACATCCATTTTGGCTCTTAGAAAATTATTCTCATCTTCTCAAAGACCATGTACTGCTTCTCTGAAGAGAAGCTAGCCAACCTCAACACTGCCGGCTGAAGTGCAAGGTGCCTGAGCATACCCTTACACAGAGACACATCTAACACAGTATTCTTTTTATTTTTCTCTGGAACTGCATTTTCCCTGACATTTGATGTCACAGCAGTTTGACAGTAAGAATAAAGGCACATGTTTTCATGTAAATAGCTAGTGATGCATATCTAAAAAAAAATTGTGTTTAAATACAACCAAGGCATATTTTTGTATAAGAAGTTATTCTGTCTTGTTGTTTCTAGCTCATTCATGTACCGTTTGCCGAGCTGTATTTAAACAGAAGTCAAACTGGAAGCAGCACATCAAGATACATTCTGTCTCGCAGAAACCAATTGCATGTCCACGGGAAAACTGTGGTCGTCTGTATCTGTACAAGAAAAATTTGACTCAGCATATAAGAGCGTTTCATAATGGAGAGGCCGTTTTTAAAAAAAGACCATGCAAAAAGCAAATAACAAGTGTAAAGGTATTTATATTTCACATTTTCTATTTCTTTCTTTTTTTTTTTCCTTTGCGTTTACCGACTGTAAACTCCAGCAGAAACTTCTGGTTCTTCTTCCACCTCTGGACTTTAGTCTGGTTCCAGAACCTGAGTGTTGCGTGCACGTCTGTTTTACAGATCTGACTTATTTGTATGCAGATAGTTGGCTCTGTACCTCTCCATCAGATGCATTCCTACTTCGAAGGCAGCCCCCAGTTAGTCGACTCTTCCGATGTGCTTGCTGGGGAGGCAGTGGGTATATCCTTTACCCCACAGTGTGGCCCTGGAACCCACATAAGGAACCAGGATTATTTCAATTTCATATTTTTTACATCTCGTTACCCTTCATGATCATAATACTCCTTTCTCTCAGTGCTCAGTCTTCATAGATACAAGTATACACCTCGAGTATGGTAGAGTCCCTAAAGGCATCCTTTTTATTAAAATTACATATGGGTAGATGTCAAAAGTCATCCTCTACTATGATATAAAAAAAAGTGTTCAAGCAGGACATGATTTATACAGGTGTTGAAATGGATTATATGGAGTGAGAGAATCAGGAAGGGAATATGTATAAAGGAAAAAATGATTGCAGGTACTATGAGCTGTCTCTGATTTAATTTAAGAACTGACACCACATCACTCGGGGCATTCCCATAAACGCTCCATCCCTATCTTCAACAGCTAGTGGTGCCAGTAGCAGTCTGATTATATGTCTGTCTTGCCTTTCCTCTAAGCATCTAGTATCAGTCAGAGCCCCTTGCCACTCCTCCCTGCATCACTATCCCCAGACTGTGATGATCAGTTTACTGCTCTGAATTGCACACATGCTGCCACAAGGCCCTAACCGCGTCTGCCATATCATGCATCAGTGTTCCACCACCAAGTTGTGCAGAGCCAGCCAGTCAGTCAGCCTGTTCATGTCCCAACACACCTGCATACCCGGAGAAAATATCCAGACAACGCTCTTCACCCGTGAACTCCGAAGCGAAGCATGCCTGGGGCCACCCTTCTCAGCTCTCTTTCTGAGTCAGTTAGAATCACAGTCTGTGTGCGTGCATGTTTTTTTTTTCCCTAGCCAGCGGAAAGCTGCAGTGACCGCCTCCATCTCCATTCTTAACCTGGATGTTGTTTAGCTGAGTATCTGAGAAGCATGTTGAATACCTATGATGGCAAGAGTGTTCGTGAAATCCCATGCTCTAATTATGGAAGACTTTTTAGACACATGTGGTTCTTGCTAATCACACCTGCCTTCAGCTGTAATCCCATGCCTCCCTATAGAACAGTTTAACACTATTGTCTCAATAGATGGAACAATGCTAGCCAACCTTTCATGATGTTCACCAGCAGTTGATGTGCAAAATTACAGGATATTTGGCTTCCAACTTTTGAAGAAATTTTTTTTAATGAAGATGACATGTATGGAGAAACTACCTTCATTACTGCCTGTTCCCCGTGTGGGTTCCGGGGCCCCATTGTGGGGAAAACAAGAATAGACCCACTGCCTACCCAAAAGCAAGTCGTAAGAGTCGACTAATTGGGAAGCTTCCTTTGAAGTTGGAGTGCATCTGCCTGAGAGGCAAGGAACCAACAGTCTGCATTCAAGTGAATCAGATCTGTAAAACTGATGCACACACAACACTCAGGTTCTGGAGCAGAACTGCAGTTCAGAACTGGACGAACAACCAGAACTTTTCCGCCAGAGTGAACAGCTGGTGAACACGAAGAAGAAGAAGAAGATTACTGCCTGTTTTTACCACTTTTCAGGGTGGTGAAGAAAAAGTTGGTCTTGTGCCTGAGGATTTAGGACCACATGGCTAGTGCAGTCGCCATGAACTATGCATGTTAGGATTTTACTTTAGCCTTCAGCAACAACAAAAATCCCTCACCTTTTTCCCTGTGCATTCTGCGGCCCTATTGTAGAAAACAAAAAATTCGCCCACTGTTGTTCTAAGAAGCAAGCTGTAAAGTCAGCTAACTAGGGGCACCTCCTTTGAAGTCAGAGGACATCTGCTTGAGAGGTGATGAACCAACAGTCTGCATACAGATAAGCCAGATCTGTAAAATCGATATGCATGCAAATCTTAATTTCTGGAACAAGACTAAAATCTGGACGTGGATGAACAACCAGGACTTTCCACCAGAGTTTACAGCCTGGAAACGCAAAGAAGAAGCAGAGGATTTGAACCCGAGTCTTCCAGTTTAGATCTTAGCATTCTTAACCATTGAGTTAGCCATTCCTCTTCAGATGGGAACAGAAAATGTTGTGGAAGTAAAAGTGGATGAGATTATATTGACTTGTCACTGGGAAGGCTAACCCTGGGCAACACATGCCTGCAGTAGTTGAATATGTCAGCCGAAAGGCTCAAATATTGCAGTCATGTTGTAAATTGGCACAATCCATTTTACATTTTCGTATGACACAGAATAAGAAATTGACTTGTCAAGTGTCAGTTGGCTGTTAAGATGTATCTGCAGCACTTGAAATGTATCTGCAGCACTTGAAATGTATCTGCAGCACTTGAAATGTATCTGCAGCACTTGAGACGTATCTGCAGCGCTTGAGATGTATCTGCAGCGCTTGAGATGTATCTGCAGCGCTTGAAATGTATCTGTAGCACTTAAAATGTATCTGCAGCACTCTGTACCCAAGGCACCTAAAGGCAGAGAACAGGGTCCATTTTGTCAGCTAAAAAACTGTTTTTTTTTTTTAAATGTTAGCAGAAATGTGTCATTCCTGTGTCTATGTCTGTTACATTCTTGCACCTGTTTTGCCTATGACACTTTGTCATCATATTTTATTGCACGTAAAAAAAAATTGTTTGTAACATTTTTCAGCAGAAGCAGAAAGTGTCCCACAGAAAATCATTGACTGCTCGACTGTGTGGAATTGATAAAGATAAAGAAGTAAGTACAATTGTCACACATTATAATATACATTATTTAATAGTTTCCATGATAATACCGCTGCTTTTGTTTTTTAACATTTTTCAACTTAAATCAAACATAAATTCTTGTGCCCTTTATCACCAATGGAGCATAGGCCTCAATCAACCCAGTCTAAGTCGTCATATCTATTGTCATCGCATGCAACTCAAGATCACCTCATGTCATCCCCATCTTTTTCACTTCTGATTTTTCTCTATCTTTGTGTGTGTGTGTTGCCTTTATCCTTTGACCTTGTGAAAGAAGGATAAAAATTACAATATTATTCTTATATTTGCTATCACAATATATATATTTATTTAATAAACATAAAGAGGTTTGTAGGACTGACTAAAAATAATATTGGCTGAGCGTTCTTTATCACTTTTCAGTGTTTAGATATAAGACCACACAGACACCTGTTAGATAATCGCTGTTTGGTACACCACATTCAGCTGCATATACCAGTTTAAATGTGTGGGTTAACTTTTAAGTGATCAGACAGAGGGACAACTTGGTAACAGTATAGAAGAACACATTTCTGAGTGGCTCCACACACAGTTGAATGCAGATTCCACAGGCATATAAAGATCAAGCATTTGTCAAGCCTTCCATTAGTTTCAGTAAATGCCTATTTATTGTGTAGTAGGGTTAGGTATTTTGGACATGTCAAGCGCTGTGGTGGTTTGGAGAGAACAGTGATGGAGTGTGCATTTTCTGGAAAAGAGACTTACATCTATGAAGGTAGATACAGGACACTGAAGCTGTATTGGCTATGAAAGCACACAGGGCTGGAGAATCTTCAGACGTGCCATGAGTGAAGGACATGCAGAATGATTGATTGAAATAACTTGAAAAACACATTCCCTTGTAGTAATTAACTCGGAAGCCCGGTGTCAAATAAATGACACCCTAATTCTTCAGTAGGTGTCATTTACCTGACCTTGGGCATGTAGTTGATAGGCATTGTGCCTTTCAAGTTATTTACTGCAATGAATTGTCTTCTGAGTTTTTTCAATCTCTCATTAGGCTTGTCCTTTACAAAATGTCACTCTCTTCACAGCCTGCGTGAAAGTCTCTCCTTTGTGTGCAGACTGTTGGTTCCTTGCCTCTCAGGCAGATTCAGTCTGACTTATTTAATTCTGTGGACAGAATTATCTTCCAGAAACTTTTATTTAATAGCATTTTTTAATCCTTAGTTCTAATTATTTTTATGAATTTAGGTAAACATATGAAATAAACCTTAAAAGAAAGTACCAGAAGAGGAGAGGGATGTAGAGCAAGAGGTAGACGGAGAACAAGATAGGAAGATAACATCAGAGAAACTCTACAGCACCACGATGTGTCTATGGTCGAAGCAGCCAGAAGAGCACGAAGCATGACTTTATAGCTTGCCTGACACCCGAAGCGGTAAAAGAGGACGTAAAGAAGAAGAATCCAAGAGTAGTAATAAATGTTTACAGAAATATTAAATGTTTTAGGTAGTAAAAATGGCTAGCATAATATTGATTAATTGATTAATGAGCTTATTTGCTCTTAAAAAATATGGGACCATTGCCATATAACCAGCGGCGTCCATGGCTTAGGCGTTGCGAGTCTGACTCGTAATTCCAGCGTGCCGCCATCGAAACCCACTGCTGGCTGCGTGGATTTTTATCATGGTATGGGGCGTCGCAGGTCGACCCAGCCTAAAATGGTACCAGGATGGCTGTCCTGGTGAAGTAAAGATGGCTGGCGTAATGCTGACCATATTACCCACCTAGTGCTGACGGTCTGTAAAAATATGGGTGCTCTTCCCGTATACCCAATACGTCTAAAGGCGTGAAAAGGGATCTTTACTTTTTACTTTTACCATATAACCACCTAAAGGTGCGGAAAAAGATCTTTCGGTTAGTTCGGCGTTAGTCTCCCCAGACCCAGTGACCTTTGCACATGGTTACAAGGTGTACCGCAATGCCGTTGATATTGCATGTTGTATCTTTCAGCATCCAGTGCTTTTAACACTTCAAAAACATGGAGAAACTGAGTCTGACATAACTTCCTTAGAGAATGCTACAACCTGTGTCACAGGCATTCTCTTTCTCGGAATGAAAACGTAAATGCGAGACAGCAGAAACAAAACAAAAAACAAAGTGGGACACACCCATAACCTTCAGGAAAGTCAACCAGCCCAACAAACTTGTAAATGGAATGTGACCTACTCTATTTGGGGAGACTTATGTCGAACTAACCGATCTTTCATATTTTTTATTGAGTTATAATACCATGTTCTCCCGAAAATAAGGCCCTGACTTAAATTATATTTTGCTACAAAAGTTGCCTTAATCTTATTTTCGGGTATGTCTTTATTTTTTTGTTTTATACGTCTTTGTATTAAAAATATGTAATAAAAATTTATATTACCATTTATTGAAAGCATCAGTGTCAGTAATATTATTTATTTATATTATTTATACATTCATTACTTTATAATTAAATACCAAATCTGCTCGTCTGGCTGAAGGTCATCACTAGGCCTTATGTTTGAGGTAGGGCTTATATTACTAGCATCCTTGCATCATATTAAGACCTGTTTTCAGGTTAGATCTTATTTTCTGGGAAACATGGCGGTGTGATGCAGTGAATTTGAAACTATCCTTTACATGCGGGGAAAAGATAACATACACTTGTGTTGTTAAACTGCTGACTCAAATATGTTGCATTTTTTAGGTAGTAAAATCGAGTGTTGACTTACTGCAACGTGAAGAATCAAATGTAAGTATTTGTTAATGTACATAATTCTCAACGTTATGTTTAAAAAAAATATTTTTTCACTTCCTACTACAACCATTGGGAGTTGCTGTGTCGTAGTGGCTAGACGCTCTCCTGCGGATCTGAAGGACATGGGTTCGCCCTCTGGTGGAGCCGGATTTTTTTTTTCAATGAACTTGGCTCCCAGGTCGACCCAGCCTTAAGTTTGTACCAAGTGCAGTCCTGGGAAGTAAATGGAGTTTAAACGGTTAAACCTTATGCTTGCCATTTTTATTTCCTCCTAGGACAGTGTTTCCTAAACTTTTCTTAGTCACTGCAAATTTTTAAATTAAAATTTGTCCGCGGCACCCTAAGCTAAGTTAAAGTATGACTATTCATATTTAAGAGATACAAAAAATAAAACTTGTGGATCTTCGAATAGTTCACGGCGCCCCTGTGAAGAGGTTGCAGCGCCCTGGGCCGCCTCGGTGCACAGTTTCAAAATCACAGTCCTAGGACATTTCCTGGTATCCATTTAAGGCTGGGTCAGCTTGAGAACTTAGAGTCCTTTTTAAAAATCCCCTTCAATGCGGATTTGAATTCAAGATCTTCAGGCTGACAGGCAGTCATCTCGACACTATCCTGATGTGAGAAATCAGGTCTTTTGGTATTAGCTTCTTGTTGGCCGGCAAGATATTGACCACATCATTCACCGAATGCTGATTGGTCTATAAAAATGTGCCAATGCCATCAAAAAGGTTCTTTACTTGTTTAAAACTTTAATTATTGGCCTGTTCTAGTTCTTGGATATTGGTCTCCTTAGATCTCCATGAGGTTTATTTTAGCATTGTTTATAGATACAATATTACTGTGGTGTTTTAGCATTGTTTATAGATACAATATTGCTGGGGTGTTTTAGATTTGTTTGTAGACACAATATTTCTGTTGTGTTTTAGCATTGTTTATAGACACAATATTTCTGTGGTGTTTTAGCATTGTTTATAGATACAATATTTCTGTGGTGTTTTAGCATTGTTCAAAGACAAAATATTTATGTGGTCTTATTTAAAGTGCTTTTTTTTCTTCTTTTAGATGCTCAGCTCTCCGCAGTCATTTTCCTCTTTATCCCTAATCGTCTTTTTAGCAATCACCGGCTAAACTCCTGTGGAAAGTTCTGGTTGTTCGTCCACTCCTGGGCTTATATCTTGTTTCAAAATTTGAGTCTTTCATGCACACCCATTTAAAAGATCTGGCTTATTGGTATGCAGACTGTTGGTTCCTCACCTCTCAGGCAGGCGCACTGCGACATTGAAGGAAACACCCCTAATTCACTTGTTTCCTGGGACATGCTTGTTAAGGGAACAGTGGGTCTATTCTTTGTTCTCTAAGCCCAGTAACCCACATGGGGGTCAATCCCTATTGGTTTCCCTAATTCTCCTCTCCATCATCATCATCATCATCAGGTGCCTTGCCGACTGGCGTGGGCGATCATGCCTCTCCATAATCCGCGATCTCCTGCAGCATGTATCAGTTCGTGTGCCGACACACCTCCATGCCATGCACCAAGACTGTCAAGCATCTTCTCTCACTGTCTTCCTCTATCCCTCCTTCCACAGATCTTTCCAGTGGTCACAACATGTTCTATTTTCCCTCTTCTCATAACATGGCCGAAAAATGATGACTGTCTCCTTCTGATGTCAGTGATAAGTTGTCTTCGGTCTCCCGCCTCTTTTAAAACCTCTTGGTTGCTCTTTTTGGCTGTCCAAGGTATTCTAAGCATTCTTCTGTAAAACCACATCTCTGAGGCCTCTAAAAATTGTTTGGCCTGCCTACCGATTGTCCAGGATTCACATCCATATGTTAAAACTGGATGTATGTAGCAAGCAAGAATTCTTTTTCTAACTCAATGACAAGGATATATTGCACAAGATGTTTTTCATTTTATAAAATGCAGTTTTTGCCTGTCCAATTCTGTTTCTTATTTCAGTTATGCATCTTCCATCTGATGTTATCCATGTGCCCAGATACTTAAATTTCTGTACTTGTCTTAAAATAACACCATTGACTTTTATTACACATTTAGGAATAATTTGTTTCTTTGATACCACCATTACTTCTGTCTTCCCATTATTCAAACTGAGGCCCATTCTTCCACTTTCTAACACCACAATGTCTATCATTTCCTGTAATTCTTTCTGACTTGTTGTTATCAAGACTGTGTCATCAGCATAACGTAAATTGTTTATATTGTGCCCACCAACCACGATTCCGGGCATATCAATTAAAGATCCCATAATATATTCACTGTATATTGAAAACAAATCAGGTGAAAGTACACATCCTTGTCGTACGCCCCTCTTTATGCTTTGAAATGTACCTAAACAGTTGTTAATTCTTATAGCTGCTGTTTGCTGCCAATACATATTCTTTATTATTCTTAGATCTTTCCCATCAATGTTGTAATTGTAATGGACTCAGAGAGCTTGCTCTGGAAAATTTAAACTGGTGTCCAGCACACAAATTGGCTTGCATCACTTGATACGACTCAGATCAGAAGCATATAGTGGATTTTTCAGGGTATGCAGGCGTTATTGGTAATGAAAGAGCTGATAGACTAGCAGGTGCTGCAATAATTGAAAATGGTCGGCCCATGGATCATGCAGACATTGTCATTACCCTTAGAGAGATGGGATGTTCTGAGGATTTTGGAAACAGCATGTCCACATCACTGCTAAGAATACGAGAATTGGGAGTAAAGATCGGCACAGCCAAGCATGAGAAGCACACCGGACGCACACAAAGTCCTGTTAACCAACATAGGACTGGCACTATTAACCGTGCAACGCTAATGAATATGTTGAGAGGAGAATCTGAGCGCCTATGGATGAGTCCGGAGGGCTGTGAAGATAATCAGACTTGTAACTGTTAGCATGTCGACTCTTCGTTAGCTACAGAAGAAAGAGCACATGTAGGAATGTCCTGATTCATTCATTCATCCCTCATCATACAACACAGTTCATGTCAACCTGTTCCCACCAGTCCACCTCCATATCTAAACTTTTCTTGTCTCTCTTGCACACAACTGTTTATCCCTGCGTGTTGTTATATACAGTAATTCCTTTGTTGATCTATCTTTAGGAAAACCTACAGAATTCCACAGCAACATTTGTGTCAGATAGTGGTGCCTCCATCACATGTACCTCAGGCGATTCTGGTGATATCACATCTACTCCTGCCAGATCATGTGCAGATACCGTATGTACAGAAACCTTGGCAGACTGCAACAAGAATGTCTTACCAAGCTCCAGCTTAATCAGAATACAGTAGTTGTTATTTTACCTTGCCAACCCTAAGACAACTGTTAATTGCATTCAAAAACAAATGCCTAAGGAAATTAATGAACATTTTTTGTTCTCATTCACTGACTGTAAATGCTGATGGAACGTTCTGGTTGTTTATCCACTTCTGAACCCTAATTTTGTTCCAGAACCTGAATTTTGCATGCACATCCAATTTACAAATTTAGCTTATTTGTATGCAGATTGTTAGTTCCTCGCCTCTCAGGCAGATGCACTCTAGGAAATATCCCTAATTAGTTGACTCTTTTGACATGCCTGTTACAGAAGCAGTGAGTCTATTCTATTTTTCCCCAGGATGGGGCCTTAGAACCCAGACGATGATGATGAATATTAAATGGGAGGCATTGGAAAAAGGTGAAGAAATCAGAGAAATGTCTAGACAAGCGCTGGTATCAATAGCTGTAAGACAAAGACGATAGTGCTGTGTTAAGTACAACATGAGAAGAAATGAGCAGAGAATCACTAAACCGGCACTGTGATGGGAAACAAATGGATTGTTGAGTAAATGAGAACCTTAAGTAGAAACTCTGAAATGGAGATTAGACAGACCACAGGTGCCATGAAATAGAAACAATTCACAGGATAGAACGGAATAGAAAACTGTAAGCCCTGTTTGATATTTAATGGCACAACATGATGATGGCAGTGAACCCAAAGAAGCATTTGAGTTACCAGGTTTCACAAGGGAAGCAGAGTAATATTGTAAGCTACCATGCATGTCATAAGAGTTGACTCAGGAGGGTTGGGATAAGACTAGCTACTTTATGGAACATTTTAGCTGCAAAATCAAGTAATTCAGGAACAACCCTGTCTGGTGCTTGAAGTGATGGAAACAGTGGGGACAGCAGTCAAGCCAATACTAAGAAATTAATTCAGTGAACTATGACTAATAAGTTTAATGAAAAAGGGAAAGGGTTGGAGGGGGGGGGGGGGGAGCTTACGTACACACATAAGAAAAATTACATGTTTCCACCAGAGTCTTTCTCTACACAAACCACAAGGGGCACAGAAAGTCTCTGGCCGAAAAATCTGGTGCGTTACCACTCATATCACACACCCACATTGAACTGTAGGTTATATCACAACCATAGCTGTCCCAGTATAACTGTGTTGTGCTGTTGCCTTTAGGAAGAGGCAAAAGATGCTCTTCAATAAGATGTCAGTTGTAGTGGGGGGAGTGTTAAAGTTCTATATAGAACCCATGTTTTCAACAATCTTTTTGGCAGTATGCAGTGGTACACAGTACCGGCACCTCTCTTGTGGGCATTATTTCGTCAGCACAACTGCAATAGAAATGGGATGATGGGTACCAGAACATTTTGTAGACACTCTGTGGAGAGTACCGACACTTTTTTCTATTAAAAAAAAAGCCCTGGGTGTTTTTATATACATGTGGGACATGGACAGTAAGCAGACAAGCTAAGAAAAAAACATTCCTTCACAGCAGAGATGTATTTTTTGAGAAGAATGTAGGAAATATCATAGAATTATATTTTTTTTAAAACCGCAAGGCAGTCCTTCCCTAGATAAATGACTGTTGTAAATTGATTTGAACAATTAGAAGTAAACAGTCTGTGTTTTTCGAACATGTTATGAGAAGAATGAACTTGAGAACTTTGTAACAGCTGACAAGATGAAGGCAGAAGAATAAATACCATGGACAGGGCAGAACAAGAAAACTGACCTAATCCACAATTATGGCGATCGTGTGAGATGTCAAAACGTGACGGCCTGTGCTTTATCGGCATGGTACATAATGATGATAGCGATGTTGTGGAACAGGCTTTCTGGGGTTTTCTGCTGTTTAATTCTCATGAATGAGAAGTTAAATCCTAAAGATTTTTATTTAATATGATTGAGGACCTATGCTTTATTGGGGGATGAAAGGCAAGAGAAGAATACCCTCAGTATGGCAGTGCACATTCTGTTGTGCTGAAATGTGATGTTTTTGCAGGTTTTTCTGTCAAGACTGTTTTTTTAATGTAAAAAGTTGTTTAATCAGAACTAGTCTTTTGTTTATTTTTAAATAACTTGCTGCTGTTTTGTTAGCTGTAAACTGCTGAAGATTTCTATATAATGTAATTTGATGTGGTTTATATCTGCCACAAGCCCATTCTCAATTGTCTTCTCCACATATCAGGACTCATTGTTTGAAAATATGTTTTGGTATGTTCCCTACAACGGTCTAAGTCATTTCATTTGAGATTGATTAAAAATGTATTCCAATTTTGTTTTGAGGATTGCTTTTTAAACTATTTTTCTGTTCATTTTACTATTTTAGAAGTGTTCTTACAAAAAATACTTGATTTTTTCACTAGATGCTTTTATGAAAAATAATCTGTGAATAAATAATATGTGGACTAAAATGTTCCATACATGTTCTGTCCTACACAACTTGGAAAACTTGGGGGGAAAAAGGGGGGGAGGGGGGAGGAGAGAACATGATGTATATATTCTGTTTTACAGAAAATGGTTGTAGTAATGACTGAACATGCGCCTCTTGATATTTGCACAAGTGGACGAAATTAGAATCAGCAATCACAGATTATGAATACTAAACTGGGCCAACAAATGGGGCCTCGAAGTAAACAGGAACAAAACTGTAGCAACACTCTTCTCATTGTCTACAAAGGAGGAAAAGTTTACATTAAAATTCAACAATGATGCTGTTCCACGCTCCAATACTCCAACCTTCCTGGGAGTCAAGCTTGACAGTCGTCTGACATGGAAACATCACATACTAGAAACTAACAAAAAAGCCATGAGAAAACAAGGTGTGATGAAGAAATTGGCAGGCACCACTTGGGGAGCAGACAGTTGTATCTTGAAGCAGGTATACACCGGCACAGTCAGACCAACTCTCGAATACGCATCATCGTCATGGATAACAGCAGCCCATTCCAATAAACAGATACTAGACAAAACGCAAAATAGAAGTCTGCGTACAATTCTGGGAGCCATAAAATCTACACCTATTGTAGAAATGGAAAAGGCAGCCAACATCATCCCCTTAGAAGAAAGAAGAAGGACAAAAGCAATTCTACATGCTGAAAAAATGAAGAGAATGTTAAACCACCCATTACACGAAAAATTGGCAGCCAGGACAAAAAAACAGAATAAAGCGCAAAAGCCTAAACCATCTAACGAAGGAATTTGGAAAGTCATTCTCTTCACTACTTAACCAACAATGTACACCTGAAGAGCTATCTTTCGATCTCTGGGACTCCAAATTATTGACACTCAATGTGTCAACATCCATCCCGAACCTGGGAAACAAAGATGCTGAGCCCGCTTTAATGAAGAAAGCACTCACAATAGAACACCTCAACAACATGTTCCCACAGGACAGCTGGACAAGAATCTACACGGATGGATCAGCAAAAGAAGCAACTACGAATGGTGGGGCAGGTGTCTACATAAAACACCCAGATGCCACTACTGTGTCCCTAGCAGCCCCCACCGGACGTACTTGCTCTAACTACAAGGCAGAACTCTCAGCTCTATTGATGGCAGCACAGTATATGAACAATCTGCAAATCACCGCAGGCAGGATAGTTTTTCTCACTGACTCACTGTCAGCTATACAGGCCCTTGAGTCCAAACCTACCGACAGCACACTACAAAGTATAACACAGGAACTTGCTATGTTGTCAAATAAGGCAGAAATTCACTTGCAGTGGATTCCGTCTCACTGTGGCATCAAAGGCAATGAAAGCGCAGATGCTTTAGCCAAGGAAGGCAGTAACAAACTACAGACCTACCAGCCACTATCTTTTCCAGAAGTCAAAACTCTCATTAAGAGAAAATCAGAAACAGACTGGAAAAACAACACTGGTTATGACTACGGAAAAGATTTTCTGAGGCACTTGAACAGAACAGACCAAGTCACAGTTTTTCGCTTACGCACTAGACACTGCAGACTCAATAAACACTCATATAAATTAGGTATGAGCCAAACAGCTCTCTGCCAGTGTCTTCGTGCTGAACAGACTCCAGAACATGTCCTGCAAGACTGTCCTCTCCTGGCGGAGCTGCGGAGCGACATATGGCAACACCCAGTAGAACTGACAACTAAGCTTTGGGGAAACCTAAGAGACCTTGAAAAGACATCCCAGTTTATGACCCACAGTGGATTATGCGCATGACCAGAGATCGCTGAAGAAGAAGATTATGAATACAAAAAGATTGCACTATTAGTCTATGATTTCCTTGAAACAGGCAGTGTAACATTAGATTTATTTTATTTGTGGATTTGGTTGATAGGATTAATTTTATGTTTGTCATGTGTGTTGATTTTAACTCTGAAATTATACACTTGGGCCGGACTTTTTTCAGAAATCGCTTTGGCTCCTGGGTCGACTCAGCCTTGAGTGGGTACCGGGTACAGTCCTGGGAAGTAAAGGCAGCTGATGAGATGCTGACCACATCACCCACCAAATACCGTTTGGTCTATAAAATATAGGTCTAACGCTATATGCCCAAAGTGCCTGAAAGGTGTGGAAAAGGGTCCTTTACTGACTTCAGTAATACACCTGTTGAGATGCTGTAAAATATGTGAGGCAGTCAGTTGTGCTGTTTAAGAAAATCTGATCACAGTATAACTAGAATGTTAAGAAAAGATGAGGATATGAGGTGAACTGCATGCCATAGCAAAGGATAGGCCGACTTGCGTGATTTTGTTGAATGCCTATGCTTTGTTGGGAGATAAAGTGCAGAAGTACGAAGAAGAAATTGCGCAATAATTTGTGAAATTAAAATATGTTCAAATTTGCCTTTTGTGTTGTTAATAAGAGTTCATCAGTTAATAAAAGAGTTCACCAGTTAGAAGAAAAAAAAATCACCAGTTAATTTTGGAGTTCATCTGTTAATAAAAGAGTTAGCCTGTTTATCATTGCCATTTACAAACACTACCTGATTCTTTGACTGGATGCATGAAGCGTTATAGCTAAAGGTGACAGACTAAAAAGAGGAAGGTCTTAAATGGCGCAAGGTGAAGAAAGAAATTAGAAATGTGTGCAGGTTTGATTTATTTGGGTGAGGAAAGGAATGGGTTAAAGTGTACGAGCAGGTCGAAGGTGAGCTAGACTATTTTTCAAAAGTGACCTTGGCTCCCAGGTCAACTTAGCCTTAAATAGGTACAAGGTACAGTCCTGAGAAGTAAAGGTTGGTCTATAAAATACAGATCTAGCGCTACATGCATATTAAACCTGAAATCGTTGAAAAGGATCCTTTAATTGACTTTTACCGGCTGATAAAGGCCTGTTGCTGCAACATCCTTTCTTTGCTTACTGTAATTGTATTCTGTAAAGCTGTCAAATACCTCATGTTCCATCTCTTTTTAAAAAAAAAACTGTTTACTGTTTTACTACAGTCAGATCCATTTAAATGAAACAGTAAAAGAAAGAGCTGAGGCCAAACAAAAGTGCTGTGCCAGAAACCAAAGAGGAATAAAAAATCAATACAGAACTGGTGTCATCAACGGCTACACGCTGGGGGAGCTTTGCATGCACACCCATTTTACATATTCTCATTTTTTATGCAGACTGTTGGTTCCTTGCCTCTCAGTCAGATACACTATGTATGTATAATATATATTTGTGTCTGTGACGCCCGGCTCTCTAGTGAAGTTGGTTAAACGTGACTTTCGCGGCAGCCGGGTGACGAACTCCTTGTGGTCCGGGTTCACTCCCGGGGGTAGGCAGAAAAGCCACATTTCTCCCAGATTAACGGTACCTATAATGGAATCAATGCCGAAGGGTTGCGATATCCATAGTACCGAGCCAAAGGGTTACAACTCATGGCCACAGAGAAGCTGTAAGAGCATAAACCTTGGCTTGACTTGGACTGCGCCTTGGCTTACTACTTATTGGCTTTAGCCACGGCTCACTCTCTGGATGTTACTGCTACACAACTTGCACTACTTTAACGTCTAGAGTTGACAGCACAAACGCCGCTCAGCTTCTTGGTACATTCTGTCAGTTTATTCTCGTCCATTTATTTCACATGTTCAAACATTATTTACACTTTATCACTCGCGACATATTCAACACTAACCATTTGCGCAACATAAAGACGACATCTTCAAATACTACAACCGTCTTCTCTGACTTCTGATGATCGACTGACCACGAGGCTAGCTCGGGCTTTCCCTCGCTTCCTCGACTAGGCACAAGTATCTCGTGCTGTCCCTTGTTGCACGGACTTTCTGCTTGCCACTATGTAATCGTGAGGACCATGCAAAGCAGGGTCATTACATCCTCCCGCCTTTTAACAAAATGATACTTTATGGAACATCAAGTATCATTTTCCATTCAACTTTTAAATGAATCAATGGCACTAAAATCTGACTTCGCTATTCGGGATTAGTGTTCCTAATTAGATTAAATTACTGCCCTTATTTTAATTTTCTACTGTATGCTTTTTCTAGTACTAAACTGGTGAAGGGTATATTTATCTTTGCACGTATTGCAACTGTAGTATAGCTTCGTCACTATATCTATTCTATCAGGTTCAAGTGAAATGATCATTGTGATGATGGTGATGATCATGGTCAACTTTGAGATATTTACTACAGGAATAATAAATCAATTTAAATGTATTACTGCTAGGAATTATGGTTTCTGATTATCCTTAATTACTGCCCTTTAAAACTGCTTTCAGTCTTTACTGCATGCTTTCCCTGTACTGAGCTGGTGAAGAGTTTATACCATCTTTACACCTATTGCATCTGTAGTATTGTTTAGTCACTATATCTAATCTATCAGGTTCAAAGTGAAATAATGATAATGATGATGATTGTCAGCTTTGAGATATTTACTGCATAGAAAATTGGATTCAACCAATATTTCTACATCACCTTTCACAGGGTGTTAAACCCCAAGGACTCTTAGCCGATATGATAGTGATGAGATGATTGTCAGCTTTGAGATATTTACTACATAGAAAATTGGAATCAACCAATATTTCTACATCACCTTTCACAGGGTGTTAAACCCCAAGGACTCTTATTTAACATAGTGCTTCTAGTTTCCCAAAAGCTCTATAACACCTTTTACAGGGTAATTACCCAACCCTAAGGAATATACCACAGAAAAAAAAAATGCATGTTGAGATATTTTTTTCATAGACCAAAGTCTCACCTTTCACAGAGTAATTACCCAACTCCAAGGAATCTAACATGAAAACAATGATAGCTGAGATATATTTTTCATAGATCTTAAAGTTTCCTCCAAGTCTATAACCACCTTTAACAGAGTATTCAACTCCAAGGAATCTCAGATGAAATGAATATTGGGATGATTTTTAATAGAGTTTAGGGTTTCCCCACCAGTCTCTACATCACCTTTAACAGAGTATTCAACTCCAAGGAATCCCACAACCTTTTCCCCCTTTAAATGGATACAGATGAGTTCAACTCCTCTACTGTGCTTGTGCTTTGATGTGTGCATTTTTTCTTTACCATCAGTATGTCTATTCAGCATCAGTATAACTATAGATGGTTCTTAATCTTGGATGTGGTGGACAACTTTAGCATGTCCCTGTGCTGTGTACCTATGCCAAAACATTTCAAATTGAATTTATGTAAATCATTCTGTGGAAAAAGATTTCTATATGATCTATTGCTAAATCTTTAATTCGGTTGTGCTGTTCCTGGGGAGAGAGATTTTTTTTTTTTTTTTTTTTTTTTTAACTTTTAAACTACTGACTGTCATTACATGAATACTAAACTATTCCTAATGAACTACTAACTCTGTAATTACATGAATACTAAACTATTCCTAATGAACTACTAACTTAAGTTAAATGCATGTACACTATTAAAATACTACCCACAAATCTTTCATTCATCATTCATACCTGTTTTATTCTCTTTCATTCCCATTCATTCCATTAACTATCCTTGATCTTGATCCATCCCTGCAGGCTGTGTATGTCTTGCTTGTACTCTGGCGCTTGCTTTCAAGGTTGTCATTCCTTGGTTTCTCAACTGTCTGTTCTGCTCTGGGGTCTTTCATGGTAGGATAGCTGGTAATCTTGCAAATATACTGACTAAAAATATTATAATTTTATAAGTTAACACAATACTATTATCATTGTTCAGTGACTGTATACACTAATATGCCACCTTTAAAATAATAATTAAACGGAAGGTGTTTAATACACACAGTTTGTGCTGATTTTTATAAATGAAATCAGGTGTTTATGCACTTTTTAAAAATACTTCATTTATTTGATATTCACACAAACACTAGATAGTTAACTTGATTAACTTTCACAATTAATATTTGTGTACGCACGATGTAATACTGACATTTTTGTGGCTGTTAATTGTGCTTAAACTGTAGGAATGCTTCATTATTCTCGCATTCATTATTTTATGATACGTTTGGTATTCGACGATCTTGATATTGTATAGATGCTCTTGAAGTGTCGCGTAGAATTTGATGATTTTGAAATGTTTCAATGGTCGATTTTGAGGTATCTGGAGAAAATAATTTCTGTTCCTTGGTAGTGATTTTCAAATTTGAATAATTCAGTGGCTGATATGGTTCTGTTCATTCACTGTACAGTACTGGTTGGTGATTTCTAATTTTGATTGAAATTTGATAATCTTGAAGATGAAGAATGATAAACTGTCAATTCTTGATGATTGTTCAGGTTTACTCTTGATTGTTTGGTTGAAATAAGACAATCTTGAAGGTAAGAATGGTAAAGTATCAATTCCTGATGATCGTTTAGGTTTACTCTTAGTCGTATGGTTGCCAGTGGTTCTATGTAGGTTCTTGACTGGTGATAATATTGAGCTTCATGCATGGTGATATGTTAGATTGATGATGATGTTCAGGATGATGGGCTGTATGGTTTCAAGTTAATAAATAGTGATACTTCAGTTCATAAATAAAGATGGTAATTTTCCTTGAATCTGTTATTTTTGTTGATGGAGATGCCTTTGTTCCCAGACTCTTATGTCTTCATCAGAACAGTCCCTAATGTTGAAGTCTTTGTATCCCAGAATCACATCTGTTCCGATGTCATTCATTACCACTACTTTCAATGGTTTTGATATATAGGGCGACTTCAAATAAATATAAGCTATCTGGAATCGCATCCATTCACCTTCTTTGTCAAAACTGTAAATCATTTCTCCGCTATAATCTGATCTTTCTATAAATTTGTCACGTACCAACGTGATATTTGTTTTTTTATTTAATTGCATTTGTGCTGGTTTGTTGTTTATCAAACATTTAGTTGACTTTTCACGATATTTTTTACTTGTTGCTATGTGTAATTGATCATAAGGTATGTCTATATTGTCCTTTAAGAATGAAAATTCTTTATTCATGGCTTGTCTATCTAGTGGTATTTCACAATCTGGCTGTTTCATACATTGAGTTTCTTTTGTCTCGACTGATGTCATTGTTGGTAACAGTGATATCCTTTGCTTGATTAATTTTCATTGTTTCTGAGTTTGACTTTTTCTCTGTTTCAGTGGCTGTTGTCTTTTTGGATTCACTTTTGTTGCTCGTATTGCTTTTGCTGGATTCTAATTCTGCAATGATGATTTCGTTCTTTATCTTTTTAGTTCCTGGACATATTATTTGGTATGTTCCTATCCAAATTGTATGAGGCTCTGTTGTTTTTCCCTGTTTTTTTCCTCCAGTCGCATACTGCACAATCTTGAGTAGGTAACGTAAGAGCTTCTGAATCCATTCTTTTTTGCTTAGTTTTTGCATAACAGGATCTTTTCTTGTCTTTTAACATCTGTTTCCCAACACAGTGTTTTACAATATGTCCGAATGCTGAACAAAAATGGCATTTTTTAGGGTTGTTGTTTTGTTTATTTTGCCACTTTTTATTGACCAAGTCTTCAATATAGCTTGAATATTTAGGATCTCTATCGCAGATAGTTGAAGAACTGTGCTGGTACTTACAAAAATTACACATCTTGATCTTCTGGTTGCTTATCGATGTATCTTTTATTGTTGTCGCTGAAGATACTTGCGACAAAGCGTTCTTATGTTTTACCAACCTTTTAGATGCCATTCTGATAAAGGCACAATCGATGCAAAAAATGTCACGGTAGTAAGAAAACTGATCGTAACTGTAAATAAAATTAGTTCATAGTCCGCTAGTTTCCGCGAAACAATAATGGTCACAAACCTGATTTAATTCATAAACTAGATTTAACATATTTCTGATGTGTAGCACTGGTGAACATGAAACTTCTTGAATCCACAAACCTTGGTAATACGATGTGTGGTGGCAGGCAGGACGTTGATGACACACAACTATGTTCGCGTGTATTCCATGGTACGATGTTTTTCATTGGTTGGCAGCTGACCTGTCGCAGCTTGCTGTGTTTAAAGGCTCTGCTCGGGTTAAAGCGATGTATCGTACACTGTTTTCCGCATGTTTGTCTTACCTTAGAAGAAACAAAAATGTTTTCCTAATGATTGTGGTCCGTGTGGTTCTCAAATTTTCTTCGGACGAGCCCCCATTTGTAATAAACCTTGGCTTGACTTGGACTGCGCCTTGGCTTACTACTTATTGGCTTTAGCCACGGCTCACTCTCTGGATGTTACTGCTACACAACTTGCACTACTTTAACGTCTAGAGTGGACAGCACAAACGCCGCTCAGCTTCTTGGTACATTCTGTCAGTTTATTCTCGTCCATTTATTTCACATGTTCAAACATTATTTACACTTTATCACTCGCGACATATTCAACACTAACCATTTGCGCAACATAAAGACGACATCTTCAAATACTACAACCGTCTTCTCTGACTTCTGATGATCGACTGACCACGAGGCTAGCTCGGGCTTTCCCTCGCTTCCTCGACTAGGCACAAGTATCTCGTGCTGTCCCTTGTTGCACGGACTTTCTGCTTGCCACTATGTAATCGTGAGGACCATGCAAAGCAGGGTCATTACACCAACCTCTCATGGGAACAATTAGTAGAAGTACTTTAAGGTGGCTGCTGCATTGGAGGACTGAGCATGCATGTAAATACACAATATGCAGTGATGTCGATTGTGATAATAGAACATAACATATTAAAGTGCTCGAATATAACATATTAAAACACCCCTAACGGCTACATCAGGCTGGTGTGCAGTTTTATACGGGTAAGGAGGGTTTGCAGGTCTAGAATATGCGATCGATCGACTGGTTTACCACTACCGGGATGTTACCTGAAAGTTGACTATTCTGAGGTAAACAAAGATCTCAAGCTGAATGGCAGGCCAACAGGGCAGCTCCCAGATACTCCGTTCGAACTCATAAGAAGTTTCAATTAAGGCAGCTGTACCAGTCTAGTGTAATCTGTAGTTCTTGTGGGGATAGGGACGACCCTAGAATGTATGCATGCCTTACACTTCACACTCCCTAGTCATTATCTGCTGTGAAACTACAGTATTGCATATTGCACAGGAAAAATGGCTCGTAAACAGCATCTTGTCTCGGAAGCCTAAATACTTTGGCCATGGCAAACCCACTATGGTTTGGAAAGAACTGTGGTGGCAGACATAGTCGCAGGTCAGAGAAGCAGATGGTGCCGACTACTACGAAGGTACCAGTACAGGGCAGGAAAGTGCATGTGGCCGGCGAACTGGCGAGGAATGTTTCTCTCAGGCACGTTATGGTGGAATCAACGTTATGAGATATCTTCACGCCACCCAGACACATCCATAGGTGCTTAGATTCTTCCTTCAACATATACATCAGCGTACCGCGGTTGATAGTCCCAGTCCTATGCTGGTTGACAAGACTTCTCGTGCGTCAGTTGTGCTTCTCGTGGTGCGACTGTGCCGATTTAGTTTCCTAATCCTTGCACGCTTAGCAAAGATGTGGACGTACTGCTCCCAAAATCCTCCGAACGTCCTACCTCTCTAATGGCATTAACAATGTCTGCATGATCCATGGGCTGACCCTCTATAACTAAGGCAGAGCCGGATAAACTGTCGGCTCTTTTATTGCCAACATTGCCACCCGCATACTCTGGGACAAAGATAAAGGAAACTACACGCACAACAGTTCTGCAATGACTCGATCCACTGTCAGCGTACACAGCCCGATTCGACCTTCCTGATCATGATCATGGAATCCCTCAGCACACACACTTGAGAATAGTCCCGTGATGAAAGCTCGTGTCACCGCCATCACCTTCTTTGTCATGCTGCTAGTAGCCTCACAGAAGGCATCACTGGCTTTTTTTTTCTTTATCTGTTCTGTCTTCACGCAGTAAATGCCCATGCACTGTTTTGTCCTCGTACAACCGACCCAGTCGGCTCTGTGGCTAAGTCGATACGAACGCTTCGTAATGCCGGGTTCGATCCCAGGTGCGGGCCATGCGCCTTGCCTTGGTTTCGACAGTGGTATCAGGGCGGCCGACCGTCTAGAAAGCAAAGGCAAACTACTGGACGTAAATTTGCCTAGAGAAACTAAACAACAGCCAGGGACTGGTGGGGTTGGTTCTGCAACGTCCTGTAAAGGATACGCAGCTAACCTATCCTAACAACAAACTCATATGTTTAGATCAGTACATCTTCCTTATCTGACTTTTCACATTTAAGTGCGTGGACCTCTGCATTGACAGTAATTGGATTCTGTTCCCGACAGATCCTGTCATGTGTGGCAAGACAGGAAAGGTGCTGTTAAGCATCTGGGGCACAGGTATTCATTCTTCGTCCTGGTTGATGTCTGTAAAACTATAGACCTGTATGGTATCGTTCTCTGCCCTTCCGAACCATGGTTTGCCCCCTTTTTAGCCTGTTGCACTTTTTCCTAAAGAGAACATTGTGCAGAGGGTGTTTCAAATCCGAGCTTATCTTCAGGTATGCACGAGTCCTCCAGATCTTCATCCTATGGTGCACTGTCGGAAAGTCAAGAAGATATCTCATTGCTACGTAAGAGGCGTCTCTTGTGCACCCTATAATAATGCGCATGACTTCATTTTGCACCTTTTCTAGTCTTTCAGTCTGAGCATCAATGACTGTAAGTATCGCTTAATTAAGTATATTCAGTTGCAGAAAGAACCAGTCCCTGGAACAGTCACAGTCTCTGCTCGATGTTGGCGGTGGCCAGAACCCCCATTGCTGATAGCCTAAGCCTTTACGGGCTTCGTTATAACATGGTCGACGTGGTCTTTCAAGGAAAGGCTGCAATCAAACTTCACATGCAGATATGTCATCGGGTGTTTGTTTAGTCAAAGCTTCACCGCTAAATTCCACAACTGTTAGGTCTGTCTTAACCATATGCGTGTTTAAGGAGAACCACGTTACTGAGGCTTTTGAAGGGTTGACGTGCACTAGAGACTACGCACCAGGAGGAGATGCGATCAAGTTCAAATGACAGAGTACTGCCACTCCCATTCAATTGCTGGTCTGTTATTCGCAACGTATATACATTAAAGAGGACTTGGGACAGCGGAGAACTAAGAATAGAGGCCTGAAAAAAATCAGAAATGAACCGGAAGTTAATGTTGTCGACAAATGGCTGAAATGGCCACCAAAACAGATGTGGATTCTAGTCTACCCCCCTTTCAAAGGCACAGAAGTAATAGTGACCCGAAGCCTTCCATAGATTCATTTGCACTGCCAGTAGGCAGTTTAGGTATGCTTATATTTTGATTTAATTGTATGATGGTTTACCTGAACTCCTTTTAAATAAGTGGTAATCAGTCTGTGTTCTCTGGTGCAAGTTTTATTTGCTCATCATTGACAAAAATGTCATAGAGTTCGGTCTGTTCCAGAGTTTAATGGAGAGTATTTTGTTACTGTTCCTGTCCTATAACTGATTTCAGTCGGTTCATTTTTATTCAGTGTTAACTGTAACAACAAATAATTTTGACGATATTCATTGTTGCACATCTCAGGGTCTCATCTTTCGGGTTCTCACATCGATCCTTAAAATAAAAGTCTTTATCTCTGTATGATACGTGTATCCTACCCATCTTATTATTTAAAATATTGTACTTGGAAATTTGAAACCAGTCAATTTATCCATCCATCTATTTATGAGAAAAAAGAAAAAAAAACCATGAGCAGTATCGACTATAATTGTGCTATATATCTTTGTGCCAGATATGTTTGCTAAGAAGTGTTAATTGCACCAAAACAAGTAGTCTGGTAGTCTTATTTTCAGCTTCATAGCAAATGGGTCACCCCATCTTTGCTCTGCTCCAGTGCCAACGAAAAGCACACAGAATGTTTATCACAGTCCCTTGTGGAAAGATTGACAGACTGCTCACTCAGCTTATCTAGCATACTCATGCATTAAAGCATACGGTAGCCATCCGAAGTGCTAACACAAACAGTCCAACATTAGAAATGCAGTTCATCATTGATTGTAGCAGAAGTCACCAACATATCAGCAGTTGCCCACACGATCAGTTTTAATCACATACGGGCACCACCAACATTGCGACGACAGGCATCGCACCATTTTCTGAAACTACAGTTCACACCATCACATTGGTCACAGTTGAAAAAACATTCCAAATGAAATCCACAGCTCACAGTGTCACACCATGCATTCAGCTCAGAAGCTAAGCGATGAAACTATAACCAGTCTACAAATGGAGCAAAAATGCATCGGCCACGTCCGGCAGAAGTAAAACATTTGCCTCGGCTCCAAACAGTGCCCCTGCTTAGTGTCCATTTTGACCGGAAGTCCACCAAAACAAGTAACTTGGACTGGTACTCAGTACTCTAGTACCTAGTGATGGTTGTTGGGAAGGGATCTGGTATGCACCTTATATGTCTACATACACACACACATATATATGCAATTATATGTATATACACACATGTTAGCACGCCCATGTGGGAATGCATGCACACCTACGTGGGAATACATATATAAAAGACCAGTAGTACTACTAGCGATGCAGATGTCAAGGATGCTAGACACTCATCATATTTGCCTCTTCCGGCATGTACATACAAACTTATTGCGATCGTGAAAACCAGGGAGCATTGAGCCTCATTGAGAACTATTTTTCCGCACTCTTGACATGAAAAATCATATCAAAGCAGTTACTAGTAGTTATTGCAGAGATGTCAGGCTGTGATAGAAAATGATTTTGGCATGCGAATGACAAATCATTTATTTTTTGTTGGCAGCACCCAGTGTATTTCATGTTAAGTCAGTTCGTAAATATTTTCTAAATTAGCTAGACTAACTCTTTAAGTCCCAAGGAACGCATCATACGTTCATTGGCTACTGCCTAGAAGACCAATGAACCCATAATGCGCCGATTTTACGTCTCTCTTGACTACCCCTTGGGCCTGTGATGCTAAACCCTCTGGGACTCAAAGAAGGCAGTTAGTGGTTTTTTTTTTTTTTTTAATTCTGCGTTCATTTTTACATAAGTGAGAAATTTCAAAAAGATTGGCTTATAGAAGTGTTAGAAACCATATTTTAATGACATCCCTGTTTTTGCTTCAAATCCAACATGGCTGTTCCAGATGGAGGTTTGACCTCTTCTACTTTATAATTAGTAAATCATTACATGCTAGTAATTTAGTTGTAGGAAGTACAAATTTTACTTCTACAAGTAATCACAATGTTGATTTTATGATTTTATTTCATAATCTAGTCTGATTTCAAACACTTAAATTTCATTTTCACAATAAGTCTGCTGTGGTATGCCATTTACACCCATCATTGTTGCACTTTCTGAGCTTCTTCAGTACTTAATTTAAAATGCTTACTAAATTAGTAATGCTGTATGAGTTATATTTTACTAATCCACAACCATGACAGCATTTTTTTCATGCATTTGTCATTATTCAAAGTTCATAGAATTTTCTGTTGGAGATTGCTTTTTTCACCTGATCACCCCAAAATCCTGATAATTAATTTTAGCCATCATGGCCACATTGGCGGAGCATTTTTAGTAATTAAATTTACAAGCACTCCAAAATGCTACTGTTGTATGAGTTAAATTAAAAAAAAATATATATACAACAATAATAAATTAAGGACACACACATAGTACATATATTTTTCACTACAATCACATTTATATGATGTGTAAAGTTTAATTACTAAAAGTTAGAAAGCATCCAAAATGCTTCACACAGTGCTCTGTTAAAATATTTACAAACAAGTTAAAACTATAGAATGAAAGCCAAACACATAGTGGCTACGTTGTTATAGGCTGTCAGGGAATCTTTGTTAGAGCTTCGAAGGTTGTGCTTTGTGCATCGTTCCCGAGAAGTGGCTGGTAATTGAACAGACAAATCAAGCCATGCGGGGTAAATGAAGTGCAAGGAAGGGGATTTTTTTTTTTAACTTTGAACCTCTTTAATCATTAACTCATTAAGTGACTACTTAAAACTAGTGAACTTGTTGCCATTTGTGTATGTTAATAAGGTAAAGCCAGCTGATATAGACATTTTTTATGTTATCCATATGTTCGCCTCATCAGTCCAGTAAACATCTTGCCAGGCTCGTTGGCAGAGAACCATAAATGTATAAGGTTTTTACTTAAAAATATTGACCTGCGGCCATTTTTATGTGTTGATTAGGCCCATATTGCATCATACATATTTAAGAAATGCATATACAGTTAGGCCTCACTGACCGGAGACAATGGTATATAATAGTTGCCAAGGGATTCGTTAAAAAACAATATAGTTATTGCCATAAAATGCAAACATTTAGTCGTTTCAAACCTAAATTTTACTGGGAATGCAGCTCGGAATCCATCTTTTGCCAGATTACACTATAATTTGTCTGTGATGGTATACGTCACTAACATGTTCATACATCCGCTTAGAATTGACTTAACAGGCTTTATTGAGGTGTCGTTGGATTTGTTATTTCAATGTCTATCCAGCTGTGATTGTTTCAGAAATAAAAACCTAATATTATAAAACTTCACTAGCATCCCTAGTTGTATGGTACACTATAATATCATTATTATTATAAGTATAAATGTAAGTAAGTCGTTAACAGACTTACTGCATTGTCTGAAATATTTACTTTTAGTTATTTAAATATGTTGTTATAAAGTTTACTTTCGTTGACTGATTGAAACATCGTTGTTACGTTAGTTGGTACATAAGTAATGATAATGACTAATGAAAATCAGTAACACTGAGGAGAGTGGAGGGTACTTCTGCTTTGAGTAATTTTTTCTAATGAGTAACTCATTGTATTAATCAGTGGGAGTAGGTAAGAACACACTCAGTTTTACTGACTCATTGACAGCAGGGCATTGTCTTTTATTATAAGTCAAAACATATTTATAATTCGTTGCATCATAATTTAACTTGGTAATTCTGTTGTCCTTTCTAGGTTATTTAGACCTTATTTGTGTGTTTTTTTTTTTTTCACAAGCATTAAAACTTGAAAACAGAGATATTGCAGATGCAAGCATTTTCAGAGCTGACAAGTTGTGTGTCTTTTTTCTTTTGTATGGACACAATTGTTGGACAGTGAGTAGCGGAATGGCCCAAAAAAAAAAAAAACTGCTTGGTGAGCTGTTATTTTGGAGAATTCCATTAAGATTCTTCTTCTTCGTAGTCTTGTTCCAGGACTTGGGTTTTGTGTGCATATCCTTTTTGCAGGTCTGGGCAAAATTGTATGCATACTGTTAATTCCTCACCTATCAGGCAGATGCACTTTGACTTCAAAGGAAACACTTTTAATTAGCCGACTTTTCCAGCATGCTGTTGGGAGCATCGGGTCTATCCCTTCTCCTCCCCCCACCCACCAGTGGGGCCCTGGAACCCACACGGGGAATGTTGAGATTAAAAATATGTTGAGATTAAAACTGTTTTGCTTTTGTAAATGTAAATAATGCATACACAAGTTGCATGTTTTATTGTCTGGCATTTATCTCATCCGTAGCATTACTACTAAGCTGATATGTTGATGTTATTCTATAGTAATGCATCTGATGTGATACAGTGAAATATACCAGTCAATAAATTGTTGCCATCGAGCTGGCTATAGACACAACGGAACTGCGTGGAGGAAAGACCTTGGTAGATTGGTCTAAGCCTGAAGTGGAAAAAAACTTTATGGTCCCTTTTGCCAGATGTCAGATTAATGTCTGCTCATGCTACTGCAAGCTGCTAAAGTCTGTCTGATTAATGTTTGTCCAATAAACCAACCGTCCATTTGTCACTCAGGTCATGTAAGTAGCTAGTTAATTTGCTACCTAAGCAATGATCACCATACCTTCGATACTTGTAGCAATTACCATAACATCTTGTCTGATAAGCACAACATCAGAAGTCAAAGGCTGGGGAGTCATTACCCGGGTTTGCCTACCTCCCCCCCCCCCCCCCCCCAACCCCACCTGCGTAATTTGCACCTTTTGGCCGACACATCATACTTCATCGACTTCATCCTTTGCTTTCTTACTTATTTGCTTCTTAGTATTAATATTCCTGTTTCTACTATAATTATTCCTGTGGCAGATGGACCAGGTGGGGATAGTTCCTATTTAACATCTGGATCGTCAACTACACCTAGATCAGTCAAACCTATCACGGATGGTGAGTAGATTACCTGTGTAGTGTTGTGATTTTAATTAATAATTGTGAATGTATTGATTGCCAGTGATATTTTTGTATGGTTAATCTTCCCTGAACACTTTCTATCCAGAAACAATGCACTTTGTGGGATTAGCTTTTCAGTATATTTCAAGAAATATAAAGTGCATTGTAACATTTTACATTTAGGTAATAATACAAATGTGTTTACCATATTTCTAGTAATTTCTTCTGGTCTCTGGGTAGTAAGATCGGACAAATGTGTGTATTGTTGCGCACGTAAAAAAATCCCTTGGCAGTTGGAAATCAAAAAAGAGTAGCCTAACAGTGCTGCCCAGACAAAATGTGAAGTTCAAAAGCAAGCCAAAGTATTTTAGGATCCTCACCGGTGCTACGGAGTTTGCACTGCACTGAGAATCTTTAGACTCAGGCTTGAGTCAGAGGTAGAACGGAGTACTTATGGATTACTATTTTTGTGCCATAATGTTGATCCGTTGTCTAAATCTGAATCTAAATCTACCATATTTTATCGATGGTAAGATGACTTTTTTGGTTGAGACAATATGAGGCCATATTTCTGGTGGTGGTGTGGGTAAAATCAGATTAAACTGGCAGCGAACTTCAATAGTAAACAAAGTTTTTGTGTGGTTTGGTGGCGAGGGGTGATCAATTCACCTGCGTAAGCATTAGCAGGTAGCAATTACACTGGAGAATCACATGATAGTTTTGTTGTTGCTTCGCTGTTGAGAGTACACACAGCTAGTAACTGTTAGCTTTCACATGTTACAGTATCTGTGTAAGTATGCAGCAAGCATTCTTTTTCCTATGTTTGAGACGTAATCCAAGTGGCATATTTGTAATAAATGGTAAACAGTAAAAATAAACAGTAAAATATTGAATTTTTATTTGGCTCTGAAAAGTGTAAGCCTCGATTACAGCCATTGCATGCAGGCCTCACCACTGGTGTGGGTACAGTATACAGTGGGCACTCATGAAGATATAAGATTATCGGTAACATTTTCTGGAGTTGCAGATATGTGTTGCATGCTAAACTCACTTGCTGGTCAAAGATAAAAGAAGCAGAGGCCTGATCACCTACGCCAGTTGTAAAGGCGCTAGATGATGATGGGGAGAAGGGGGGAGTAACTGTTGCGTGCTGAACTCACTTGCTGGTCAATAGTACTAGAAGCAGAGGCGTGATCGCCTATGCAAGTCGTAAAGGCGCTAGATGATGATGATGGAGAGAAGGGGGGAGTAACTGTTGCATGCAGAACTCACTTGCTGGTCAGTTTTACCAGAAGCAAAAGCGTGCTCGCCTACACCAGTCGTAAAGGTGCTAGATGATGAGGACAGCAGAGGTAAGTGCAAAAGGTCCACACGGCTTTAAAATGTGAGACGAGTGTTTTATGAGTGTTTCTTGAGATTAGCAGGAGTCAGCGGCAAGTCCAAGTGTGACTAGCCGCTGAGCTGAAGATTAGCTAATGTCCAGTCAGTGCCTCTCAGTCTTGCTCAACCCGAACTTGGTATGAATATTCACCTAGGGCAGTTGACACTTCGTGAATCCACTGGTCAGCTCCTGTCCTAAGTTTTAGGCCTAGGGTAGGCTTATTGCTACACACTGTTCTTGTTTATTTATTGCTCAGTTTATATATCTTTATATATTTTGAAACAACATTTTAAAAATGTAGATACAGTTAATTGGTTACCTGTGTAAAATATTTTTTTTTTAAAGTTTTTTTTTTGGGGGGGGGGGGGGGGGGGGGGGGTGTTTCCCACGGTCTATTTCCTTTTTTTTTTTTTTTGTTAGCATTCACAGGGCAAAAGTGGATCAGAGACACCTTCTCTTACCAAGACAGATCTCAAGAACTGGTACCAGGAATGTCATAACTAGAGCTCCTGGAGCTAACTAAACAAATCCCAGTGAATGAAGAGGGGATGAACAGTTAGTGTGGCTTTAGCAAATTTGTAAACTCTTATTTCCCTATCAGTCACAGATTGATGGGATTCACTGGACTACAACTGTCATTTTCTGTATTCGAGAGAGAGAGAGACAGACAAATGGAGAGAGAGAGAGAGAGAGAGACCGAGAGAGTGTGAGAACATGGAAGTTTGTGAGAGACAACCTGCAGCCTAATGTGGGGATGGGCAGTTAGGATTATTAATCATCCTGATATAAGAAAAAAATTTAAAAAATTAGAAACATGTACTGTATAAAACTAGTAAATGATATCTGTAAATCCTTAATTGTATATGTACTGTGTTGCCATAATCGACAACACCTTCCACCTGTTCATGCTATACCACCCAGGAACTACTTGTCTAAACCTGATTGAAATATCAACAAATAGATCTGTATAATTGTGCTTATCCTGTGTGTCATGGTAGATGTTCGCAAGAACGGAGACTCCAGAGCCATTCCTTCCCTTGCCGGGACTCTTCCCGCTGTTGAAAGAAAAAGCAAATTGTCTACCCTTAGTAAGATATTTCGCCCCTGGAAGTGGAAGAGGAAGAAGAAGAGTGAGCATTTTGAAAAGGCAGCTGTTGGTAAGTAGATCTAAACTGCATTCTTGTTACAGTTTTTTGGTCCATGGCATGTGGCTTTGGTCATCAAGTCTGTCCACAGCATTTTGCCTTGTGTACTGCCAGACCAGAACAGAAAATTAGTTGCCAAGGATTTGAGATGTCTAAGAAAGGCTGAAGTAGTGACCAGAAGAGATACAATCAGGAATGAGGTCATAAAAGAAAGTTCTAAATGACATACAGAGAGAGCAAATAAAATGGTTTACCCACTTAGAGAGAATGCCCTGTGATGCTATAACATACAAGGCATACACCAAAAAAAGGAGAAGGATGTAAAGCAAGGGGTAGACCAAGAACAAGATGGAATGATAACCAGAGAAATTCTACAACAGCATGATGTGTCTGTGGCTGAGGCGGCTAGAAGAACAAGAACTAAAACTATATTTTTCTTAACACCCAAACTGGGGCAAGAGGAACCAAAGAAAGAAGATAAAGACTGCCAGTCATTTTTGATACATATTTTCTTCCTTGTCATTAAACCAACCTGTTCAGCATTCTTTCTCGTGGTCTCCCCTTTCTCTGTTCCCCTCTAACTTTCAGTTGTCACAACATATTCTGTTTTGCCCCTTCTCAAGACATTCCAATACAGTGTGGATTATGAGTTCTGATGTAAGTTATCAGTTCTGTTTGATAGATTTCTTTCAATACATCTTTATTATATGTAATGATAAAGTGTATATCTTCTTCTTTTTTGCGTTCACTGGCTGAAAATCCGGCGGAATGTTCTGGTTGTTCATCCACCTCTAGACTTTAGCCTTGAGTGCTGCATGCACATCCGTTTTACAGATCTGACTTATTTATATGCAGACTGTTGGTTCCTTGCCTCTCAGGCAGATGCACTCCGACTTCAAAAGAAACCCCCAATTAGTTGACTCTTACGACATGCCTTTGGACATGCAGTAGTCTGTTCTTATTTTCTCCCCAGTGGGGCCCCAGAACCCACATGGAGAAAAAATGTATGTAAATCTTTCCATGATGTTATCATTTTTCTGTAAAGCCATATTTATGCAGCTTCCACATAATTTATGACTAATCTTATGGTTATTAGTCATTCATTTCCATTCATCAAGATTGGCTATATCAGTGGTTGTAAACCTTCCTAAAGCCATGACTCTTTAATACAGTTTCTCATGTTGTGCTGACTCCCAAACATACAGTTATTTTTTTTGCTACTTCATAACTTCAGCAAATATATGTTTTCCGATGGTCTTAGGCGATCCCTGTGAAGGGATCATTCGACCCCTAATAGGGTCACGACCCATAGTTTGAGAACCGCTGGGCTATATGTATCTTATCAGAATGTCCTCTTACTAGTGCCAGTGAAATTTGAAGTAGTGATAACTGAAACTATCTGGTGCCAAAGTTTATTTATGATTTACCTATATTGTAGATTATGGCTTTCATGGCTATTCAACTTGTGGCCTGTTAGCTGAATATGGCTTGCAGAGGCCTACCAAGTGGCCCCTTGAGGCTTAGCAAGTGGCCTGCTAACCATTGCCAGTTGTATTGTATTAATGAGCTTTCTACGCTGAGAGTTGAGCCTCTGGCCCATGACTATACCCATTTTCAAAATGTTGGCATTGAGTAAACTTAGTTAAATCGCCCTGTTATAGATCTTATGGATATAAAAAAAAAATGATGTCTACAAAGGGGTGTTACTCCCATGACTGTATGATACTTATGTAGAAAACTTATTCGTACACACAGAGAAAAGGAATAAATGGAAATATCAGTGCCTGAGCATAGAAGGGTATTCCTTTGTCTTGATAGCCAGGGATTGAAGTCAGAGACTTAAACTCAAAGCCATGACATTATATTCCCACGTGAAGATTATAAACACATCACTGAATAAAAATCAAATGAACACACTCTAACTCTTTGAGTACCAAGGAGCGCATCACAAGTTTATTTATAACCAATTTAACCGCCCACATGTTCTGACAGTTAGAGACAGGGGAGAATATAATATTTTTGAAAAGTATGCTGTCACCCAAAAGGAATTAAAATTAAAATTTTTTAATTCTAATGTCAAATCAGTACTGTTGGATGGAATGGAAACATGGAAAACAACTAAGTCAGTTACAAATAAACTACAAACATTCATTAACTGGTGCCTGCGCAAAATAGAGAGAATTAATTGGTATGATAGAATCACTAATGTAGAGCTTTGGGAGAGAACAAGTTCCAGTGGCCCAGAGGTGAAGAAAAGACGCTGACATTGAATAGTACACACGCTGCGAAAACCAGAGAACAATTTAACTAGAATGTCTTTGCACTGGAACCCGCAGGGTATAGAAAGAAAGGAAGACCAAAAAACTCATGGAGAATGTACTTAGAGAGAAGTTAAAAAGATGGGGAGGACATAAGGAGAGCTGCATGCGATAACGAAGAATAGAATGACTTTTTGTGAGTTGGTTGAGGGCTTATGCTCCATTGGGGGTTAGAAAAGCAGAAGAAAGAGAAGAATCTTGGCACCTTTTCGTCTTACCAAATGATAGTGTTATACTGTGTTACAAAAAGGCAAAGGAATCACTGTATGTGGTGATGGCGAGCAAACATGGCTAGTGCTAAGCCAAGTTTCCAAGACCAGTTTAGACCAGGAAGGAAGTTCCTCCTCGCCATAGCACAAAGCCTGGGCAGCATTGTGGAGGCAGTATGTTGCCTTTGCTGCAGGATCTCTCTTTCTGCCTGACATGTTTACTCCCAAAGAAAAGTAGCACCATTAAAAAAGTGGGTGACACCTCATGTTGTGGTTTACAGCTAGGCTGAAATTTATGCTTTAGGCCTAGTGCATCTGATTTAAGTTAACACCTAATTAGTAGCCTTTTACAACATGCTTGTGGATCTGTCACACACACACACACACACACCCCCCCCCCCACCCCCACCCAAATAATTTCCAGGGGTCCTTGAATCCAAAATGGAGCCTGTGTACTAGTTCTTTGGTATGCACATGTGTGAAAGACAATGCACAAGATAAAAGACCATGGATTGTAAACCATATACAGTGAAATATTATGTTTGCAGAAATTGAGCGCAAAATCTCCATGCGGTCATCCAGGGAGGAGTTGATACGAAAAGGTGTAATTAAGGAGCCAGATGGAAGCCAGAACCATGTACATAAGACTGGTGAGGTTTACGATAGAAGACTGTCGTTATCTCTGTCTTATCTTCATCTTTTTCCTGTCTTTATCTGACTTTATCTGTTTCTTGTAAATGTGTTTCCTGTCCATTTGTGTTTCATGTCCATATCTGTTTTCTGTCCATATCTCTTTCCTGTCTTCATCTGTTTCCTACCCATATCTGTTTCCTGTCCTTATCCGTTTCCTGTCTTCATCTGTTACCTGTCTGTATCGGTTCACTATCTTTTCCTGTTTCAGGATTATCTTTTCCCTATCTGTATTTATTTCCTGTCTTAATCATTTTCCTCATGTGTGTGCATATGTGCCTGCGTGTGGTTTGTGCACACACACACATACACATACACACATATTTATATTATATTCTATGGTTCCATATCCCAGTGACAGTTTCTGTGTGGTGTGTGTGTGGTGGGGGGGGGGGGGGAGAGGGGGTATATATGTTTTATTCTTAAATTGGGCACAGCTGTAGGGATAAAGATTAGTATACTCTGACTTCAGTGACATCTCTTGAAAGATTATATAGTAAAACTCTTTTGACGCCAATTTCCACAGAAACACCAAATGAAAATGAAGTGAAACGAGCAGAGTCAGCCCTCGACAAGCCTGATGTGCAAAGCGTGCCCTCTCCTCAGAATGAGACCTTCCATACATCTACACTCCCTTCCTATGTGGACATCCCTACACAGACCGCCACACTCAGCCTGGTCACTTCTACAGCCACCGATGCTCTGGCCATTGTTACTTCTACTAGTAGCTTCACCAGCTCTCCCCAGTGGCTGCCAGCGACTGTCAACACAGCAATCACTTACCCAAGTCAGGCTGAGAAAGTCTCTCCAGTTGTGACTACCACAGGTAGTATTTTTTTTTAAAGTTCTTCACATGGGGCGTTGTCATCATGTCTGTCTACAACCTTGTTCTCTCATTCATGCTTCGTCGTCGTCTTCTCCTCTTTTTGTCCTATTGTTTATACTGTAAAGCGTCACAGAGGGGAGTTAGATGTCATTGCCTGTCTTTTTCTAGTTACTTAGCTCTTGTTAATATCAAATTGCATTTCTCCAGTGTCTCTTTTTCTTCCTTCATCCATGTCTTTCTTGGTCGGTCTCTTGACTTGTAACCTGATGTTCTCCTGTAGTGCACTAGAACTACTGACTGATTTTGCTCCATTGTGACCTTTAGTTTCTTTGCTGTTCTGTGAATTCATTTACTGGCACTGTGCCTACTATTGTTCTTAGTTCCTCATTGGTTCTTCTTCTTCTTCATGTCCTCTTTTACCAGGGTTAGATAAATGATATTTTTTCTTCCTGTTCTGGCTGTCTCGACCATGGACACATTATACTGTTATAGTTTCTCTGATATTATCTTTCTATCATGTTCTTGGTCAGCTATTGTACTTTTCATTCTTCTCCTCTTTTGGTGTATGCCTTTTATGACATGGCGTCCAAGACATTCTGTCTAAGAGAGCAAACCATTATATTTGCTGTCTTTGTTGGTTAGTTAGTTAATCTCCAAAGATTATCCTCATTGCACATTGGACGTCCATAAGTGCTCGGATCCCATCTTCAATATGTCCCTCAGTGTGTGGCGACTGATAACACCAGTTCTGTATTGGTTTTCTATTCTTCTTTGGCTGCCTGTATAGTGTTCATGTTTGGTAACACCTCTTTTGACCTGCAGTTCTTGTAGTCTTTTAAGTGTTGCCGATTCAGCATCCTCTCCTGAATCATCTTCTCGTTCTACCTACTTGAGAGCATTGAGAATGTCAGCGCGGTCCATTTCTTTTCCTATACCTACCATTGCCCTGCCAGCAAGCCAATCAGCTCATTCATTCCCTCTTACCCCAAAGTGTCCTGGTACAAAAATGAGACTGATTCCTTTCAGACGAGATTTCCTCAGCTGTCTTTGTATGTCATTTAGTATTCATCTTTTGCCAGCTTTTTCTTCTATGACATAAGTATTGATGTTTATCTCTTCTGGTCTGCTGCAGATGTTTGATCTCTTTTGATAACTAGAAGACAAAAAATGGACCTTGGTCCCTATGTTAGCCCAGCCTGAGATCAATACCATGTAGAGATGGATAAAATCATTTTGACATACACACATCATTGAAGATTTTTGAAATACACTGAGACAATTGAAATACACATGGGTGGTCCCATGTTTTACAAACGTAAGAAATGCATTGTTAGTCTAAGTTAGTGAGTCATGGACTATGTGATCTGTTTATTTTAGTAAGAGGACTCACTCATTTTGTTGGTATTGTATCATATGTTGATGTACATTTTGTAGTTTGCATTGACAAGGTACAACCAAATATGTCAGGCGATAAATGGTCCAGTGTGTTTGTGTTCTGTTAAATAAAAGGAAATGGAATAGCTGATAGACTTGTAGATACAACTCCTTTGAAGGGTGGGCGAGCAATGGACTAGTGTGTTATACTGAATGCTATACGAACATTTGCAAGAATCAAGTAGTGGCTGAATCTGCAACCATGATTAGAGTGCAAGAATTGCAAGATAAAATGGGTGTGGCCAGACATGCACCATGCCAAAGCCAAAGAAAAATAATAAACCAACACAGATCATGTCAGGATCACACTGTGGTGTGCCTCCTCACTGGTTGCCTTCGATTTCAGCACCTTATTTTGCTAAGGTAGACAGTGAGCTTACTCCTGGACTCCCATATTTAAAATGGGAGCAAGGTTCGTATAGCTTTATTATCGTTATTTTGACATGACAGCCACCGCTGCTGTTTGACAGGATAAATGTCATCATAACACACCTAAACCACAGAAAACTTGATTTCCATGAATAAATATTCATCATATATGAACAAAGGCACTTTGTTATTGAAAAATGAATATTTTAATAATAATATCACGTGTTGCTGCAAAACCATCTTGGCGCCGCAATTTTGAAACGAGAAGTCTATTGCACTTATAGACTGAACGGTTCAGTGTGTAGTGAGGATGCTCTTTGGACTAATTACAAATAAGCTAGAAAATATCAGATCATTATCATTTTCATTCCATAAAAGATTCTGTGTCTGTGACCTCTCAAGTATTGAACTCTGGCACAGTTGAGGGATTTGTGACCTCTCAAGTATTGAACTCTGGCACAGTTGAGGGATTTATGACCTCTCAATTATGGAACTCTGGCACAGTTGAGGGATTTATGACCTCTCAAGTATTGAACTCTGGCACAGTTGAGGGATTTCTGACCTCTCAAGTATGGAACTCTGACACAGTTAAGGGATTGTTGGTATTTTGACTTTCAGTCTATATCATTTTGACTAGGCTGATTTATTGTAAGTGACTAGAGAATCTAGACAATGCTCATTACACAGGAGCAAAGGTAGAGGACTTTCAGTAGCATTGGAACTGGCACCATCAGCACTGGAACTCTTTTACTTGGCTACCAAAGAAAGGAACAAGGTTCAAGTGGAAAGTCCTGAGGGTGTTAATGTCCATTCATTCATTTATTCATTTTCAATCAGTTATATTTGCAGTGTATGTTCCAGGATTCTAATTTGGTTGAAATTTTTAAAGACCCACAGCCCCCAACAAGCTTGTTGTAAAAAGTGACTAGAGTTAGGATTGTTTTCTTCAAAGTCGGAGTGCATCTGTTTGCCTGAGAGTTGAGAAACCAACAGTCTGCATACAAATAAGCCAGATCTGTAAAACAGATGTGCATGCAGAATTCAAGTTCTGGAACAAGATTGACGTCTGAAAGTTATCACACAATCAGAACTTTCCACAGCCAGTAAATGTTAAAAAGAAGAGAATCAGTTATAAGCTACTTGAATATTCTTCTTTTTCTTCATAAACTCTGGCGGAAGGTTCTGGTTGTTCATCAACTTCTCAACTCTAGTCCTGTTCCAGAAACTAAGTGTTGTGTGCACATCCATTTCACATATTTGACTCATTTGCATGCAGACTGTTGGTTCCGTGCCTCTCAGGCCTTGCCTCTCCGACTGAAGGAAGCTCCCGATTAGTTGACTCTTACAACATGCTTTTGGATAGGCAGTGGGTCTGTTCTTGTTTTCCCCACAGTGGGGCCCCGGAACCCACACAGGGAGGTACTTGAATATGAGCGTGTATGTATGTCCACAGGTGCACAGTCAGCATCCACCAATGCCTGTTCTGTCACAGTCCCTGCCAAGTGGCCAAGCTCTACCAATCAGGACCTCATTGAACCTCTCCACCATCCACCTCCACCCAAGTACACAGAAGCCCTAGCTCAAGTAGCACCAGAAATGGTGGCAGGAGCTAACATGAATGTCTCATTCCAGCCCATAAGAGAGGATTTTAAAAGGGTGGTGGTTGTTGGTAAGTATGATAGGTAGTTTGTTCCCTCCAGGATCACAGTCTGCAGGACTAACACCTCAGTGATGAGAATCCTACATCTACAAATCACGGTGAGCCCATACAAGTCAACCTCAAGAGTTTTAGCTCAAATTCTAAGTTAGGCCTATAACTGCCTAACACATTTTATGTGATAACATAAATGGGGAGGTGACTGCAGTCAAGTTGATGATAAGAAGTGCTAAACAACGTAAAATGTGACTGGCAATCTCCATGGAGGGAATAGAAAAGATACACAGATCCAGCTGAACTGTTTTTCTTCTTCTTCTTCTCTGTTCACCAGCTGTAAGCTCCGGCAGAAAGTCATGGTTGTTTGTCCATTTGGACTTTGGTTTTGTGCCAGGGCCTGAGATTTACTTGTACATCTGTTTTACTGGCTTATTTGTGTGCAGTTGGTTGTTCCTTGCCACTCAGGCAGATGCACTCTGACTTCGAAAGAAGTCCCCAGTTAGTCAACTCCTATGACATGCTTGTTGGGGAGAGTGAGTCTGTTCTTGTTTCCCCCCACAAAGGGGTCCAATGGACCATGACTTTGTGCCAGAGCTAACAGATGGTGAACATAGAAGAAGAAGAAGTTCTGGCTGCAGGTGATTTGACAGTAGACCGCTTTGTGTTAATTTTGACAATGGTAATGAGAGCCGACCGCTCAGAGAGCAATGGCAAACCACTGAATGTAAGATTACCTAAAACTGCTGATGTTTGTTCTGCAACATCCTGAATACAATATACCACTAATTAACCTGGAAACCATATCATGTGGGTAACGAGCAGGGTAATGTTGATTTATAACTTCGTTACCTTCTGTGGAGCCTGGCTATTACAGTAGCCGGTCATAGGCTAATGCTACAGATCATTAGTCATAGGACTAACAAAATGTGCCTGTCTCTCTGCTTCATGACATATGTGGATTTATAATTTCCCTTAGTTACCTTCTGTGCAGCCTGGCTGTTACAGTAGCCGGTTATGGGCTAATGCTACAGGTCATTAGTCATAGGACTAACAAAATGGCCTGTCTCTCTGCTTCACGACATATGTGGATTTAGCAAATAAATTTTTGTTAATTGTTATACATGTTCTGCAGGATTGTCAATTTTACAAGAAAGAAGGAAATAGTGGCTGACATTATCAGCATTGAACTTCAAGCTGTATGGGGCTGTGGGTTATAGGCCTCATTCCAGTTAATGCTGGGATTGGTATGCAAAGTCATAGAAGATGTTGGGGCATTCTCTACTACAATATAAAGATTTGTGCAAGGCTTGCAGTTATGATACTGGTAGGGAGATTAATTCATGGGAACAGTGTACCGTGGATTATGTTGCTTGGAAGGAAGCAATCAGTAAGGTATAGTAGCAGAGTAGAAAATGAATGAAAAATGTTAAAAGCTGACCATTTGAGAATACATGTAATGGCAGCAGTGATCCCGTAATCCCTTGCACCTGTTGTGGAATACTTTTCTTAACATGAGCTGGTCTTCCTAGTCACATTCATCAGTGCCATGGGCTTTGATTTCCCTGGCTGTCTGTAGCACAGTGTAACATGATGAAATTGGCTGCTGTGCAGTCTTGAAAGGGACATGTAACTACAGTGAAAGGCCATTGATGCTCTCTAGCGAAGTTGGTTAAACCTGACTTTCGCGGCGGCCGGGTGACGAACTCCTTGTGGTCCGGGTTCACTCCCGGGGGTAGGCAGAAAAGCCACATTTCTCCCAGATTAACGGTACCTATAATGGAATCAAGGCTGAAAGGCTGCGATATCCATAGTACCGAGCCAAAGGGTTTACAACTCATGGTTTCTGGATACGTTAAAAAAAAAAAAAAAAAAAGGCCATTGATTTGAACTTGTTTAAGAACACTATTAGTGTTAGTCCTCAGCACAGACTGCTTTAATATGAACTCCAAATTTCCGGTCTCTTGGAATTCATACTAACATGGTTTCACTGTAATTTAATTTGCAATGAAAAAACAAATTATGTACTGTCCCCTCAGTGAAAGTTGGCTGCTTTGGGTGTCTTTGGGAATACATATGGCTAGGCCCCATCTCTTCCACAGTGCAACTCTTATACTACTATCTGGAACTCACACATTTTTAAATTTTTTAAAATTATTATACCGTTCTCCACCTAAATCAAACTCGTTGCTTGAGGACCATGAAATTGTTAAACATGTTCACTAACCTTAAGTCACAGAGTCACTGTAAAATCTGACCTAACAGCCATCTTCATGTTTGTGATCAAGATGTTGAAATTCATATTTCAGTTCATCAGGAACAGGATTCTGACCATGAGGATGAAGCCATAGAAGATGAAGATGATGATAGTGAAGGCATGTTCAGTAAATACATCACAGACCCAGACCCTCATTCACCTTATCAAGCCGTTCTGGCCAGTGAGCCTGACTTGAACAAGAAGCCACAGAAATCTGCACTGAAAAAGTCTAACCCAGTAACCGGGGGTAAGTTGTAGTAAACCACATGTTTCGTCATCTTCTTTCTTTTCTCTGTTCCTGGAATGCCTTACAGCATTAGGGCAGGAAGAGATATCTGGAACAGGCCCTTTTGTTCACTTTGTATAAAATACTTTTCAGTGTCTCTGATATTTCTACAGTCCATCTTCTGTGTGGTCGACCTCTGGCTCTATTACCGCTGTATCTGTATAACATTGCTCTATGTGGTGCCCTGCCTGATGCCAAATTTTCACCTAAGTGCATTTGGTTATATATGCATATCGCTAGCACTCGGCCGAAGTCACCTAAATGCTTAATCCTTCTTTCGATAAAGTCACTTTTAAATGTTTGGTTCTTTAGTTTTTATGTACACCAAACACAGGGATTCCCGGAGTTCCCCATAAAATCTAGTAATATAGGGTTAGGGTTAGTCTGTTTATTTCAAACCGTAACACTCCTATAATATTGGACTTTCTGGAGAACTTCAGGGTTCCCCATGTTTGGGGTAAATAAAAAATAAAGAACCAAACATTTTACTTTGGCAAAATGGCAAAGAAAAATTGTATACTTGCCTGAAAAGTAATACTTCATTTTGATGTACTTGGAGAATTAATTAACATATGTGCCTTTGGCATATTATAGAGTGACAAATAATAGCCCTGAAAATGCACTTAGGTGAAAATTGCCAAAATTGCACTTGGGTGAATTTTGCATAATGCCAACATTTTACTTATGTGGAGGGATGGTGGAGGTTCAGTGTCTTGCCTGGTCTGTTTTCCTTCTCTATTCCTTTTCTTCAAATGCGTCTTTCTGTTTGTTGTCCTTCTCCATTTTTTTTTTTCATGTGCACATGTTTGTTTTCATTTTTTTCTTTCTTCATATCCATTTTTCTGCCTGCCTGTCAGTCTGTCTTACTGTCTGTCCCTCTTCCTTTTCAGTTGCTATTTTTGCATGTGCCTATGTCTGTCTGCCTGTCTCTCTGTGATTTTTTTTTCAAGTTCATTTTCTCTCATGCATTAAGATTTTTATGTTGTAATTTTTATTTTCTTGTTTTTACTGGCTGTAAACTCCGGGGGAAAGTTCTTGTTGTTTGTCCACTTCTGGACTGTAGTCATTTTCCAGAATCTGAGTGGTGCATGCACATCCATTTTACAGATCTGACTCATTTGTATGTAGACTGTTTGTTCCTTGCCTCTCAAGCAGAAGCGTTCCGACTTTGAAAGAAGCACCCAGTTAGTTAACACGCTTTTGGGTAGTGGGTCTATTCTTGTTTTCCACACAGTGGGGCCCTGGAACATGCACAGGGATGATTGTTATCTTATTCATCTGTCTGTTTGCCTTTCTTTCTTTTTTAAATCTATTATTTTCATATGCATGCTTCCAGCTTAAAATAAAAAATTTTTTTATTCGTGTAAATTTTCCCCTCTCAAATTTTTCTTTCTCATTCCTTTTACCTCCTGCACACTTCCCAGTTTTGGTTTCCCAGAAGCCCTTGTCAGTAACACAGTCTGTTCTAGTTAGTTCAAGGCCTCACTGACAAAGTTTATATTAGGACTCCCCTCCTCCCTTGGTGACAGGTGACATGTATTTTGTTAACTCATTATCATCAAGAGATTTGTGGACAAAGTGGCAGCAGCCTATATATACAATAAATATGTTTTTCCTGTATAAGACAGTATGAATCCCACATTTTTCAGCTTTTAAATTGGGGGGGGGGGGGGGGGGGGGGTCACCCGATACACGGTTTAAAATATTTCTTAATTTTGCACTAAATAAATAGGGGTCATCTTATGCATGGGGGTGTCTTATGCATGGGGGTGTCTTATGCATGGGGGCATCTTATGCATGGGGGTGTCGTATGCATGGGGGCATCTTAAACATGGGGGTGTCGTATGCATAGGGGCATCTTATACATGGGGGTGTCTTATGCATGGGGGTGTCTTATGCATGGGGGTGTCTTATGCATGTGGGCATCTTATATATGGGGGCATCTTATACATGGGGGCATCTTATGCATAGGGGCATTATATGCATGGAGGGTGTTTTATGCATGGGGGCATCTTATACATAGGGGCATTTTATGCATAGGGGCATTATATGCATGGAGGGTGTCTTATGCATGGGGGCATCTTATACATAGGGGCATCTTATGCATAGGGGCATCATATGCATGGGGGTGTCTTATACATGGGGGCATCTTATACATAGGGGCATCTTATGCATATGGGCATCTTATACATAGGGGACATCTTATACATAGGGGCATATTATACATGGGGGCATCTTATACATGGGGGCGTCTTATGCATAGGGGCATCTTATACATGGGGGCATCTTATACATGGGGGCATCTTATACATGGGGGCATCTTATACATGGGGGCGTCTTATACATGGAGTATCTTATGTATGGGGGGGGGGCTCCTATACAGGGGAGGGGGTCATACAATGGGGTTCTGATACGGGAAAGGGGAGGGCCTCCTAAATATAGGAGCGTCTTATACAGGTAAAGGAGGGGGGGGGGGTCTTATAAAGGGGGCATTTTGTACAGGGGGTGGGGGTCTTACACTTGGGGGCATCTTAAACATGGAGGTGTCTAATACATAGAGGCATCTTATACATGGAGATGTTTTATACATGGGGGCATCTTATACATGGAGGTGTCTTATACATGGGTGCATCTTATACATGGAGATGTCTTATACATAGAGGCATCTTATACATGAAGATGTTTTATACATGGGGGCATCTAATACATGGAGGTGTCTTATACATGTCTGGCATCTTATAAATGGAGGTGTCTTATACATAGAGGCATCTTATACATGGAGATGTTTTATACATGGGGGCATCTTATACATGGAGGTGTCTTATACATGGGGGCATCTTATACATGGAGGTGTCTTATACATAGAGGCATCTTATACATGGAGATGTTTTATACATGGGGGCATCTTATACATGGAGGTGTCTTATACATGGGGGCATCTTATACATGGAGGTGTCTTATACATAGAGGCATCTTATACATGGAGATGTTTTATACATGGGGGCATCTTATACATGGAGGTGTCTTATACATGGGGGCATCTTATACATGGAGGTGTCTTATACATAGAGGCATCTTATACATGGAGGTGTCTTATACATGGGGGCATCTTATACATGGAGGTGTCTTATACATAGGGGCATCTTTTACATGGAGGTGTCTTATACATGGGGGCATCTTATACATGGAGGTGTCTTATACATAGAGGCATCTTACACATGGAGGTGTCTTATACATGGGGGCATCTTATACATGGAGATGTCTTATACATGGGGGCATCTTATACATGGAGATGTTTTATTCATGGGGGCATCTTATACATGGAGGTGTCTTATATGAGGGAGGTGGGAGGGAGCATCTTATGCATGGATGCCTCTGATATGGGAAAGGGGAGGGCATCCAATACATACATCTTTTACATGAGGCGTCTTATGTGTGGGTGCATCTTTTACGGGAGGGGGAGGTGTTATACATGCGGGCATCTTGTATGGGGGGGAGGGTCTTGTACATTGGGCATCTTATTCGTGGGGGCATCTTTTACAGGTGGAGGGCGGTCTTATACTTGGGGCATTTTATACAGGGGGGGGGGGGGGGTCTTTATACAGGGGAGGGCATCTTATACATTGAGGTGTTTTATATACATGTGGTGTCTTATAAGGGAAGGGGTGGAGGAATCTTAAACATGGGAGTATAATACATTGGATCGTCTTATACATGGAGACGTCCTAAACATGGGGGCATGTTATGGGGGGTGGGTCTTATACATGAGGGAGGTTGTCTTATACATGTCGGCATCTTGTATGGGTGGAGGGGTGGGGGGGAAGGCGTCTTATACATATAGGCATCTTATACATGGGGTTGTCTTATACATGGGGTTGTCTTATATGGTGGGTGGGGGGGGGGGTCTTATACATAAGTTCATCATATACATGGGGCATCTCACATGGTGGGAGGTGGGAGTGGGGGCATCTTATATGGGAAAAGGGGGAGGAGGACATTTATACATGGAGGCTTCTTATATTTGGGGTGTCTTATACGGGGTGGGGGTTGGGCGTCTTATACATGGGGGCATCTTATACAGGAAAAGGGGGGAGGAGGAAATTTATACATATAGGCTTCTTATATTTGGGGTGTCTTATACTGGGTGGGCGTCTTATACATGGGGGCATCTTATACGCAAAAAGGGGGGGGGGGGAGAAGGACGTTTATACATGGAGGCTTCTTATATTTGGGGTGTCTTAAATGGGAGTCGGGGTTGGGGGTGGGGGTGACGGTAGGGGTTGGGTTGGGGGGGGGGGACGTCTTATAGATGGGGGCATTTTATACATGGGGTCATCTTATACCTGGAGGCATCTTAAACATGGGGGGTGTCTTATACATGGGTACATTGGGGGCGTGTTATACCTGGGGGCATCTTACACATGGAAGCGTGTTACACATGGGGTCATCTTATACAAGGGGGCATCTTATTCATGAGGGTATATTATTGGGGGGTGGGGGTCTTATACATAAGGTACTCTTATACATGGGGGCATGGAAAATCACTGCACTAAACCATTCGGGATCTTCCCGCTAATACACACATCAGCAGTAAATACATTTCATCATCATCTTCCTCCATACAGCTTCTAGCTGGACCACCAGACCCCTGGGCATGAGTCAGGCTGGTGTAAGTCCCACACCAGGAGGAGCTGTGTCAGGTGCAGGGTTGACAGCCGGTGCTCTCCCACCTCCTGCACCACCGCCGCTCTCCAGACACACAGATGGGACCTCAAAGGAGGGCTCACCTCAGCCTTCACCCCTCATTAAGATGGCCACATCTGGCAAGGTCACAGGGCAAGCTGAGTAAGCAAGTGTTTGTCACAAATCAGTTTGTCGCTGTTACTGTGTAAAAATAGTGAAAGTTGGTAATTAAAAAATAAACAATTAAATAATACCAAGTAAAAATAAAAGTAGAAACAAAAGTAGTGATAATTGGTGATAATAAGTGTTAATCAGAATGGGACAGGCAAAAACTGCATTCTATAAAATAAAGAACATCTTGCAATAAATACCTATCAATGGATGTTAGAAAAAGAATTCTTCCCTTCTACATAGAATTATTTTTTACATGTGGCTGTGAACCCTGGACATAAACAAGCTGGAAAATACCCTAAACTCAAAGATTGGTTTTGTAGAAGATCCTTAAAATTCTGTGGACAGTCAAAGTGAGTAATCAAGTTGTTGAGAAAGAGGTCAAGGCCCGAAAACAACTCATCACCAACATCAGAAAAAGGCAGTCATCATTTTATTGGCCACATCATAAGATGAAAAAAACAACTTAATGTGTTGTGACAGGTGAAAAGAGAAGTAAAGGCATGGTGGGGTGTTAGCACAAAACCTGATACAATCTGTTAAGTACAAAACCTGATACAATCTGTTAGAGAAATCTTCCTCATTGCATTCACCAGCTGTGAATTCCAACCGAATGTCCTTGTTCTTCGTCCATTTGGACTTTGACTTCATACAAGGACCTTAGTTTCACATGTGCATCCGTTTTACTGGCTTATTTGTGTGCAGTTCTTGTTCCTTGCCTCTTGGGCAGATGTACTCCGACTTTAAAGGGATGTTGAAGATATAAAGTGTGGAGAAGCATGATCAAGCATGCTGGTCGGCAAGTTACTTTATGATGAGGATGATTATAATTTTTAAATAATTATAATCACTGAATATTTTTGAGCTGTCATCTTAGCCATCACTCATCATTAAGAAGGCCAGCATGTCGAAGCCATACTGCAAACTATTGGCAAATGAATGTGGCAAATCTCAATCTCATTCTTCATATAAAATAACTTTTTTTGGAGAAAGAAGGTGAGGAGGGGTTGTACAGTAAGAGTCCTTTATTATCTTTTATAGAAATGTGTATTTAATTTAATGTTTATCTTGTGTCAAAGAACACTTAATTTACCACTTTGTCTCAGCTGAAAAATGTACAGATAAAAATATTCCCAATATGTATTATTCTAGGGTGCGCACTTTGGGATTAGTGTTGAAAATTGATACACTGAGCTGGGAATCTCCTGGTTTGACTTAACCCTTTCGCCCCCTAAGAATCTTAAAAGAAATTATTTTATTTAAAAAAAATTACATTATAAATAAAAGGATTGTTAGACGTCGCTGAATTTCTACTTTAAGAAACTCGAGGAAGAGAAGAAGAAGTCAAAAAAAAATTTGAGTCTTGGTCAATTTTTATAAAATCCAGGGAAGGTTAAAACTATGACCACTGAGCAGACAGGCATCATCCTGATGTGTACTAAAATGTATTATTATGTCATAATGACAAAAATTAAAAAACCACCCCTCCCCCCCCCACCCATATTTCAAAACATGTTTTTGTTGATGGTTAAATATAATCATACCTACCGGGAGTCGCGGCTAGGTGCGCACCGCGGATCGGAAGGTCGTAGGTTCGCTTCCCGGCGGAGCCGGACTTTTCTTCAAAAATGACCTTGGCTCCCAGGTCGACCCAGCCTTGAAGGGGTACCGGGTGCAGTCCCGGGAAGTAGAGGCGGCTGGCGTGATGCAGACCACATCACCCATCTTATGCTGTTGGTCTATAAAATATAGGTTAGCCCTATGTGCCCTATACGCCTAAAGGGGTGGAAAAGAGTCCTTTACTTTATTTTTTTTTAAATCATACCTACCACATCTACACGCAATGCAGTTGCAACCAACACCAAAGTTGTTACTAAGTTATGGTGGCCACTGCCCAAAGACTTCATATAATCAAAAACCCCTAAATGTCAGACAAATGGCTTTCTCTGGGCAACAGGGTTTAAAAAATAAAAGTAAGCACTGATTGATAAAAGGAAGCCCATTGAAGACGGTCTTTGAATTAAATCAAAATGATTCAGTCAGGCACTTTTCTTCTGTTCTTTATCCTCCACCGGAGCATAGGTCCTCTGCCAACTTATGCCAAATCATCTTCTCTTTTGTCATCATGTGCAGCTTACCTGTTCTTTTTTCTTCTTTGTGTTTTGATTTGTCTCCTGTTATTTCTTTGGTCGTGTGAGTTCCGGTGCTAGAACATTCTCATTTATATTATGATGTCTGTTCAAAATGTCCTATCTATCACTGACATTTTAACAAATCTTTTTAAATAACAAGTTGACTAGGATAAAAGTCTTTTTATTTTTTAAATTTTAATTTCTTTAATCTTTCAGTTCTGCATTTCCTTGTTTTTTTCTTCTTCTTTTTATTTCTACATTTCTTTCTTTCATTGCAGAGGAGACCATGAGAGTAATAAAGAAAATGCTCAGCCTGTGATAGAAATCAGTGCAGCCCCTGACCACGACAACCCACCTGAAGATTCAGACTCGGAGGATGATGAGATCAGATATCGAGATGACTATGATCCAAGTGAGTGATCATAGTTACAACAGTCTGCTTTGGGTAAGCCCTGGCTATGTGCAAAGCTCACCCAGGCGGTGGCCTGAAGTTCAGTCCTAAGTAGTAGCCTTAACCCTTTGGGTCAGCCATGGCTATGTGCAAAGCTCACCCAGTCGGTGGCCTGAAGTTCAGTCCTAAGCAGTAGCCTTAACCATTTTTGGCCCAGTAATGTTGAAAAAAAATAAAAACATGATAAAGGGCTATGACCCTGTGGGAATCTTAAAAAACGAATCCTTTATTAACAAATTGTATACAGGTCACTAATAAAGTAAACACATTAAAAAAAAACATGATGTAGATTTAGTTTATATAGAAAGATATATGAAGGGAGTAATCAATAAACATTAACTGGAACATTCCCGGAGCTTAAAAGATATATGCATCAGGTGACTTATGCCATGACCCAGTGACACCTCTATCACGGAGGCTTACAGGAAAATTTAATATTAACTTGGTTTTAAAAAGACATTTGGTTGAAATCAACATCCCCCCACCCCCAGTTTTTAGATAATATATTCACATCCTGACCTCATAAACCTGTCTGCAGGCGCGAACATAACCAGTAGCATTAACTATACATCCCGTAATTAGGTCTCTATAAAGTGACATTTGTAGGAAATGGGCTGCAATTAGAAATGTAAGTTTTGTGGGCTCCTGGGTCGACAGGGTTAACAAATGGATGCCTGATCATTTTTAGGAGATATTTAGCAGTAACCTAGTAGATGTGAGCATATAATACTTTGTAGACTTACATCAGCTGGGCAGAATTTAATGTACCAACTTTGTTTAAAGGTTGTTTAAGGGTAAGATGATCCAAGATAATTGGACAAGATTGTATGCCATTTGGCTTGGTCTCTCTCTTCCCAAAAGGCTGGATATCTATCAAAAGCACAGAACACAGCACACATTCCTTATTTTCCAAGGATCTCTGAAACACCTGCAATTGTAAACTGAAAAGCTGAATCAGGAACTAAACAAACAGCCTGCAGAGCGTTAGGCAAATGGCTTAATCACTGCCATAGAGACTTACCTTGAGCTTCTACTAAATTGGGTGATGGTTACAGTAATCAAAGATTCTGTTGTTGTTCATCTAAGTTCTGCTTTTGCCTTAATCTTATTAGCCCATTGTGTTTTTTATGAAGGTGTTCTCCTTTGCAGCTGTTCAAGGGACACCACACACCCCCCCCCCCCCCCCCCCCCCCCCACAGTCCCCTCCCCCAATATAACGAGCTTGCACCTGTAAGAATGGCTGTAATAGCTGACCCCTGACATTTAAAAGTGCAAGGCACTTGAAAGTGGTCAGTGGTTTCATAACGTTTCAAAAAAAAAAGTATCTGCCTAAGGATGATTTTTTTAAAAAGTGTTGAAAGAATTGACGACTTTTGTACACTGAACTTTACCACATCTGGCGTAGTACGTGCAGGACATATGGCTGTGAATGGAGGACAGTTATTAAACAAGCGGATGTGGACATAGAAGTCACACCCTCTAAGGAGTGTGCAGCCTGTAACAACTCACCTGCTGAATAAAGAAAAATGGCAACAAAAGGTTTGGATTGGCTACAGCCATCCTATTCTTCGAATAGGGAGTGCGTCTGCCTGATAGGCAAGGAAACAGCAGACTGCACAGATCTGTTAAATGAATGGACACACAAAACTCAGATCCTGAAACAAAGTCAAGGCCCAGAAATGGAAAACAGCCAGGACTTTCTGTTGGAGTGTGCAGTTGGGGAGAGCAAACAAACACAACAGTGAACAATCCAGAAAATTTCTTCAGACCTCAGTTACATGGTTTTACGCATACAAACACACACAATTCTCAGAATTCTTTGGCAGTCAAAATGAACAATACAAATATTTTGAAAGGCTGAAATGCGAAGACAACTGTCAAAAACATGAAAAAAAAGGCAATCGTCATATTTTGGCCACATTAAAAGAGAATAACTAATACCTGTTGCAACAGCCAGAAAGATTTATGGAAAGAGAGATAAAGGAAGACAAAAAGGAAAGATCTTTGGAGCCTTTGGTCTTTGCATAAAAGGCTGTTAGCACCTGCATTTATATATTTTATCAGAGATTTCAAGGCGAGGAGAAGCATGATTGCTCACCCCGATTGGCAAAGCTCTTGATGATGATTTAACATTCATTTGTTTTAATGTTTCTGTACAGATTCCCTGGCTGCCAGAGTGGCTCGCAATGATAGCCTAGCCAGGTTTTTGGAAAGCCGACCCTCCAAAAATGAGCTGGTAGCTAAAAATATAATTCCAGCTCAGACAGAAACGGAGAAGAAAGAACTGAGGGAGGCCATTGGTACCAAACTTACAAGGTGTTTATCTTGATTCATTGGAACATTGTTAGATTTAACAAAATGTGTCTCTTACTTTGATTTATTTTTGTCTTATTTAATAATTTCATATAGCCTAGAATATTCTGAGGAGCCAGTTGAATGAATTCTTTTGCTTGTTTCCTGATATAACTGTGCTTGGTCAGCATATTTGGCTTAAGGGTTGTGAATGCAGTTTCACTGACTGACATACCAGGATTTAAAGTAATCAGAACATATCCTACATGGAAAACTGGACACTGTGATGGGTGAGGTGGAGTCAGGTTTTCTTCATATGGAATGGGTCACATCAGTCCAGAAATCACAGGTAGTGAGAATCTCTTTGATGTTTGCACGAGCAGTGTAGGTGTGTTTGGGAAATGAGCAGGCAGACAGGCTGGCTGGACTGGCCCCACTTTGGGATGAGGTAACAAGTAAGATGTAAGATTTTGAAAACCCATTCTGGAGTTCTGACATCATGGCATGGTAGATTGTCTGTGTCAGAGTTATATTGAAAATACACGAGACAGAAAGTTGTGGGTAGACATGACTACCCGTGCTTTAGGGCATGGACTGTAAGTCAAAGACCTGAAGTATCTCTACTTCCTAAGTGTACTTTTATAGTTTGAATAACGTGTTTGTCTTGCACATGTATATGTTCAAAAAAGCTGGTGCAATTATTTTGTACACAAAACCACAATCATTACTTCTTTATACTTTACATTTAAACATGTGTGTAGTTTTGGTCATGTGATGAGAAGTAGAAAACTGGAGTACATCGTGATGGTAGGAAAGTTGGAGGAGATGCTGGACAGTTTGACAACATGGCATGGATCATCTGTGTCAGAGTTAATTGAAAGTATACAAGACAGAAGGTTGTGGATAGACATGACTACCAATGCCACACAGCATGGACTTTAAGAAGAAGAAGTACAGTTTTAGATCTCTCTACAGATGTATTCTATTTGTTGTGGAGTTACAATGTATCTTATTTTCGTTTCATAAATTTATAATTAGCCCAAATTGTTTTTGTTTACAGACGTCTGAGTTTACGACCCACTCAGGAAGAATTGGAAAACAGAAACATTCTTCACCGTGAGTCCTCGATGTTAATTGATTCAGACATCTAGCGTAACTAATTTTTCCCAAATATTTGTGACAGCTGTAGAAACTGAGATATTAAACACAAGGAGAGCATGCATTCAGGCAGTTTAGCTAATACAAGCATACATATGCAAGAAAGAGGAATGAAAAGAGTGAGGTTATTTGGTCTGTAAGATTGATATTTTAAAACTCTTAAAATAAAGGATGGCATGCTAGATGTTGAGAGGGCCTTTTGGGAGCGAATGAACTGTGTGTAGGCACAGATAGATTATTATGGTCTGAGAAGAATGGCATTGCGAAGAGTTACCATGGGATCTGGCTGATGCTCAACACTCGAGGGAAAGGTGAGACAGATATGCAATTAGACAGTTACTGGTGCCGTAGGAATTGGAACTCTTCGCTTGCTGCTGAAAATGGGGATGGAGTGCTTATAGCAGTGTTCCGAGTGCTGTGATGTCGATTCCTAATTCAGCATTCTTTAAACTCTGAAATACTGTACATTAACCCTGATAAGAATTTGTATTTATTAGAGTTAGATTTGTCTCATCACCACAGAAATGAGATGTCTTGTAACAGCTGCCAGAGTATCATAAAAAGATCAAATTAAAATTGAAGAAATTAGTAGAAGACTAGAACTGGAACTAGTCATTCACAGTTCATTAAGGAGCAGTGCATAAGGTGGTTTGGCCCTTTGACAATAATGTCATGTACTAGCTGCTACATAAGTTATGAAATGGGTTATCTTCACAACACTCCGGACAAATCCATTGGTGCTCAGATCCTCCCTTTAACATACACATCAGCATCCTGAAGTTAATAGTGCCAGTCTTATGCTGGTTAACAAGACATCTGGTGTTAGCTGCTACGGAAAGTCACTTTGAAAAATACAATAAACACAGAACAAGGGGAAGACCGTGACCTTCAGAGGACAAGAAAATGGCTTGATCATGGTGACCCCTGCTAAGTGATGCGACAGTAAAGCACGTACAGACTGGCTGAGGTAATCAAGGAGACTTATTTTTATTTTGTACTTTTTTTTTATTAACAGACCTCCCTATGTGGATTTCAGGGGCCCCATTTTGGGGAAAACAAGAATAAATCCCTAACAAGCATGTCATAAAAGCTGACTTATTAGGTGTGTTTCCTTCAAAGTAGAAGTGCATCTGGTTGAGAGGCAAGAAACCAACAGTCTCCTTACATTAATCCAGATCTGCAAAACAGATGTGCACCCAAGATCTGTAAAGCAGTTTTGCATGCAAAACTCAAGTGTTTGAAAGGCAAATCTTTCCACCAGAGTTTACAGCTGGTGAATACTAAGAACAGGATTTATAGAACAAACTTAGTGAAAGAAACTTAATTATTTTATGCTTCATTTTATTTACAGAACAAGCTTAGTAAAGGAAACTTATTTATTATTTCATTCTTCATTTAGTTTATACAACAGATATTATAAGGGAAACTTCCCTGTATGGGTTCTGGGGTCCCATTTTTGGGGGAAAATAAGACTAGATGCACTGCCACCATGACAAGCATGTCGTAGGGATCAACTAATTGAGAGCTTTCTTTGAATACAGAGTGCATCTGCCTGAGCGACAAGGAACATCAACTGCACACAAATAAGCCAGTAAAATGGATGTACACTCAGAACTCAGGCCTTGGCACAAAGCCAAAGTCCAAGTTTGATGAACAACCAGGTCTTTCACCAGAGCTCACAGCCGGTGAACAAAGAAGAAGAAGATAATGGAAAATTGTTTATTTCATTCCTCATTTCATTTACAGGACTGTAAGGGAAACTTATATAATATATCATACTTCAATTTCATTTACAGAACAATCACTTGCGGAGGCAAAAGCAGAGAAAGAGAGAAAGAAACGTTACTTAATTCGGAAGGTTAGTCAGCATTCTGAGTTATGTGAGTTGATAATGTAGGCATATATGTTGTAGATTATGCTACTGTGTTTCCCTTTTTTCGGTTTCTAGATAGAGCTGTCTAAGCTGTTAACCTCTTTCAGTCCATGCAAGGTAATTCTTTTTCTCCTCCTCCTCCCCCACCTAATGTTGATACTTTTTCTTCTTCTTCCATCTCTTCATCTCCCTTCTCCTCCTCCTCCCCTTTATCCCCTGATGGAACATGTCCTCAACTAAAGTGGTTGGCTTTTGCAGATGAAGTTTAATTTTTACTAGATAGGATCGTCAGCCTTAACAGGAACCCTACTCTTCGTAGCCTCTTGTAACATACTTGGTAAAGTGCACTGTTAACTATTTTTTGCTTCTCCAAAGGGCCCTAATAACATACAGTAAAGGAACGAATAGCAGATAAACTGGCCAAAGTGGGAACACATGAAAAATAGGACCTCTATCCCATATCACAGCAAGAAGTAAAGACTCTGTTCAAGGAGAAGTTTAGAAAGTCCTTGGGGAGGAGAACAAATGACAGACATCCAGAAGACCCAGTCAGCAGACTAAACAGATGGTAGTGCACCACAAGTTTTGGACTAAGAACAGGAAACTGCAGACTAAATGCACATAAGCACAGAATTAAGGCTACGCAAACTGCTCAGTGTCCCTACCAAATTGCACTCCAAACACCTGAGCACATTTTGCAGAACTTTCCCCTGCAGCAAGACTTGTGAGGAAACAGATGGCCAGAGGGAATAGGCATCCAGGACAAAATTTGGGGAACCATTGGAGACTTGCTTTTGACATGCCAGTTCATTAATGCAGCATAACTGATGGTTCGAGCAGATGAAAGGGGCTGCAATGAAGTAGAAGAAACCCAAGAACCAATATAGATCCTCACTTTAATATGGTATGTAACACAGCAGCATGAGTTCAGTTCACAACAGATGCAGGATATTTTCCTGGCAGTACAGCTCTGAGGCTAACTCAGCTTCATTTAGATTACAGATTACTACTTCTTCTTCTTTCTTCTTTGCATTTGGTTTCATATGTTCAGGTCCAATCATCAGGTGCTTTTCCTCTATTAACTCGCATGTCAGCTGCAGGTCCTTCTGTGGGATGACAACTGGTGGCCTGTAAGCTGATGCCTATATTGGTTTAGGTAGGGCACATACTCTCAGCTTGAAAAGGGCAAGGGTTGATTCAGGTGGCTGGGAGTCTTTTGACAACAAGAGTAGTCTCACTCTGTAATGTCTCATAGCCGAATCATTCCTCAACTCAGCAGCGGGTTAAATATATAGATATAGATACATGGTACTCGTAAACTATAATTGACTTACCCACACTTAGGATTCCTCCTGATAAACTGGTACTTTGTTCTAGACAGAATTAAGCACAAAAGTAGAACACTTCTGGTCTGCATGGAATCCCGGCTGAGAATGAGAGAGACCCTTGGCGTCACTTCAAAGAAAGCAGCCCCATAGGTCAATACACTGAGGAGTGAATAGTCTTCTCGGATTAAGAATATTTACACAGAGAATCTCTACCCTACAACTGTAAGTTTGAAAATGTAGACTTTTCAAAAGACCCAGAACATATAGAAATATCTATTTCGTCAGATAAAGGTATAAATAGACATGATGGACTATATACCCACCGGACGGGTCTATATTTGAATGTGACCTGCCTGCTAGGGGTGCCAGCGTCACAAATAGTCTACAGTGTAGGGGTGGCTGTGGTCATTCCACAATGTTTGTGGTCCCATCTGACATGCACACTGTGGGGACTGTACCTTCTTTATTTTATGCATGTGGTCCTGTTCTTAGATGGAAAATACTTGTATGTTGCTTTCTGTGAAGTCTGCTGATGGGGTTTTATGGATGTTTTCTGCTAGCTTGTTCTCTTCACAATTCCTTGTATTTTCTCTTGATAAGTGTTTTAATTTCTGGTAATGACAATGAATGGGTGTGTTGCTTCTCCTTTGTTCCATTTTTTTGGCAAGTCTATCGGCCAACTCATTTCCGGGAGTTTGTTTAGTGTTTTTAAGTTGGCAGGTCAGTTCTCTCTCTGTGATGTCTCATGGATCCCTTTGAGTCATCTGGTTATTAGTACCAGACAACTTTTAGAATTGAGTTCACACCCCATCAGGAGGATCTGCTTTGGTACTGCCAATAACTTTAATATAGCTTACCTTGCTTCACCGTGATGTTAACCACATCAGCCACTGAGTGCTGATTGGTCTGTAAATTATAGGTCCATCCCTATGTGCCCAAAAGGCTTGAAGACATGTTAAATGCCCTTTAATTGTTACTTTACTTAGCTTGCTTTGTTGTAATTATATAGTTGTACAACACTGCTGTTGAAACAGTAGAAGCTGATCACTCATTTAATCGTGTTTTCTTTGTTACAGCTCAGTTTCCGACCCAGTATAGAAGAGCTAAGAGAGAGAAAAATTATCGACTTTAGTGATTACGTAGAGGTTACTGATGCACATGAGTATGACAGACGAGCAGACAAACCTTGGACCAAACTCACTCCCAGAGACAAGGTGAAGTAGTGGTGTCTTGTGATGTTGTGTGGTGTTGAGTTGTCTGCTCATGACAGGGAAGTAACTAATGTGTTGTCTACTCTTGGCAGTCAACACCAGCAGCTGATTTGCCTGCTTTCAGGTCAAGTGTCATCTGAGATGTCAGCTCTGGTCAGCCAAAATATAGTTGATTTGCTTACTTTCGAGTAAAGTATCAGTATCTGGTCTTGGTATTCTTACAGCTGCTGAGTTGTCTACAATTGAAGAATACTATATTTATATACTGCTACCACTGTAGTTCTGTACTTCAATACCACTTTGGTTCTGTAGTGTGTTTACTGTTGTTATTTATGCTGTATCTATGCTGTATTTATGCTGTACTGTGTTTACTGTTGTTATTTATGTTGTACTGTTTTACTGCTGTTTTTTATGCTGTACTGTGTTGACTGTTATTTATGCTGTACTGTGTTTACTGTTGTTATTTAAGCTGAACTGTGTTTACTGTTGTTATTTATGCTGTACTGTGTTTACTGTTGTTATTTATGCTGTACTGTGTTTACTGTTGTTATTTATGCTGTACTGTGTTTACTTTTGTTATTAATGTTGTACTGTTTTACTGCTGTTATTTATGTTGTACTGTTTTACTACTGTTATTTATGTTGTACTGTGTGTACTGCTGTTTTGTATTGTTATCATTGTTTATATACTGTTATACCCAGTGCTGTTTTGTATTTTTATCATTGTTTATATACTGTTATACCCAGTGCTGTTTTGTATTGTTATCATTGTTTATATACTGTTATACCCAGTGCTGTTTTGTATTGTTATCATTGTTTATACACTGTTATACCCAGTGTTGTTTTGTATTGTTATCATTGTTTATATACTGTTATACCCAGGGCTGTTTTGTATTGTTATCATTTTTTATATACTGTTATACCCAGTGCTGTTTTGTATTGTTATCATTGTTTATATACTGTTATACCCAGTGTTGTTTTGTATTGTTATCATTGTTTATATACTGTTATACCCAGTGCTGTTTTGTATTGTTATCATTTTTTATATACTGTTATACCCAGTGCTGTTTTGTATTGTTATCATTGTTTATATACTGTTATACCCAGTGCTGTTTTGTATTGTTATCATTGTTTATATACTGTTATACCCAGTGCTTTTTTCTAGAAGGAAAAATAAACAGGTGCTGGTACTCATCTCAAAGTGTCCATCCAATCACACATGCACATATACACTCACGCACGCACGCATGCATGCACTCACTCACACACATGCACGCACGTGCGCCTGATTATTTTTGCAATACTGGAAGATGCTATTGATAAACAGCTAAGGGATGAACAGGCAGGTTTTTGTCCAGACAGGTTCTGTACTGACGAGATAGCCACAGTATGCATAATAGATCAGAGCATTGAATTGCATTCACCACTTTGCATTGGATTCATAGACTATGAAAAAGCTTTTGACAGCATTGGCAGGGATTCTCTATGGAAATTGATGATGCACTATGGGATCTGACAGAAAATTATCAACTTAGTAAAAGCAACATATAAAGACTTGAAATGTTGAATTCTTCATGAGGGAAAGCTAACAAATACCTTTGAGATAAGAACAGGTGTGCAGCAGGGATGCTTTTTGTCACCTTTTTTTTTTACTGGCAGTAAACTGGATTATGAATACAGCAACAGCTACCACCAGGATTGGAATTTAGTTGAACCCTACAAAACAGCTTGATGACCGAACTTTGCGTATTACATTTCTCTTTTATCCCACTTACGGAATCAGATGCAGGATAAATTAAACATATTTGATGCAAGATCACAACAGTTGTGTCTAAACACTCATAAATTCTTCCCATGCTATATTGAAAATTCTTGTTAGTCATTTGATGCCAGTTTCGCCACATGTTTGAATAGCTTCTTTAGTTATTTCATCTAAATCAAGTGTTTTGTTTTTAGGACTCTTCTGTATAACAGGGAAATTGATTGATATGGCACAATCATTAATGTTGAGCTTTGGAAGGGATTAAACAAACTCCAGTGAATCAAGAGATTGAGAAAAGACGCTGCTGTTGGATAGGACACACGTTGAGAAAACCTGAAAACACCACAAGGACTTTACACTGTGACCTACAGGGGCATATAAATAAAGGAGTTCTGGTCAAAATGGACGCTAGGCATTAGCACTGTTTTGAGCTGTGGCAAATTTTTTGCTTCTGCCAGTCGGTGGCCGTTGCATTTTTACTCTGTTTGTAGACTGAAAGGATACAGTTTCATCCTCCAGCTTCTGAGTTGAGTGCATGGCGTGACACTGTGAGCTGCGGACTTCATTTGGAATGTTTTTCGACTGTGACCAGTGTGATGTTAATTGTAGATTCAGAAAATGGTGCGATGCCTGTTGTCGCAATATTGGTGGTGCCATTATGTGATGAAAATTGATCCCGTGTGCAACTGTTGATCTCTTGGTGACTTCTGCTACCATCCGTGATGAACTGCATTTCTAATGTCGGACTGTTTGTGTTAGCACTTCGGATGGCTACCGTATGCTTTTAATGCATGTGTATGCTAGTGCATATGCTGAGACAGCAGTCTGTCAATCTTTCCACAAGAGACTGATAAACATTCTGTGTATTTTTCATTGGCACAGAAGCGGAGCAACTATGGGGTGACCCATTTGCTATGAAGCTGAAACTAAGATTACCAAGATATATATAAAGGCATGATAGAAGAACACGTGGAGAGGGGAACTATAAAGTGTACTTAAAAAGATGGGGAGGACATGGGGAGAGCTGCTTGTGATAGCAAAGAATAGAACAACTTGGTGTGTGTTGGTTGAGTGTAGTGCTTCATTGAGGTATAAAGTGGAGAAGAAGAAGAAGAAGACTCACCACATAGTATGTATTACATCTTCTTCGCAGTCACCAGCTGTAAACTGCGGCAGAAAGTTCTGGTTCTTTGTCCGCCTTTAGACTTTAGTCTTGTTCCAGAATCTGAGTGCCGCTTGCACTTCTGTTTTACAGATCTGGCTTATATGTATGCAGACTGTTGGTTCATTGCCTCTCAAGCAGATGCACTCCGACTTTGAAAGAAACCCCCAGTTAGTCCGCTCTTACGACCTTTTTGGGGGAGGGGGGAGGCAGTGGGTCTGTTCTTGTTTTCCCCACACGGGAAGTGTGTATTACAATAGCCATGTATTACAACAGCACTTAAAAAAAAAAAGATGCATGCAGCGAGAGAAAAAGCTCTGGTTATACCACTGTGTTTCTGTACTGTGTTACTGGGGCGACTGTACTGTGATACCACTATGGTTCTCTACTGAAGTATTGCTGTGATTCTGCATTGTGCTGCTACTCTTGTTCAGTGCTTTGTTATTTCTCTGGATCTGACTACTGTATTCATCATATAATGTGTTACTATTGTGGTTCTGTGCTGTTACCACTGTATTTGTGCACTGTTTTCTGCTGGTGATCTGCGCTGTGTTACTAATATGTTTCAGAACTGTTAACTGCTGTGATTCTGTTTTCTGATACTACTGTTAGATTGTATTGTGTTACTGCTGTGATTCTGCTCGGTGCTGTATTGTGTTACCACGTGGTTGAGTATTGTTTTACTGCTGTGATTGGGTCAGTGTTACCTCATTGGTTAGGTAGTAGTATGGTACTGCTGTGGTTGGATACTAATTTACTGTCATGATTCTGTATTGTGTTACTGCTGTGATTTAGGTACAGTGTTACTGCTTTGTTTCTCTACCACATTGCTGCTATATTTATGTCTGTGTTAGCATTCTGTTTCTGTGCTATATTTATGTCTGTGTTAGCATTCTGTTTCTGTGCTATATTTATGTCTGTGTTAGCATTATGTTTCTGTGCTATATTTATGTCTGTGTTAGCATTCTGTTTCTGTGCTATATTTATGTCTTTGTTAGCATTCTGTTTCTGTGCTATATTTATGTCTGTGTTAGCATTCTGTTTCTGTGCTATATTTATGTCTGTGTTAGCATTCTGTTTCTGTGCTATATTTATGTCTGTGTTAGCATTCTGTTTCTGTGCTATATTTATGTCTGTGTTAGCATTCTGTTTCTGTGCTATATTTATGTCTGTGTTAGCATTCTGTTTCTGTGCTATATTTATGTCTGTGTTAGCATTCTGTTTCTGTGCTATATTTATGTCTGTGTTAGCATTCTGTTTCTGTGCTATATTTATGTCTGTGTTAGCATTCTGTTTCTGTGCTATATTTATGTCTGTGTTAGCATTCTGTTTCTGTGCTATATTTATGTCTGTGTTAGCATTCTGTTTCTGTGCTATATTTATGTCTGTGTTAGCATTCTGTTTCTGTGCTATATTTATGTCTGTGTTAGCATTCTGTTTCTGTGCTATATTTATGCCTGTGTTAGCATTCTGTTTCTGTGCTATATTTATGTCTGTGTTAGCATTCTGTTTCTGTACTATATTTATGTCTGTGTTAGCATTCTGTTTCTGTGCTATATTTATGTCCGTGTTAGCATTCTGTTTCTGTGCTATATTTATGTCTGTGTTAGCATTCTGTTTCTGTGCTATATTTATGTCTGTGTTAGCATTCTGTTTCTGTGCTATATTTATGTCTGTGTTAGTATTCTGTTTCTGTGCTATATTTATGTCTGTGTTAGCATTCTGTTTCTGTGCTATATTAGTGGGATTTTTTTCCATGTTACTGTGATTCTTTTCCATGTTATTGTGATTCTTTACCATGTTATTTTGTTTCTGTGTGCCATGTTACTATTGTGATTTTGTGCTGTGTTACTGGAATTTTATTCTACCACTGTCTTGGAGTCTTACTGTGTTACTTTTGTGATTCTCTGATGTGTTAGTGTGATTCTTTTCCATGTTACTGGGATTCTTTACTATGTTATTGTGTTGTATTACTGCTATGATTCTGTGCTAAATACTGGGATTCTCTGCTACCACTGTTGGAGTCTTACTGTGTTACCGTTGTGATTCTCTGCTGTGTTGCTGTGATTAATTACTTTTGTTACAAACTCACAACATTTATAGAAGCTGTATTTATAAAAAATGTATGTATGAGGACATTTTTTTTTCTCTGTCCAGGCTGCGATTCGTAAAGAACTGAATGAGTTCAAGAGCAAAGAGATGGATGTACATGAAGAAAGCCGCCATTTAACAAGGTCAGTAGTTAAAGAGTAATGAGCCATTTTCTCCTTCCTGTTTCATTTTCATAAACTATGCTGAATATATGGTCTTAAGAATAATGTATGAGGAAACAGACTGAATGTCAAGTCGAGATGAACATGGACTTCACAGGGTAAATGTGGACTTTGCGTAGGCTGCTAAAAGTCATGAAATACAAGGAATGTATGAAAACATTCTAGAATGAAAGGTCACCAAGGTATTTTTCCAACCCAATAAATCAGATAAAATGGAGAGATAATATCCACAGACCTGCAAAAACTTGGTGTCACCAACTGGAAAGAGAAGGGCAACCAGAGAGATGAATGGAGGCGGATGATATCTGCAGCAATGAACCTCAAGGGCTCCGAATGCTGAAAAAGAAGAAGAATACACCAGATTCATATTCAGGGATGTAGTACGGCTCTTTTTTGTCTCCATTACTGTACGATGATATTCTGTTCATAAATTCGGCCGTGAGGTGTAGTCCCGGATCCATGCCGTACAAATTCCAAGTAAACTATTTTCTAGGGGTAACCAATGACAAAGACCAACGGCGGGCAGAATTTTCAGAAAAATGCCGTAACAAAGTCAACCGTTGAAACTGCTACAAACACGTCGTTGACAGGCAAATCCAAGAAGTTTATTGAACAATTCCTCACAGATATAAATGGTGTCAATAAAATGCATACATTACAGTCACTGTATTCAACCACGGTTAAATAATTAATTACTTTCCTCCAATCCGGAGCAATGAGCCTAAGCTTCCCGCAAACTGCGGCATCAAGTAGGAGAACTCCCTTCACCTCTAAGCCAGAGTACAGAGCCTAAGCTCCCCGCCAACTGCGGCATCAAGTAGAATACAGCTAAGCCTAGTTTCCAACCTCTGCCATTAACACATTTTTTGCAACTGTCATCTGTCTAAAAATTTCTGTCGGCAAGTGACGTTGTATCCTCGTCATACCTCATGTTCATTATCGGTTGCCCTTAGTGTGGATCTTCGGATTGCACACAACAGATGTAAATGTTAAATACAAACAGAGCACAGCTTTAACTGCTTTGACTTTGAAAAATAATTAGGTTGACACAGCTGTGTGGAACAAAATGAGTCACGATGATGTCACAGTGACAAAAAAAAAAAAAGCTAAATCTTATACCCAGCACATCCACACACTAGATTTAGACTGGGTTGACCTCGGAGCAAAGTCATTGTTTTTAACCCACACACTTCTATCCTGCCGCTTAGCATCTAGTCGTTATGCTCCTGCTTGCTTTTTTCACCATAATAATCTTTCAGATATGCTTTCATGTCAGTATAGCTCAGCGGTTCTCAGACAGTGGGTTGGAACCCCTTTGGGGGTCGAATGACCCTTCCATAAGGGGGTCACTTAAGACCATTGGAAAACATATAATCACTGAACTTATGCAGTAGCGCCGAAAATAATTATATGGTTGGGGATCACCACAACATGAGGAACTAAATTAAAGGGCCGCGGCATTAAGAAGGTTGAGAAACCCTCTGGTATAGTTTTTCATATTTTCAAATATTCCTTAACCTTTGATTGACATTGTTTTTGTTTCTGTCTCATGCAGGTTTCACAAGCCATGATGTGGATTGAAGCTTTAATCTGTATTGCTTATCATCATTATTCTGGACCTTTCCTCCCTTGCAGAAAAGTACAAGCGTCAAAGAATGCTCTTGTCACATCCAGCACGCAATTGTTTCCCCTTACCAGCCCACCGTTTTGTCACTTAGCTATTAGACATCAACGTTTAGACATTTATCTCAGATGTTATTGGTTTGTGGTGTTGCCTGCTTGTATGTACTCTGAAATAAATATATTTGTGTTTAGATTTATTTATATACGTCTGACCAGAATGCAGCATTTTAATTTCTTCTGAAGACTTTTTAAAGAAATAATGAAGTTGGTTTGGGCAAATGTGGATGGTTGGCAGGGTAATAGTGATAGTAACTGAAGAAAGGATTCCTTTTCAGATTTGGGGATCAAACTGCCACCTGGGCTAGCCATAGAATGTTTTATCCTTGTAATATTGATGTTTACTGTTTGCAGCATGTCTTTACCTGTTGCATAAGTATTGAGTTGTATAGCTTCTTTAAACAAAAATTATTTGTGTATTGCAACATGGGCAGATGTGAGGGAGGAAAGAGGAGGGAGACAGTGAGAAGAGAGAAAGGAAAGAGGAGACAGAAAGAAGCAAAAATGGAGAGGGAAGAAGGTAGGATGTGTGTATGTCTGTATGCATTTATGCATGGCTTTCTTCGGGTACCAATCTTTGTCCCTTCAAACTTACATTGTATTTTTGTCTATATATTTTACTTAAAAAAAATTAATGAAGATGTTGCACACAAAAGAAGAATATATAATGGCAGAATTGTTGCTATAGCACATGGCATTGAATGATGTAGACCTGGTACAGTTGTGTATTGTCCTTCCAGCCTGCGTGGACAGTTTTTAAATGTCCTGCTTTATATTTCCCATTCTTTATCACCTATTGTTAACTTCCCGGTATTTTTTTGTATTTCAAGCAACAGGCTTGACTCACGAAGAAAATTTTTGTATAAATATGAGGCACATTTTTAAGTAAGTTCTGATATATAATGAAAAAAAAAAGCCATCATATATAACAATAATTTATTGCAGCCAAAAGTGAACCACACATTTACATTATTTCTCAACGTAGTCACCATTGTTTCAACACATTTTTGGTATTATGGCACCAGGTTCTTAATTCCAATGTCATTAGAAGTCTTCCGCCAGTGTCTTGAACCATTCATTACCGCCTGTCTGCAGTTTCAAACCTCTGGGATGCCAGCCACTTCTTTAGGTGCATGAAAAGTTATTAATAACTGGGCACCAGATCAGGGCTGTAGGGTGGGTGGTCAACATATTTCCCAGTGAAATTTTTGCAACAGTTATGCAGTTCCATCTGCAACGTGAGGTTGAACATTATCCTGCAAAAGCACAATTGCAGAGGACAGCCACCCACGTCTTTTGTTTTGATTGCGCACCATTTTTTTAAAAATAAAAATGCTTCCAGAAAATGGGGCTGAGGCAGACCTCCACAAAGTTGGATACAAGACATTAAAGATGCATTGGCTATGAAAGCACATAGGGCTGGAGAATTGGCGACAAAAGGATCAACTTTCAGGTGTGCCGTGGCGAGAGCGACGTTCTGTAAAGGACTTGCTGATTGATGATAATGGGACAAAGAAGGTCAAGTAACAATTGGGGTAGCTTGGGTTGACCTAGCCGAAGAATGTAAGAAATGTATACATTGTATAGAATGTTGTCTTCCCTCTTAAGCTAGTATCTATTTCTCATAACAACATTGTGAAGTATCTTGTTCTCTCTGTTAAAGCCTGCCTGACTGCCTGTATTCACCACTTTTGCGGTGGGGGAAGGGGAGGGGGGGTCTTTGGGCCTGATGATTTAGGTCCACACGGCTTGTGCTTCAGACTGTGCAGTTTAGGATTTTTATTTTTGCCCTGACAGAATCAAAATCCCCAACCTTACGAAGGATTCAGACCCGGGTTTTTTTGCATGAAAGCCCTATGTCTTTAACCATTTGGCCAGACACTCCTCTTTTCTCTGTATTATTGTTCAAGTAATTTTTTTGTTTTTTGTTTTTTTTTGGTTTGGTCTCAATTTTTGCAGTTGGTTGCAGTTTTTCTAGTCTTATTACATGCTCAGATAACGTAAGCCTTTACTCTTATTGTAATTAATAACATTTTATTTTTTGCCTGCATGCATGCATTTAATTCAACTTATCAATGGACAGTATCTTATTACTCTGTGTCACCATAATTCATTCTGGTTTTGAGAGAGTTCTCATGCTTTATCACTTGATTTTTGTGACAGTGCTCATTCTTTGTTAATGGCAAACCATCAAGATTTCTTTTAATGTGTGATTTTCATTTCTTCACTTAATTAGTCAACACTGTTAGTGTCTGGTTGCTTTTCTCTAATTAAATATTGCTGGTAATGTCCAACTCTCTTCATGCAAATATTGTTGCTAATGTCCATCTCTCTTCACTCAAACATTGCTGGTCATGTCCATCTCTCTTAACTCAAACATTGCTGGTAATGTGCAACTTTCTTCACTCAAACATTGCTGGTCATGTCCATCTTTCTTCACTCAAACATTGCTGGTAATGTGCAACTTTCTTCACTCAAACATTGCTGGTAATGTGCAACTTTCTTCACTCAAACATTGCTGGTCATGTCCAACTTTCTTCACTCAAACATTGCTGGTAATGTGCAACTTTCTTCACTCAAACATTGCTGGTAATGTGCAACTTTCTTCACTCAAACATTGCTGATAATGTGCAACTCTCTTCACTCAAACATTACTGGTCATGTCCATCTCTCTTCACTCAAACATTGCTGGTCATGTCCATCTCTCTTCACTCAAACGTTGCTGGTCATGTCCATCTTTCTTCACTCAAACATTGCTGGTCATGTCCATCTTTCTTCACTCAAACATTGCTGGTAATGTGCAACTTTCTTCACTCAAACATTGCTGGTAATGTCCATCTCTCTTAACTCAAACATTGCTGGTCATGTCCAACTTTCTTCACTCAAACATTGCTGGTAATGTGCAACTTTCTTCACTCAAACATTGCTGGTAATGTGCAACTCTCTTCACTCAAACATTGTTGGTCATGTGCAACTCTCTTCACTCAAAAATTGCTGGTAATGTCCAACTTTCTTCACTAAACATTGCTGGCAGTGTCCAACCTTGTATTACTCATAGACATTGCTGTTAATGTAAGACCTGTTATATTTCAATACTTCTGTTAACATGCAACTTTATTTCTTCATGTACTTAGTCAATGCTCTCATGTCTTTCTTTACCTAAACATCGCTAACAATGTCCAACTTTAGAAAATGTCACTTAATATAACAGGGAACGTCCAGAGTCTGATAATGTTGTAGGGTAGAGAAATATCTAGGGAAACCGTACAGGATTACTGACTGAACTGCTTGATTTGTTTGTGATTGTTTTCATCTGTGTATGTGGTGTCAGATTTTTAGTTCTTACCTGTTGATAAAGGTTTTGGTTGAAATGTTTATTTATATCCGCATGCATCATTCTTTTGCCTTCATTGAGCTTCCTAGTCGCTTGGTGAGAGAGAAGCCTCGGTCTAGCACTACTGTGTGGTCATACGTATTGCCCTAATGCATGCTTGCTTTACTTTTTGTTGGTCTTCCGAACCCGTCTCACATTGTTTCATTATGCAAGTTTGCTATCAGCTATTGCATGCCAGATATTTTATCATAGTTTTGTTCACTATTTTATTTAGTTGTTGCAGTTTCATTGATACCAAAATTAATGTCATGAATACGTTAACTTGAGAAATATTCAACGCATTTTGTGCTGTGGAACTAACCTGTTGGTTGTTTAGTCATCATGAGACCCAGGTCGACTCGGGAGCCCGGGTTAGTGTTTCAAATCCCTGATGAATATATCCTTGACCCCATGAATACTGGGTCAGAGTGCAAGAATGCTAACCACTGGGCTACCACATCTTTCCAAATTATGAGTATGAATGGTAAATAACACTTTCATGACATTGATATAAAAAGTATAATTTTTCTCATGAGACATAAACACATTAATATGGGAAATAACATTTAATTGGCATTAGACATAAACTCATAATTAATATGAGTATATGTTTTTTTGTTAGACACAGATACACTATTAATATGAAAAATAACCTTTTTATTCTCATTAGAAATAAACACATTATTAATATGAGAAAGAACATTTTTATTTGCATAATGAGTAAACTCATTATTAATATGAGAAATACTATTTTTATTGGCATTAGACACAAACTCATTAATATGAGAAATGACATTTTTAATTGGCATTAGACATAAACACATTTTTAATATGAGAAATAAAAAAATTTTTAGTAGACATAGACACACTAATAATATAAGAAATAACTATTTTATTCTCATTAGACATAAACATATTATTAATATGACAAATAACAATATTTTCATTAGAAATAGACACATTGTTGATATGACCAATAACATTTTTTTTTTATTGGCATGAGACAGAAATTATTAATATTTGAAAATAACTTTTAAAAAATGGCATTAAATATAAACATTATTAATAAGAGAAGTAACATTTTTATTGACATTTTTCATAAACACATTATTAAAAAATAACATTTTTGGGAGTATTAAACAGAGACATAGAGTTTCTGTTAGTGTCAGTCATAGGGACTGCTTTAAAAAAAATTTATTCAAAGACACAACACTTTAGTTGTCATCGGTAAGATAAGCACATTAAAACTTATTGATTGGCACTCACAGTAAGAAGTATGGATAGAATACACTTAACAACATACAAATTTAAAGCTGTAGTTGCAATACCAGAACTCATACCTGTCACCTAGGCTTGAAGTAATGATGGGCCTTCAAACTAGAAAACATACAAATTAAAAACTATAGTTACCATATGAGGAAACATAAAACATACAAATTAAAAACTATAGTTACCATATGAGGACTCATACCTGTCACCTTGGCTTGAAGTAGAAATAGGAACACACACTAGACAACATACAAATTGGAAGCTGTAGTTGCAGTATCAGGACCTGTCACCTAGACTTGAATTAAAGATAGGAACACACACTAGACAACATACAAATTGAAAGCTAATTTTACTGTAACAGGACTCATACCTGTCACCTATGCTTGAAGTAGAGGTAGGAACACACACTAGACAACATACAAATTAAAAGCTATAGTTGCAGAATCAGGACCTGTCACCTAGACTTGAAGTAAAGGTAGGAACACACACTAGACAACATACAAATTGAAAGCTATAGTTATTGTAACAGGACTCGGACCTGTCACCTAGACTTGAAGTAAAGGTAGGAACACACACTAGACAGCATACAAATTGAAAGCTATAGTTATTGTACCAAGACTTGTACCTGTCACCTATGCTTGAAGTGAAGATAGAAACACATACTAGATAACATACAGATTGAAAGCTATAGTTACTGTACCAAGACTCGTACGTGTCACAAGACAACTTTTTTATATAAATGCCAGTCAGCGCATTGATTTTTCATCCTGTTTTCTTCAAGAATTCCCTAGCTTTTTATTTTGTAGTCGACATCAGTAAAGCATTGATGTCCCTTGGTAAAACATTATAGTAATGTAGATTGCATTCTTAACATTTGTAATGCCAGATAAAACAGCTGAGATGTGATTAGTACGAGGTCTTGCATGTTTGTTGTATTTGAGGTTTTTTCTGAATCAGTATAACTCTGTTTCCTGAAGTCGATAAATTTTTTACCTTTAACAGGCTTGACAAGTTGTAGGCAAACTCGACTCTTTCGGTACATCATCTTTCAAGAGATGTAGAGTTTGTTCTCATTGCATAAAGAGTCATTTTAAAGAGGGCTTGGTAATTTTCAAGTCTATTGCTGTATGGACAATGTAGTATAGTGCTAATACAGGCTCACTACACTCAGAGGAAAGCCAAGACAGACATATAACCAGATAGTGACTGGTACCATCAGTATTGGAACTCTGCCCTGGCTGCTGAAGATGAGGATAGAGCATGCATGGGAATGCCCCAAATGTTGTGATGTCAATTCTCGACTCAACTCAAGTCAGCTCAGTGCAAATACAGAAATTGTTCAAGGGTGACCTATAAGTTTCCAGACATTGAAAAAATAAACATTGTTTTATGAAAACGATATATTTCTATAGAATGGGAGTCGCCATGGCGTTGGCGGCTAGACGCCCACCTGCTGATCGGAAGGTTGTGGGTTCGTGTCCTGACAGAGTCAGACTTTTCAAAAATAACCTTGACTCCAAGGTCGACCCAGCCTTCAGTGGTTACCAGGTGCAGTTCTAGGAAGTGAAGGCAGCCGCCGTGATGCTGACCATCACCCACCAAGTGCTGATTGGTCTATAAAAATATACGTCTAGCCCTATATTCCCAATACGCCTAAAGGCGTGGAAAAGGGACCTTTACTTTACTTTATTTGTACAGTATGTGTTACATGACTACTGTTTGTTTTGAAAACACATTTTGATGCATGTCCTCCAATGCTGAAGAGTACATATAAGCACAGCTGGATTTATGCTTGTAATGGCGTTGGTGATATTTTTATTTTTCCTATGTATGGGTACTTATAGGACACACATTATTTTGGAAACTGACATCTCTGAAAAGGTGATTGGAAAATAAAAATATGGATCAGAAAAACATCATCTCTGAAACTAAATCTTTTACTGAAAAGTTTGGGAGACGAAACATCTTAGTGAGGTGAAACTTAACTTATTGGAGAAAGCTTTGGGAGACATAACATCTTAGTGAGGTGAAACTTAACTTATTGGAGAAAGCTTTGGGAGACAAAACATCTTAGTGAGGTGAAACTTAACTTATTGGAGAAAGCTTTGGGAAACAAAACATCTTAGTGAGGTGAAACTTAACTTATTGGAGAAAGCTTTGGGAAACAAAATGTCTCGGTGATATTAACTTACTAGAAACTACTTAAATTAACAAAACATGTGAGTGAAGTGGAAGTTAACTTACTGGAGGAAACTTTGATAAAAGAAACATCTGAGGGTAGTAAAACTCTTTTGGCAAACATCATCATAGGAAGAAGATGGAGATGGCTTGGACATGTTTGCAGAATACCTCATGACAATTTGGCAAGGACAGCTTTCAAGTGGAAAGCAGATGGAAGAAGGAGATGTGGACGGCTTACGGAAGTGTGGAGGACAGTATAAAGGAAAATGAAGGAATGTAAAATAACATGGACTACCTTGGGCAGAAAAGCAGCTGCCGGCAGGAATAAAGATCACTTATAGAATGCTTTATGTGTCAGCAACAACATGTAGAGGGTATAGAATCTGTAGATAAATAGAAGGGAAACACTGGACAAAACAAAGCATCTAAGTGAACTGAACGTATTGGAGGAAACTTTGAGAGATAAACATCTCAGTAAAATTAAACTTTATTGGAGAAAGCTTTTGGGAGACAACATCTCAGTAAAGTGAAACTTAAATGACTGGAGGAAACCCTAGTAGACTAAACATCTTAATGAAATAAAACTTGACTTATAAAGATAACATTTTGGAGATGACACATATCAGTGATACTTGAGCTTATTTAACAGATTTTAGCATCCCGGAGAGTGAAATTAAATTTACTAGTGCTAGCTTTCAAAGACAGTACCTCAGATGAGTGAAAATTTAATTATCAGTGCCACATTTTTGGGAGAGAGAACTTTTCAGTGGAGTGAAACTAAACTTGCTAATGCAAGATTTTAGGATATAAAACATCTCGGTGATACTTGACTTGCATTATAGACACAACATCTCCAGTGAAGACAACTTAGAGAGACAGCATCTAAGTGCAGTGAAAATTGAACTTACAACGCAACATTTTTGGAAGGTTGAATATTTCAATGCAGTGAACCTTAGCTTACAGAAGGAAACTTTGGGAGACAGAGAATCTCACTAGAATGAAAACTTAAAATGAAGCAGTTTGGGAGACAAAATCGCAGTTAACTAAACCTACAGTACAACAATTTATGAGACAGAACATCTTGGTTTAGTAAAACTAAACTTATATATAATACAATAATTTGGAAGACAGAATATCTCAGTTGAGTATAAACCAACATTACAACAGTTTGGGAGATGGAACATCTCAGTTGAGTAAAACTAAACTTTCAACAGTTTGGGAGATGAAACATCTCAGTTGAGTAAAACTAAACTTACATAACAACAGTTTGGGAGATGGAACATCTCAGTTGAGTAAAACTAAACTTACATTACAACAGTTTGGGAGATGGAACAACTCAGTTGAGTAAAACTAAACTTACATTACAACAGTTTGGGAGATGAAACATCTCGGTTGAGTAAAACTAAACTTAATTACAACAGTTTGGGAGATGGAACATCTCAGTTGAGTATAAACCAACATTACAACAGTTTGGGAGATGGAACATCTCAGTTGAGTAAAACTAAACTTACAACAGTTTGGGAGATGAAACATCTCAGTTGAGTAAAACTAAACTTACATAACAACAGTTTGGGAGATGGAACATCTCAGTTGAGTAAAACTAAACTTACATTACAACAGTTTGGGAGATGGAACAACTCAGTTGAGTAAAACTAAACTTACATTACAACAGTTTGGGAGATGAAACATCTCAGTTGAGTAAAACTAAACTTACATTACAACAGTTTGGGAGATGAAACATCTCGGTTGAGTAAAACTAAACTTAATTACAACAGTTTGGGAGATGGAACATCTCAGTTGAGTAAAACTAAACTTACATTACAACAGTTTGAGAGATGGAACATCTGAGTTGAGAGAAAATAAACTTACACTAGCATACTTTGAGAGGCATTGAATCTCAAGTGAAAAGAAATCTGAGTGGTTCTACATTTTGGGAAGCAGTACATTTATACTGGACAGAGCCATCAATGATGACATAGTGAAGAGTTAAACAGAAATCTGTCTATAGCACTGACCACCAGCAAGCATTTATTTTTTCTATTTTGTTAACAGTCAAAGATTGACAGTTTGATTTCGAAATTTCAAAGAAAAGGATTTGGTAGAAGAGCAATATACCTGCCTTTAACCATGGACAATCTGTGCTTGATTCCAAGTGAAGTGTCCAGGTACGTTAGCCTCGCTGATGACAGAATTTGAGTATGTATGGTCAAAATGGTGGATCTCCTTGATGTGCTGTCACTTTGCTGCTATAGCAGTAATTTAATCAAGTGCTATGGACAGTGATTATCCATCTTAGTACAGTATAAGTAAAAAGGGAATGGTGGGGTTTGTTGGTTGGTTATTTGGAATTTCCCTAAACTGTCTTAACTGCCTGTTACCTGTTTTTAGGGTGGTCTAGGGCAGGGGAATTTTCTCAAACACTGGGCATTGTTTTGAAGGGAGTCGCCATGGTGTAGCCGCTAGACACACCTGTGGATCTAAAGCTTATGTGTTCAAATCCACATGGAGCCGAATTGTTTTTTTTTCTACAAACATGATCTTGGCATCTTAGGTCGACTCAGCCTTATATTGGTACCTGATGAAGTCCTGAGAAGTGAAGGCAGTCGGTGTGATGCTGACCAAATCGCCTGTCTAGGGCCGGTTGGTCTATAAAATAGGAGTCTAGCCTCAGATGCCTAATGGGCCCTGGCATGTAAAGAGACGTGTACTTACAATGTCTTGAAGGTCAGGCTGTATCATGAAAAGGGCTTGCATCTTACAGAGTGAGGCTGGCAGAGAGACCTCTTTTCTGACCTAGTACCAGATGCGATCTGCCCAGAGTTTTCCTTTCCCTCCTCAAGTGAAAAATCCAGTGGCATATACAAGACCGGCACTTGAACTGCAGATCTGTTGAGGGCATATTTAATAGTAACCAGACCTTGATTCAGCACAGAATATGCAGAAGGACAGGAGTTAGTCATGCTTTCTCCACAAGTTGTAGGTATTTGGTAGGCAATAGACTACAAGCCTTAGCTGAGAGAAGCATGTAACTGTGAAAAGATTTGTGTTTTGATGGTCTTGATCATATACACTGGCCAGTAGAATAAATTGCTAATTGTAAAAAAGTTGTTGAAAGTTGACACATACCAAGGTTGTTGTTAAATATTTTATATGACAGGGCGGTGCAGGGGTCAGAATTGTGAAATTGTGGATCATCACGGGCCAGAGGCCTAAGCCCCTAGCATGGAAAGATCATGAATTCAGTACAACTAGCAATGATCCGTGGACCATTTGCTAGGCCTCCATGGGCCACCATTTGAATAGCCCTAGTGTAGTGTGTCCTTGTCACTGACTTGCCAGAAATACTGTGCACATATGGAGGTGGGAGTAGTTTCTGGGTTGTGTTGTAGTTGATAAGAAAATGTCTGTATACACTATTGATCAACAGGTTGTGTTGTAGTTGATAAGAAAATGTCTGTATACACTATTGATCAACAGGTTGTGTTGTAGTTGATAAGAAAATGTCTGTATACACTATTGATCAACAGGTTGTGTTGTAGTTGATAAGAAAATGTCTGTATACACTATTGATCAACAGGTTGTGTTGTAGTTTGTAGGCCAGTATATTTATTTATACTCCATTGATCTGTGGGTTGTGTATTGTGAAGGAAATGACATCTCATCATCAAATGCTTCTTGCTTTGATAAAAAGAATAAACATGTCAATCCATACAGGAAGTTGAAATGAGTCAGCTTCACAGCACCATAATAACGAATGGTAAAATGAATGTGGCGGCTAGAAAACCTTCATCAGCTCACGACACAGACAGACAGTGATATATTATGAACAAGAGCACATAACAATCACTTAGCCCTTATTAGTTCAGTTCCATAAAGCTTCGCAGTAGATGTTCTACACAGCTAACAATCATTAAGACATATTGTAATACTATCACTAATAAATAAATTAAATTGACAATGGAAAGGGCAACTGGGAAAGCCAGATTTCTCAATATGCTCAGACCAGATGTGAACAGCATGAAATGTGATTTTTTGGGTTAAAGAGGAAAAGTCGATCACACATCATACTTAGGGCTGAAGGAGTTAATGTAAGACTGTTTCTTTGATAAATAGTTATGAATGCTTGCCGTCAAACAGTTTCATCCAGACTGTTTCAGGCAGTTACTAAATTATCCTGTATCTCTGCTGTTCATTTTTACCTCATTACATCTAGATATTTTTTAATGTGGCCATGTTGGTTGCCCTATTTATAACTTCTTGGAGGTTGAACAGGGTATCTGGGATTTGCCTTGTGGATTGCCAACCAGGACATGATTACAGATACTTTCATAATGGTGGTAAACCCTGATGGAATATTTAACAGGTCCTCAAGTTATAAGTTTGGGACTCTGTAGTGTAATGTTCCCCAGAGTTGTGCAAGATCAGGTACTTCTTCTTTTTCTTAGCGTTCACAGGCTGTACACTCTGGTGGAAGGTTCTGGTTGTTGGTCCACTTTTGGACTTCAGTCTTCCTCCAGAACCTGAATCCTGTGTGCACATCTCTTTCACAGATCTGAATCACTGTTGGTTCCTCACCGCCTAGGCAAATGCCCTCTGACTTCAGAGGGGAAAATCTCTAATAAGTCACTTTTTATGACATTCTTGTAGGTAGGCAGTGGGTCTGTTCCTCCACTCCTCTCTTAAATGGGACCCCAGAATCACCAGGGGGTCAAAATCAGGTACTGAACTGATTCAGGTACTGAACTGATGACCTGATGCACATCAGTGAGATGACCCAGATACAACAGATGTACAGGCTTAAATTTAAAAAAAAATGTTTCCCTTCAGGATTGTAACCCAAAAGATTGACATCCGTTGACTTAACCACTGACTGGATGTGAATCCAACAGAAGCAAATCCCAGAAACCGTGTTCAGATGTATACAACAGTCACTAGTCGAGGTTCCAACATGGCCACAGACTGGGACCCCCATAACTGCTCTGTTTCTGTGCCAGTGGAGATCTCACAAAGTGTCCCTGACTGTCCCATTTGAACACTAGTGAAACACTTGTCAGTCGCAGCAGAATCTTGAATTTTGCACGTGCAGAGTAAGAATGCATAAAGCAGCTGTCAGATGTGCCAGCACTAATGGTCCCACTCTAGAATTGCAGCTCACTTTTGACACACTCAATCATGAAAGCCGGCATTGTTTAAAACAGTTATATTGGTGCACTCTATGGTTGCAGAATAACCTGCAGTCCAATGTGTGTAGGTTAGTAGAGGCTAAAGCCTCCAGTGTTGCCTCTAATCAAGGGATATTCAATTGGAGGCCTGCAAGCCAGACTTGATTTAGTAAGTTTTCCGCGGATCACTGCCAGTTGTATTGTTTCAATTATCTTTCTATTTCTAGGCTCAGGCCTCTGGTCCATGACGATTCCCATTTTCAAAATGTTGGCTCCTGAGTAAACTTATTTGAATAGTCCTGCTCTAAGTTGTAAAGTGTTGAAAGCAAAAAATCTTCATCTTGGAGTTTGTAAATGAACTTACATTTTGCTGTTTTGTACATTTTGTTGTTTATTTATATACTTGTGTGCTTAAGGCTAAAAATGTGTGGGTCACTACCATGAGATGGTTTCTAGAAAAAGGGCAGCGGCCACTCAATAAATAAACGGGATGTTTAATACACCCTGGACATGAAAACATCAGAGACTGGGCAGCTGGCTGTCTTTCCAAGGGAGAGAACTAAGAGCAACTTGATGAAAATGTACCTGCTACAGTTTGAGGAACAATTGCTAAAATGCACATGCCAGAACACTGGTGCAGCTGGGAGGCAGTAGTATTAGAAAGTTTGCCAAATGAAGGGAACATTAGCTTGAACTGTTGAGACATATGCTGAGTGAAGAGAACACACTTGAACTTTTCAGAGTTTGTTGAATAGGCATTTTCTGAATTAATTTAATGAAATATTGTCTCCTTCTGGCTAGTCTTCTTCTTTGTGTTCACCAGCTGTAAACTCTGGTGGAAAGTTCTGGTTTTTCGTCCACCTCAGGATTTTACTCTTGTTCCAGAACCTGAATGTTGCATGTACATTCGTTTAACAAATCTGGATTATTCATTTGCAGACTGCTGGTTCCCTGCCTCACAGGCAGATGTACTTCGACTTTATTGGTTAGCTGTATCTTTACAGTGAACCCCAGCATTTGTTGGCTGTTTCTGGTTTTACTTGGCAATTTTACATTGAGTAGTTTGCCACTGCTGCTAAACAGTCGGCTCTGCTTACCGTTGTCTAAATCTGTCGGTGCAAAGATGTCTCTGCTGCCAGATTGCCCACAGCTGTAATTGAACCAGGTGTTTCAGAGTTGTAAACTGCATTTGTGACCCCTAAGCCAGGTGCTGATGGCCAGTGATCAGTGACAGCTAACATTGACAATCTGGTTAACTACTCATCCCCATGTGGGATGCTATTTTTCATTATTTTGAAGCCCCACTCTGGCTCTTGCCAGGGGCTGCAAATTAGCCCGGCCATAGTTATATATAAATATGGCCTAATGGCTGAACACAATTTCCGGGACCTCTCAACGGATGATCCTCATCCACATAGTGACACTTTGTGTCATCAAGTGTTTTATTGCTTGTGTGATGTTCTGGTGGGGTCAAATATACTACTGCTTCTACTACAATCTGGCAACTGTTTGATCAGTACTAGTCTGTTTTGGAATGTTTTTCTTAAAACACAAACTACTTACAATGATATGATATTACATTTTGTACACATATTTTTTCCATCATATAGCAATTCAGTGGCTTTCAGCAAACATTTATGTTGACAAAAATGAACATATGTAGATATTAATGAATTCATTTATTACATGATGACTTTATATCAACAATAATAAACTGTCTCAGATTGAAAGTTCTCTATTTTTTACACATTTTAAAATTCTGTTTTCTCAAATTTATTTACAGTTCTGTTGTTTAACATTATTTTTGTATGCTGTGTTCATTTCTCTTGGGTTGTGTTCATTTGACAGTGTTTGTTTTTTGTGCTATGTTTTCACTTGTCAGTTACAAATGCCAGGATGCATATAGTTGTATTCCTTCTGGGGCTCTTAAGTTCTTTCGGTACCAGTAGACATTATAAACATAGGGATCCAGTTCCATGCATCATTGGTATTGCCTTCCCCAATATTTCAAGATGAGTTACTAAATTTATAACTTGCTGCACATCAAATGGAGCAGCTGGCCAAATGGTTAAGAATGCTGGAGACCCGGGTTTGAATCCTGAGAAAGATTGGGGATTTTTTCTGTTGAGGACAAATATAAAATCCTAAACTGCACATTTGTGGCAACAGCACTAGCCATACGGCCCAAAAATCCTCAGACCCTCTGCCTACACTACAAAAGTGGAAAATTCAGGCAGTAATGGTAAGGCTAATGAAATAATGACATACCCAAGTGTAGCCGGAAGTTTTAGGGCCACATGGCTAGCGGAGACATCATAAATTATGCAGATTACGATTAATTTTCTCTAGACAGAAACAAACCCCTGTACCTTAAGTGAGGATTCAAAATCAGGTCTCCTGCACATGAGCCAGTGTACAACCCGCTTGGCCAGCGGCTCTTTATGCTTGGTACTGACAGAACAAAAGTGACCTGGAGATTATTTCTCTAAGTTTTTATTTGTTTTTGTTTTGTGTGTGTTGAGGGTGGGGGGGGGGGGGGGGTGTTTTGTTCTCTCAGCAATCATGATCAAAGTGCTTGCTGCTTTCTCAATTTATGCCATGTACATACTGCTTATTTGTTAGCAAATTATATTTAAAACGCTGACTTTTCCGTGGTGATTTGATTTTTGTTTTTCATCACCTTTGGTGTTCTTGTGATTTTATTATGCAGTTGTGTTCATTTTTGTTGCAAGTAGATTTGATGGTGCATATACTCTTCTGCTTTGTTGCAATTGAAAAGCGTTTAATTTTGATACTGACAGTGTGCATTTATTTTTAAAATATTCTTGAATAAAATATTGTTTTCAATACTTAAACATGAAGAAAAGTATATTTTGTCCCCTCATAGATTTGGCCAGGTTTTTGTGTGTGTCTGCTGTCTTAGCATTTTGCATCTGCTGTGTTAGGAATTGGAAGCTAGTATGTTAATTAAACACAATACAGGGATAAAAGATATGATGGTATTTCTTCAAAATGGCATATTGGGATATAGCAGAAATGTTTAAAGATATTACTTTATTCTTTGATGTAGCTAGTTGTAATCAGCTGTGCTTGTTAATGGACATGAAAACTATATATTTTGATACATTAGATGATGTTTATTTAGAGGCTGAATGTGGTAAGAGATTTTTGTCTGTGAAACCTCATCTTTGAGAGCTCAAGAAATTTGTTGGCTTGTTTACTAATTGTCCAGGATCAACATAAACTTTCTGCATATGGCATGAAAGTATTCTGTGTCTAACCTCCAATGACATAATTTTTTCCTGTTTGCCTGTTTGTCCATCTTCCCCATGTGGGTTCGGGGGTCCCATTGTGGGGAAAACAAGAATAGACCCACTGCTTCCCCATGTGGGTTCGGGGGTCCCATTGTGGGGAAAACAAGAATAGACCCACTGCTTCCCCAACAAGCATGTCATAGGATTCAAGGGGCAAGGAACAACCAACTGCACACAAATAGGTCAGTAAAACGGATGTACACGCAAAACTCAGGCTCTGGCACAAAGCCAGTCCAAATGGATGAACCACCAGGACTTTCTGCCAGAGCTTACAGCCAGTGAACAAAGAAGAAGAAGAATGAATTTATCCATGTGATGTTATCCATATGCCTGGATGAAAGCAAAGCAAAAACACCTAAGAAGATTGATGAAAATTAAATATGATGACTTCAAGAAAGACGAAGAAATATGAGAAATGTCTGGACATATGGTGAGCTGCATAGGATGACAAAGAATTGTTGAATGTTGAATTAAGAATCAACATCACAGCACTCAGGACACTTCCATAAGTTGTCTGTCCCTATCTTCAGCAGCGAGCGAAGAGTTCCAATTCCGATGGCACCAGTAGCCATCTGATTGTATATCCATCTCATCCTTCCCCTGAGTGTTGAGCGTCGGCCAGATTCCCTGTGAGAACTCCTCTCAGTGCCATTCTCCTCAGACTTTAATGATTCTATCTCTGTAACTTGTTGTACTTCAGTTCACCAAAAAGTGGTGCAGAACCGTCCAGTCTATCTGCCTGCTCATTTCCCAACACACCGACATTCTTGGAAAAAATATCCAAAGGAAGTAACTACCCGGGACCTCTGAAGTGAAGCTTGCCACTCTGCACGAAGCATGCCTGGCATGAAAAGGATTGGACAACTTGGTGTGAGTGGTTGAGGGCCTGTGCTCCATAGGGGGTTAAAAGACTCAAGAATAAAATGTGTATACATTTTTTGTGTGTGGACTGTAAATGTGTGGGAAATTCTGACCTAATCATTCAAATAACCAATGAAGGCAATTCATTGTGTTAGATCTTTGATATAAGAAACCTTGGACACTTTCCTACCAATGCTGCTGTCCTGGGTTCAATTTCCATCATGTACAGGGGGCTTCCTACTTAACTTTGGTGTACTCTTATAGTTTATACGTTAAAATAATACACAACAGTTGACAGGGATGAAAATATCTGACTGTTATTTCTAACTTTGATGCACTCTGTTCACGTCAAAATGACAGATATAATTTTGTCTTTTTTCCCTATTTTGTATGTTAAAATGACTGAGGAAAAGATCTGATTATATTATTTCATACAGGCCATATGTTGAAACAACAGAGAAAATCTGATTATGCCACAGAGGAAATCTGATTATGCCATTTCTAACATTGATACACTCTGTCCAAATCTGTACTTTAAAATTATGGAGAAGAAATCTGATTAGGTCATTTAAAATTTTCTCGCCTTCTGGTCCTAAAGTCTAGGGTCCAAATCCTGCATTAAGCCTGATTTTCTTCTTCAAATTTTGGCCTCGGCTCCCAGGTTGACCCAGCCTAAAATATCTTACCAGGTAATGTCCTGGGAAGGAAAGGTGGTCACAGTGAGATTGACCATCACCTATTCACTATGGGTTGGTCTGTAAAAATATATTTCTAGTAACATATGCTGAATGCACCAAAGCTATGAAACTGGTCCTTTACTTTAATGTTTCTATTGTTGTCCTTGTCTATGTGTTAGAATGTCAGCAAGAAGGATTTGAACCCACAACTTTGGGATCTGCAGGTGAGCATCTAGCTGCTACACCACAGCAGCTCCCCCTGTAGTGACTGATTAAATGTATTCCATCAGAGTTGACCGGCACTGTGAATGTGTTTGAAATCACCTCTGTCCCACACCAGCATAACAAAATGAGAAATAAAGACTTGGTGAGGGAGTTTTTAAACTTAAAACAGTCCACATGTTAAAATGACAGTGGCAAAATCTGATTATATTTCTGACTTTGATACACTCTGATCCCGTCTGTTTGTTAAAATAAAATGTCTGATTGTGCCATTTCTTACCCTAATACACTATAGCTGTCACAGTACATTGCTAAAATAACACAGGGGATGTCTATGTCATTTCAAACTTCGTTGCACTCTGTCCTGGTAAATTTGACAAAATGACAGCAAAGATAGTTTATTATGTAATTTCAAATTATTGATACTCTGTATCCTCAGTCTGTATGTGAAAAATTACTTTGCCCTGTGTGGTTTCTAGAGCCCTGTTTTTTTTTGGGGGGGGGAGTGGGGGGGGGGGGGGGGGGAGAATAGACCCACTGCTCCACTAACAAGCATGTCATATAAGGTGAGTAACTAGGGGTTGGCTGAAATCTGAGATCTTAGTCTTAGTTGAGGTTTCAACATCATTGCAGTCTTGTTACCCCTACTTGCTCCATTCCTGTGCCAGTGCAAATGTCATGAAATTGTCCCTACTGTCGCATTTGAAAAGTGGTGAATAAGCAGTGAAATCTTATATGTTGGGCTGGGGGCCCAAATATCACAGCCAAGCTGTAAACCACAACATAGTGTGAGAGCTCCTCTTTTTTAGGGCTAACACAGAAGAAGGAGAAGGACCCAGCCTGGTTCAGTTCTGCCTTTCAGCATCAGGTTTTGAAAAGGGCATCATGCAAACCTTGATGTGTGCTACGTAGATGCGGGTATTTACAGCTATGGATTTTCCATCTATCCATCGTTTACATGGTTGACCTCTAGATCTGCTTCCATTATGGCTTCATGCCAGGGCTCTTTATTGTGTACTATCTGGTGGTAGGTCTTGACATATGTCCAAACCATTTGATCTGTTGTCTCTTGAGGTAGTTAAGTGCTGGTTCTGTCCCAACTTCTGTTGTGACATTGTCATTTCTGATTTTCTCTCTTGTAGTAACATTTAGTATTTGTTGTAGATATTACATTTCTGTTTCGATTTTTCCTTTCTTAATTTCACCGTTAATGTCCACAGTTTTCACTGGTAACACAAAGTTGGTAAACTTGCTGTTTTGAATAGTGTTGTTTTAATGTCAATTATTATATTGCCTGGTATTCTGATATTCAAGGTCACTATTAAAATTAGGATTATGCTTTAATAGAACAATCGAGGCACATTTTATTTAGCAGAATCCAACAGGAGATACTAAATTAATTGTAACAAGAGTTTTCATTGTTACATCGTTACCAACACAGGACTCAATGTTACACGAGGGTAGTATCTGGTGTAGCCTCTATTTCATTTATACTAAGCTATGGGGAGATGGGAAACATAGATGATGGTGATGGGGAATGTGACTAGCAAGACCCGACAGCATATTTCCATAGCACAAAGACTGAGCAGTATTATAGAGACCATGTGTTGCCCATGTAGTATGATCTGTTTCTCTCTCGGCCTGCTTTGTTTACTCCACAGTAAAGGTAGTACCAATACATTTGGAGAAAAGGTCCCTGCAAAAACTGCTGGATCAGCATTTTGGGAAAAGGGGTTTAAAACCAAAATCAAGCAAGCTTTTGTTCTGTCCAAGGTTTCTGTCCTCGCTGAGCTCATCTTAAGAAAGACACCTGCATTAGCTTTTGACTGATGTACCTCCTGTGTCTTAATTGTAACTTCCTTGGAGGTTGAACTTGGTATCTTGGATTTGCCCTGTTGGATTGCCAGGATGACAGGGATGTTCAAACCTGCAGTTAGTGGCTGAGTGGTGGGGAACAGTCAGTGCATCATTGTTTATAGTGGAATATTTCCTTGCATTGATACAGTCAGTCCATCATTATTAATGGTGGAATATTTCCTCACATTGATAGTCAGTCCATCATTGTTTATAGTGGAATATTTCCTTGCATTGATACAGTCAGTCCATCATTGTTTATGGTGGAATATTTCCTCTCATTGATACAGTCAGTCCATCATTGTTTATAGTGGAATATTTCCTCTCATTGATACAGTCAGTCCATCATTGTTTATAGTGAAATATTTCCTCACATTGATACAGTCAGTCCATCATTGTTTATAGTGGAATATTTCCTTGCATTGATACAGTCAGTCCATCATTATTAATGGTGGAATATTTCCTCACATTGACACAGTCAGTCCATCATTGTTTATAGTGGAATATTTCCTTGCATTGATACAGTCAGTCCATCATTATTAATGGTGGAATATTTCCTCACATTGATAGTCAGTCCATCATTGTTTATGGTGGAATATTTCCTCTCATTGATACAGTCAGTCCATCATTGTTTATAGTGGAATATTTCCTCTCATTGATACAGTCAGTCCATCATTGTTTATAGTGAAATATTTCCTCACATTGATACAGTCAGTCCATCATTGTTTATGGTGGGATATTTTCTTGCTTTGATACAGTCAGTGTATCATTAATCTGAGTAGAATATTTTCTCGTATTGATAATGAGTTGTAACTGGTTTCTAGAATATAATACTCATTCATTAATTGTACAAAACTGTTTCTGAATGGTGTTGGCTTTAATAAGTTGGTTGGTGCATGTGATAACATTTATTATAAATTTGCATATTGATGTGTAATCATATGGATTTAATAAATATAAATATTCAATTTGACTTGTCTTCATCATCATCATTGTCCTGTTGTGCTGTCAAATGTACATGTCAAATAAGGCTTGCAGTCTGTACCTGTATTTAGTTCTATGATGTGCAAACCTTTGATAAAATGGATGGAATTGGTCTTCATTAATATTTAAGTCAATAAACCGCCATCTGCATAATCTTTTTTTTTAAATTTTAGCCCAAAACCCTGTTGACCATCTAATGCTTAAAAAAAATGGGTCAGGGCCGCACGGGGAATTCATGACAGAAAATTAAATTTAAGAAAAGAACGGTTTTTTTTTCAACAGATTACTGATAATAAAATTTGTTTATTTATCTCCATTAAAAATTTTGTGTTGTTCAAATATGTAAAGATCTGTAACGGAAGTTATCAATAAATACAGATTGATGCATTCAATGGAATACACATTTCCCGCATGACCTAAAAAAAATAAAATTATTTGTATGTAGTACTGTTTAACTGTATTGCTGTGATTAGTGATTAGAAAGGATTATCATCACAGCACTCCGGACAGATCCACAGGTGCTCCAATCTCCTCCTCAAAAGCTCCCCAAGTGTTAAACGACTGATGACGCCTGTTCTGTGTTGGTTAATGAAACGTCTTGTCCCCTTAGTGAAATGTTCATTTCTTGCAGCTCCAGGCTGCACCCCCATGTCCATCAGTCTAGACAGGGATATGGAGTCATGTTCTTTGACCGGCTCCTCGGTACGGTAAGTGCAGCGGATGGCATTGATAACATCACTTCTGTCCAGTACTGAGCCAGCCATAGCAACTGCAGTGTCAGCAAGATAGTCTGCACGCTCATTTCCTTGAACATCCACATGACCTGGCACAAAGATGAAGGTTAGGGTGGCTATTAGTGAAGTGCTTAGTGTTTCAATCCATTCTTGCCTTATAAATCCAGCTTGGATTTTTAAAATCATATTCATTGAGTCACTAAGAAAGCATACGTGTGTGAACTTTTGAGTACCAAGCCATGCTAAAGCCCTTGTTACAACCATAGTTTCCATTGTAAGGCTACTAGTTGTAACAGCAAAGGTGCCATTCATCTACTTGATGGTCCCCCCCCCCCAACCCCCTTGAGCTTACTGTAAATGCCCATGCACTTCGCTTGCCCCTAATTACTGACCCATCTGTGTAAACTACAGCATCGCCTTCATCTGTGTTTTCGTCAATCAGTGTTCTGACTAAAGTGTCAACAATGCCAGGAATCTGCCCCCTACAGCTTTCATCAAGTGTGATATGGACTGTAATATTAATGTTTGGAGAGGGAGGCATAATTATCCATTCATTTCCAAAATTAATGTCAGTAAGGCGGCAAACATGTTCGATGGCATCCTCAGCCCAACCCATTCAGGATTTGCCTCGTTTGAGTCTACTCTTTTTTTGCTTGAATAATTCCTCATAAAGTGGGTGTTGCTGGTCTGATTTCACTTTGAGAAAAGCAGCAGCCCTAGATAGCTTGATTCTGTTTTCCATTGTAGGGAAATCCAAGAGATATCGCATGGATTTACAGGTGTGTCTAGTGCATCCAAGAATAATGCACATTTCTCGTTTTCAATTTTTTCCAGTCTGTTTATCTGCTCATGATGTGACCTCTATCAATGAGGCTTACGGTACAATTTGATGTCAACTTTGCTTTAAAAGGGCTATTTGTTTCACATGAAACATCCTTAAATGTTATTTTTAGTTAATATGTTAATATCTCGATCTAAATGTTTGCACAGGTGTGAATTCAACCAGTAGCATTAACTAAGCATCTCGTAAACAGTAAGCAAGCTGGAAAAGTTGCATTTACAGGGAATTGGGCGCAGTTAGACGTGTCAGTTTCGTGGCTTCTCTGGACAGCAGGGTTAGAAGGGTGGTTGGTGCATTTTGTTGAGGTTTAAAGCTAGGCTGTGATATCTGCTCTTGTCAACCCAACACATATGTTTTCAGCAGTCTTAGTCTCAGAGGAGTGGGTGGTCGAACAGTTATAACATCAGGCTCTCCATTGACCCCCGGTAAGGTGATGGAGTTTTTCTGTCAGGGGCAAAATTAAACATCCTAACCTGAACAGTCTGTGGTGACAGCACTAGCCATGTGGCCCTAAATCCTCAGACTCATCACGACCCCCTATCTAACACCACCCTAAAAAAGTAGTGACAGTCTTAGTCACCTTTATGACCTGTCTGTTAAATGGCAGTGGGTCTATACATTTTTATTTTTATTTAAATACAAAAATGGGGTTCCACAACCCACGTAGGGAATCTCTAGTGAAGATTGTCCCAACGGATCTGCATCACTCTCTTGTCTATCAGCATTCTAATATCCATCTGTTCATAACCTGTCAATAATTTCCGGTCAGGTTGTACTTCCATGCCATGATGCTAACCTGTTTGGCAGTCTCTTTTGGTTTCCCCCATCTCTCCTCCTTAGTTTTCCTGTTGTCACAATACCCCCCCCCCCCTTTTTTTTTTAAAAACCCTACTCAAAACGGTAATAACGTTTCTCTGTTGACAAATTGCAGGCATGATACTGGGTGGGTGACCACATGTTCAGTGGAGACAGACCAAGCCATTCAAGATAAAACCCTGTGCTGCTGCTTCTCTTTTTTGATGAATGAATGAAGTTCAACCTCACCAGAACCGCACACTAAGCGATAAGCACCGGGTGACACAAAAAGCCACTATTAGGATGAGAATCGCTCAGTCACAAGTCCCAGAAACCCTGTTTAACCGGTAGCTTATATTAGGGCTCCTGACTACAGAAGGAGCGGGGCTTTAAAATAACTAAAAAATGTGTTTCACATTGGGATGACTGTATACTGTTTTCTTCTTGGATCCTTCTGTCAGAGAATGTATAGCTGTAGGCCAGTAGCCTTTAAGACAGCTATCATGCATCCATCATCTTCACATATACTGTACAGACTTTGTCTTCATTGAGATTGGAACAGGCCAGATTGCTTCCCTGTTGCTCAGCATTTTCTGATGCCAAGTTCCACCACCAAAAAACTGGAACATGTGTTGGTGACATCTGCTGTGCCCTGTCCTTAGCTCAGTATGACACATTGTTCCTCTCCAGACAGTGCAAAGAGGTTGAATCTCCTCGCCTTAAAATACTTTTAAAACTTGTGACAGTGCTGAGGTTACATAAACAAATGACAGCACACCTCAAACAAAACAAACTGCTAAACAGCAAACAGTATATTCATTACATTGTTTATTGATCTATTAAGGTACATTAAAATAAGTTCATATACAACATACTTCCATTGGCATACATGTGTATGTATGTTTGTTGCACATCATTCCTGAACAGAAACACGGTGATTCACACTGCATAAGGACCTCTGAGAGGAACAACAATGATTGCTACTTCCAAAACAGGCAAAATGGTACTACAATTACAGAATCACAACAAAAGTGTCAGGGAGTACCAAATGGCAAGCTACAATTTGTTACAGAAATTCCACACACATTTGACAAGCGGGCTGACAGTTGAGCTGTTTTGCATAGAAGGTGATGGGTGTCTTGCAGGTGGCATCACAATGAAAAAGAGCCATTTGTTCATTATCATCATATATCATGCTGATTGATACACAGAGACTGTTATGTTTTACCATCTTGTCAGTGTTCTTGTCTCACAACATCCATATAATTAAACCATCCTTGTCATTATTGTTTTGCTCTTTTCCCATCAATCTTGCCAAGTTTTTGAGGCCATTCTTTTTCATACAATCTCAGGAAAACACTGTCTAATATGTATAATCAGTGTACCGTTTTCATCTCTCTCTCGAGGAGGATGGTTTTGTTTTTTTCTTCTCTATTATTCTATAATATATTCTTTGCATTTCACTGGGGGGAACAAAACCACATATCTGCAGCAAGTAAATGTTTTTGAGCTAGTCACCCACGTTATATTGGAGCATAAAGATGACTGTTCCACTAATGACATGCCTCACAGACAAGCATCAGTCTAGTGTCTGTTACCTGAGCAGCAAAGACTGAAACTTAAAGAAACTGTTGTCCTCCCAGCCAGTGGTTTCCCAGATAAGGCCAATCAACTCTGTGAAGGCTGTGGTGCGGTGTGCATGCTCACTGAACCAGACAGCCTGGTTTCCACTGGATAACTAACTCACCAGACCTGGAATCTCCCTACTACATGTAGAGAGTGAAGTTTCATTCAGGCGACACACATGCATTGCTCCAGGAAATCAAAACAACAGCTGCTATCTACTGTGGGGTCAACACTCAAATCTGTCTGATCCAATCAATATTGTTCTGGACTTCCACCTATACATTTTCCTGAGTGGCAGGCACGTATCAACATACTGGGCCTTCCATTATAAAACTTTTTTTTTAAACATATAACTTTAAAAGGAATATAATTTTGTCATACTTGTGACATTCACAATCTTTGTAATTTAATGAGCGAAACTGTTCAAACTACAAACAAGAACACCTCAGAATTCAACACAACATTTGAGAGTACTTCTGCATCTAGGTCTTCAATTGTTTTTAAGCTTAACAGCTTTCCCTCAACTAATGAAAATACCCCATTGGATAACTCTGCATTTGCTTTTTTTTTTCAACAGTATATGTGTGTTTGTGTATATATAAATCAAGGACTTTGGGCTGTGGTGAATGTTTGCAATCTAGGGTTTAGTTTTTAAGCTTAATGGCTTTCCCGTCAACTAACAAAAACACCCTATTGGGCAACTATATAGTTCCTTTTTATTAATTTTTTAAAACAGTATATGTGTATGTATGTATGTATGTATGTATGTATGTATGTATGTATGTATGTATGTATGTATGTATGTATGTGTATATATGTATGTATGTATGTGTATATATATATATATATATATATATATATATATATATATATATATATATATATATATATATATATATATAAATCAAGGACTGTAGGCCCTGGTGAATGCTTGCAGGCTGGGGTTTGATTCTTATAGAACTAGGTATTATTTGTGAATTTAAAAAAACACAAAAACTGACCAGTTGTCTCAGATCAAGCCAGCCTAAGGCAGAACAAAAAAAGATGGCTGGGATGTTACTGACCACATCACCTGTTGAATGCCAACAATTCTAAAATTAGGACTAGCAATATAAGAGTTCGAAACATCCTTTATTTGAATTTTATACCTATTGGTAACAACTCTGCCTCCTTATATGAAAACACTACATATTCATTTCTAGCATTTCAAGGTTTTTATTTCCCTATGTTTTCTTTCTTTTCTCTTTAATTCAGACCCCCCCCCCCCCCCCCCCCCCACACACACACAAACACACATCAACAACAACAATGCGTCCACCCATCACAAAGAATTGAAATAATTCATGAAGCTGTTTATTAGAAGAAAAAAAAAACAATGTGCAAAACAAACAAAAACACTAAGAAATGCAGAACTCCTGGAATTCATGAATATAATCATTACAACAACTGGCAAGATAGCAGGAATAAGAGAAAAACAAAAGAAGTGAACATTGTTCTAGTTACATGGCAGCCTAAATGACATACTTCAAGCCTCATGTTATGAAGACCAACCATTTTCTGATGCACATCTCAATTTCAATGGACTGTGGTAGCATATGAAAGGCAAAATGACTGCAATAATAATTCCACAACCCCCCCCAAATGAAGACAGTGAAAGAGAATGATCCTAGCTGATATAAACTATGTTATCTCCAACTACACGAGAACAGAAAATAAGCATGTGGAGAGATGTCACTGGAACAATTAGTTTAAAAAATACAATGATAATCAGAGATAGTGAGGTGAAAAAATTGAAGTAGTTTTCATGTGACTACCAAAATTCCTGTCATTGGGGTATTTTAATAGCTACCATCATTTCATATCCTCCTAACATACTTCTGGTTTCACTTGTCGGATTTTTATTCCAAAAACAAAAAACCAACAGATAACAACATACAGGGTGTCCCATAAGTTTCTGTACATAGAAAAAATAATCATATCCACTTCCATTGTAAGCATAACTCCAGCTGTGCATACATGTGTTCTTTAGCAGACAAATCGAAATGTGTTTTTGAAACAATGGTATTTGTTCCTATGCATGGAAACTTATGGGACGCTCTGTAGTTGTCTTATTTTGGTGCTCTGAGAAATATCTAGTGTAAAGGCCCTTCTGGACGCCTTGGCATATAGGGTTTGACCTATATTTTATAGACCAATCAGCACTTGGTGGTCGATGTGGTCAACATTATGCCGGACGCCTTTACTTCACAGGACTTAACCTGGTACCCTTGGATGATATGGGAGCTAAGGTCATTTCTGAAAAAAAAAGTCAAGTTTCTATCAGGACCTGAACCTACGACCTTCAGATTCGCAGGCGAGTCTACACAATGGCACCCCCAGGTACTTTGAGAAGTGTCTGCAACTGGTTAAAGTTGATTATACCCACCTGGGTTCCAGGTTACATTTGGAAAGGGGGACGGGTTAAACCCACTGCCCCTAACAAGCATGCCATCAAAGGTGACTAATTAGGAGTTTGTTTAAATCAGATGTGCTGCGCCCAAAGGTGGGGGCTTAGATGTACACCACAATACAATGTGCCAACTACCCTTTTAAGGGTGAAAGCATAAGCAGAAGATTAAAGGTAATTAATGATAAGAGGAATTCTAATGTTATTTTAAACGGATCTAGTGCGGATTTAACTCTAAGATGTTCAGGATCACAGACAAGCATCCAGCCACTACACTATCAGGGCTGCCATCTACCTTGATTACTCCCTACCCGTAAACAGGAACCTCATCTCCTAAAAATATAAACCAGCTTGAGATGTCTAACAAATATCTTAAATTGCAAACTGTGATATAAAAATGTTGGCAATGCCTTTTATAAATCTTTTGGTCAATGAATTCTTTTTAAGAACATTACATATGAATGTATGGGGAAAATAGATATAAAAATGCTCTTTTTAAACAATATAGAAATAAAAATGTTCTATATTCTCTCCAGGCAGACAACCATTTTCTCATTGCTTACATTAGAAAACAGCGAAGGAGTCTTTTTCACACAACTGGTGCATCGGGCACATGGTGCCAGACCCATATGATTTTTTATAGAATAATCAGAACTCTGTGAGTTATGGGTCAACCTTGGCTCTTTTTAAACAATAAAGATATAAAAATTGTCTTTATCCCTCCAGGTAGACAAACATTTTCTGGCTTTTTACAATAGAAAAATACTAAGGATCCTTTTCACACCACTGCTAAACCAGACATATGGTGCCAGACCCACATAAAAAAACACAATTATAATTTAAAAAATCTGCACTCTGTGAGTTACGTGGTCAACAATGTGTCGGTCACCAATACTTAATAACATTTCCTGGCACCCTCCATATGTGTGTTCCGGGGCCCAATGCCACCCCAACAAGCAAGTGGTAGGACTTGACTAATTAGGGGTATTCTTGGAGGTCAAGAGTACATCTGCCTGAGAGGCAGGGAACCAAGATTATGCCTGAGAGACAGGGAACCAAGATTATGCCTGAGAGGCAAGGAACCAAGATTATGCCTGAGAGGCAGGGAACCAAGATTGTGCCTGAGAGGCAAGGAACCAAGATTATGCCTGAGAGACAGGGAACCAAGATTATGCCTGAGAGGCAGGGAACCAAGATTATGCCTGAGAAGCAAGGAACCAAGATTCTGCATAGAAATAAGCCAGATCTGTGAAACGGATGTGCATGCAAAACTCAAATTCTGGAAAAAGACTAAAGTCCGGAGGTGCATGTACATCCAGAACTTTCCGCTGGAGTTTACAGCCAGTGAACGTGAAACAGATTTCCAGGCACCAATTTTAGGTTGGGTTAACATGACAGGCCTACGTCATTTATAAATGTTGTGTCTAGGTTATACATTTTATAATTAATATGCAGCAAGTAGAATGCTAGACTAGACACATCCTCAGAAGAAACGAGCAGAGAATCACCAAACAGGCACTCAAATGGGAAACTAAAGAATTGAAGAAGTGAAAACGTCCAACAGAAACCTTAACATGAACGACCAGAGGGACCAAAGGTGCCAGACTGGATTCCCTTCATGACATGAAAGGCACTGCATGGGACAGAACAAAAAGGAGGAATAGACTGTGAGCCCTACGTGACACACAGTGGCACAACAGGATGATGATGACGTAGAATGTAATTTTGCAATCATCATCACATTCAAGCTTGAATTAGGGACACAAGAGAAAAGGACTGGGGACAGGTTCAGAGCTGAGCATCTAAGAAGAAACATCAAACACATGTGATGACAACTCAGATCCTGAAATCTCATTCATTTATTGTGGAATCATCTTCTTAACCCTTTTGGAAAAAACAAAAACAAACCCAGAACTGATTAAATCTCCCCCCCCCCCCCCATGCTTTAAAAGACAATTTCACAGGTCATTAAAGTTTGTATTGTAAAAAAAATTCTTTCTATTAATGTAATTTTTGTTTGGTTAGAAATATGTGAAGGAGAGTCATTAGTAAACACAAGCGGAATGAAGAATTAAAAGCAATAAATCCTCTTGGGTGTAAAACATATATAGGGCGACACAGTGTGATTCATTATATCACTAGGCAGCTGCTCAGGCTGAAGGCAAATCAAGACATCATGTCTAAAAATGCCACTTTTTGACCCAAGCTGCCATTTATAGTAAATTTATTATTCCTATCCAGCTTTCCTAAACTCTGTGCAGGTGCAAACAGAACCAACGCTGTTAACCAGGCTGGTCATGTACTAGCTGATGCAGCAATGCCAGTTTAACATCTTTCCCAGGGAAGTGCTAATGGTTGGCTGGGTTATGGGTATCCTGAGGCAAAAGTGTTAACACCAGCTGGTCTTGCTAGTCACACTTGCCATTGGCGTGGGCTGTAATTCGCATCTCTCCCTACAGCACAAGGCAACCACGTTGCCTGGAAAGGCGGGAAGGTGCCAACAAAACAAAATCACATTCAACAATTAATTTACATACAACAAAAATCAAATGGAATCGTGTAATCACCGTTACGTCACATTCAATCAGTGATAATGACACAAAATGTGTAATACTGGAAAACATTTTATTATGATATAAATTATGTCAATAAATAGCACTAATTTACATGTCACATTACAAAAACAGGAAACTTCCAACAATCCAGTGGAAACAAGAACAATTAACCTGCTCTAGTATGGACCTCATCACAAGTCATCTATCACTGGACAACATTCACTTCCAGAGTCAGCCGGACAAAAAGTTACAAAACACAAAGCAAACTGTGACTAGAAAGGAAAAAGACATGCAAAAAGCATAACTGAAAATTTCAACCAGTCTTTATCAATGAACAAAGAGAAAGGAAAAGAGGCACACACACACACATCCACAAATTTTGACCAGTCTTAATCAACAATGGATAAATATTCTGTCGGTTGATTAAGACTGGCCACTGCTTAGACACCCAAATGTAACCCTTCCAGCAAAACAGCAAATGATTTATAGCATCTTTATTTCTACTTTATGTTAACAGTGCCAAACGTGGACAATAAATAGAGTGCTAGAACAGAAAATAACTACTTGTAAAATACACTGTCTCTGCACAACAGGCAGGGTTACGAATACCAGCATTAGAGAGGAAGTCAGAATAAGACCATGTCTGGATTATATTGAAAAACAATGAAATGGTTTGACCATCTAGTGAGAATGCAGCCAGGCCAGATTGCATGTGAGACTTTTCACAGTAGAATATCTGGGAGGAAGGCGAGAGGAAGACCAAGAAAGATACGGGTAAATGGTGTAGCCGAAACCTGCAAAAAAAACATCCAACAAATCCATAACTCAAGCCATCCGAGAAGCACAAGACAAATACAGAAAACTACGACACTGGGCTACAACCTGGCATCAGTGAGATGACAAAAGAAGAAGACTAGGATTGGTCGAAACTTTTGGCAGTATTTCTACACGTGGTTTTCTTTCCTTCTGCTGAGCATTTTAGTCACAGTATTTGTTGTCTTTAGTAACTTACTGACATCAGCTCGGCTGCATTCACTCTTATTGACTGGCTGCATGATGGATGTCACCGCATACTTGGATCTTAAACAATAAAATTAATATGTTTCTTCATACTTGTTAAACCTCGACAACAATTCATATGTTGCACACTTGATTTTTTTTTTTTAAACAACAAAATTCATATATTTATTTACAGTTGAAAAATTAAAATAGAACACACACAAACTTATCCACTCACACTTGCTGAAATAGTATCAACAGAATTGTGTGTTTACACTATCAAAATCAGGACAACAAAACTAACATATGTCTAAATATTTTGAAATGCCAAGAACAAAAGTGACATATATCTTACATGATTACCACAATTTAAAAAAAAAAAATTAGGAAACACCCTATGTTGACTTTCAACAACACCCTTGTTAGGAGGACAGTGGATCTTTTCTTTTTTCACTCCAAAACCATCTCAACAAAACAAACGAACCAACAACTGAAATTTCTACAGATTTACTTACATCATTAAAAAGAAACAGACATGTATCCATGCTTGTTGAAATCGAAACAGTATTTCCATTGACATATGTAGAAATATATATGTAGAAATATCAACAACAAAACTGACATATATCTTACACTCAAGCTGAAATCTCAGCAACAAAATCATTATTTAACTTTACACATTTTCAAACATTACAACAAGCTAGGCAGGTCTTTATGCACAGATTGGCAAATTTCCCTAAAACACTGTAAATGTTTCTTACATAAATACTCTCCCATTCCAGTTCTCATGAAAACGTCTAATCCACTATTTAAACAACACCTCTTTTTCCAAAATACTATTTTAATATTCCAATGTTTTATTGACACTCCTACCAATCCACTGCTGATTGACATTGCACTATTTTGACACTTTTAAAAACACTTCCCACAATCCACTGTTTTATTGATGCTATTCCCCCAAAATAATGTTTTACTGACACTTCCCACAATCCACTGTTTTAGTGATGCTTTTCCCCCAAAACAATGTTTTACTGACACTTCCCGCAATCCACTGTTTAATTGATGCCATTTCCCCCCAAAAATGAGACACATCCCTTAATCTATAATCACAAAATTTGCTATGAACTGTTGCTGCAACAAAGGCACTCATTACCTCATATTTTTTGTTACTGCATCGTCTTCATGAAAAAAAAAAAGATTCTCGTTGCATGTTTTAATCTGACTTCTCAAAATAGCTGCCACACAAGAGGTTAATTCGTGTAAGCAATATATACATCATGCGGAACTGACACTACAAGGTGGCCAAATGTTTTAGATCACCTTGTCAATAAACGATAGTTTCATCTACCTTCTTCTTCGTGTTCACCAAATGTAAACTTTAGCGGAAAGTTCTAGTTTATCATCCACTTTTGGACTCAGGTCTTTTTACATAACTCGAGTTTTGCGTGCATATCCATTTTACAGACCTAGCCTATCTTTAACAACACACTTGTTAGGAGAACAGTGAATCTATTCTTTTTTTTTTCACCCTAAAATGGGCCTCCAGAACTACTTCAGAAAACATTTTCATTCTATTAAGGGACACTGCATCAACTGTTATTTCGGGGCGCACTAAATGCAACCGAGGAATCGTCATGGTGTAGCGGCTACATGCTTGTCTGCGGATCCGATGATCGAGGGTTGAAATCTGAAATGGCCCCAGATTTTTTCCAAAATGACCTTGGCCCCCAGTGATTCAGCCTGAAATGTGTACCAGGTAAGTAAAGGTAGCCAGCATCTCTCTCTCTCTCTCTCTCTCTCTCTTGTTGCACCCCACCAGCACATCACTCAAGCCATAAACACCCAGTGATACAAAGTGCCACCATGTGCATGAGGGTCACCCATGGAGAGGTCCCAGAATCCACTTTTAGCCGTTGGGCCATATTTATGGCCCGTCTTTTTTCAGGGCCCTGGCAAAAGCCAGGGTGGGGCTTCAAATAATGAAACACTGCATCCCACACGGGGATGACTTTGCCAGCATGATGTTTAGCAGATCAACTTCTGACTGCCAGTTGGTCTACAAAATCTAGGTCTAGCATGGAAGCATGGATAAGGAGTTCTTTATTTAAATGCAATCACTGTAGTCTGTTATGGATGTGATAGTTGGAAAGCAACAGTAGCTCTACATTAAAAAAAAAGAATTAGTTTTGAGAACAGATGTCTTAGAAGAATACAAAATTCCACTGGACAGATTTCAGATCCAATTTGCAAATAAGAAAAAGACCAAACAAGATTATGTATCCAATTTTATAAGAAAGCGCCACTGAAACTACATCGTCCATGCACTCAGAATGGATAAGACCAGACTCCCCCATCAAGCCTTCATACGGATACCACAAGGGAAAAGAAAACAAGGAAGACCAAGAGAAACCCTTCACCAGGCCAGGCTCAACCATGGGCCTAATGAACATCCAAGACCTAAAACACGTGGCAATGAACAGCCAGACATGGAGATCCATGAGCTCTGCCATATGTGCTGCCCTAGGCTCAAGAGGCAAGACTAACTGCAGTCTGTTGCATCATCCTTATAATAAATAAGCTAAAAACACATTATTACTTCTTTTATTTTTAAGAGCTGTTTGTTTTAACAGTGTTATCTCTTGATTTATGTTTACAATAAAATGGCCAAGCAACCTATACCTCTCCCCAGTTGAATAGATGAAAGAGTAACATTATGTGGAGAAGGGTAAACAGAATGTGGTACTCCTGATCTATCAGGCTATGGCAATGTGATCATCAGGTACCAGTTGGAAAATTCTTTACAGGCAGAAAAAGAAGTGAAGGTCCCAGAAAAATATCAACTGTTATTTCGGGGCGCACTAAATGCAACCGAGGAATCGTCATGGTGTAGCGGCTACATGCTTGTCTGCGGATCCCATGATCGAGGGTTGAAATCTGAAATGGCCCCAGATTTTTTCCAAAATGACCTTGGCCCCCAGTGATTCAGCTTGAAATGTGTACCAGGTAAGTAAAGGTAGCCAGCATCTCTCTCTCTCTCTCTTGTTGCACCCCACCAGCACATCACTCAAGCCATAAACACCCAGTGATACAAAGTGCCACCATGCGCATGAGGGTCACCCATGGAGAGGTCCCAGAATCCACTTTTAGCCGTTGGGCCATATTTATGGCCCGTCTATATTCAGGGCCCCGGCAAAAGCTAGGGTGGGGCTTCAAATAATGAAACACTGCATCCCACACGGGGATGACTTTGCCAGCATGATGTTTAGCAGATCAACTTCTGACTGCCAGTTGGTCTACAAAATCTAGGTCTAGCATGGAAGCATGGATAAGGAGTTCTTTATTTAAATGCAATCACTGTAGTCTGTTATGGATGTGATAGTTGGAAAGCAACAGTAGCTCTACATTAAAAAAAAAGAATTAGTTTTGAGAACAGATGTCTTAGAAGAATACAAAATTCCACTGGACAGATTTCAGATCCAATTTGCAAATAAGAAAAAGACCAAACAAGATTATGTATCCAATTTTATAAGAAAGCGCCACTGAAACTACATCGTCCATGCACTCAGAATGGATAAGACCAGACTCCCCCATCAAGCCTTCATACGGATACCACAAGGGAAAAGAAAACAAGGAAGACCAAGAGAAACCCTTCACCAGGCCAGGCTCAACCATGGGCCTAATGAACATCCAAGACCTAAAACACGTGGCAATGAACAGCCAGACATGGAGATCCATGAGCTCTGCCATATGTGCTGCCCTAGGCTCAAGAGGCAAGACTAACTGCAGTCTGTTGCATCATCCTTATAATAAATAAGCTAAAAACACATTATTACTTCTTTTATTTTTAAGAGCTGTTTGTTTTAACAGTGTTATCTCTTGATTTATGTTTACAATAAAATGGCCAAGCAGCCTATACCTCTCCCCAGTTGAATAGATGAAAGAGTAACATTATGTGGAGAAGGGTAAACAGAATGTGGTACTCCTGATCTATCAGGCTATGGCAATGTGATCATCAGGTACCAGTTGGAAAATTCTTTACAGGCAGAAAAAGAAGTGAAGGTCCCAGAAAAATATCAACTGTTATTTCGGGGCGCACTAAATGCAACCGAGGAATCGTCATGGTGTAGCGGCTACATGCTTGTCTGCGGATCCCATGATCGAGGGTTGAAATCTGAAATGGCCCCAGATTTTTTCCAAAATGACCTTGGCCCCCAGTGATTCAGCCTGAAATGTGTACCAGGTAAGTAAAGGTAGCCAGCATCTCTCTCTCTCTCTCTCTTGTTGCACCCCACCAGCACATCACTCAAGCCATAAACACCCAGTGATACAAAGTGCCACCATGCGCATGAGGGTCACCCATGGAGAGGTCCCAGAATCCACTTTTAGCCGTTGGGCCATATTTATGGCCCGTCTATATTCAGGGCCCCGGCAAAAGCCAGGGTGGGGCTTCAAATAATGAAACACTGCATCCCACACGGGGACGACTTTGCCAGCATGATGTTTAGCAGATCAACTTCCGACTGCCAATTGGTCTGCAAAATCTAGGTCTAGCATGGAAGCATGGATAAGGAGTTCTTTATTTAAATGCAATCACTGTAGTCTGTTATGGATGTGATAGTTGGAAAGCAACAGTAGCTCTACATTAAAAAAAAAGAATTAGTTTTGAGAACAGATGTCTTAGAAGAATACAAAATTCCACTGGACAGATTTCAGATCCAATTTGCAAATAAGAAAAAGACCAAACAAGATTATGTATCCAATTTTATAAGAAAGCGCCACTGAAACTACATCGCCCATGCACTCAGAATGGATAAGACCAGACTCCCCCATCAAGCCTTCATACGGATACCAAAAGGGAAAAGAAAACAAGGAAGACCAAGAGGAACCCTTCACCAGGCCAGGCTCAACCATAGGCCTAATGAACATCCAAGACCTAAAACACGTGGCAATGAACAGCCAGACATGGAGATCCATGAGCTCTGCCATATGTGCTGCCCTAGGCTCAAGAGGCAAGACTAACTGCAGTCTGTTGCATCATCCTTATAATAAATAAGCTAAAAACACATTATTACATCTTTTATTTTTTAAGAGCTGTTTGTTTTAACAGTGTTATCTCTTTATTTATGTTTACAATAAAATGGCCAAGCAACCTATACCTCTCCCCAGTTGAATAGATGAAAGAGTAACATTATGTGGAGAAGGGTTCAGGTACCAGTTGGAAAATTCTTTAAAGACAGAAAAAGAAGTGAAGGTCCCAGAAAAATAACCCCCCAGAGACAAGAGGTTTATCGTGTCCATCATTTCGCATTCTCCAACTGCTTTATCTAAGAAATCTGACTGCTTTGCTTTCTAGAGATCTGATGTGTGTCAGCAGACTGCACTGCAGATTAGTGAATGAGGCTGCTCTCAAATCAAACCTACCTAAAACCCAAGAGTGACATCACAAATGAGAAGGGAGTTAACAAAAATTAAAAGAAATACTAAACTAAAATTCTTTAATTCTAATGTCAAATCAGTACTTTTGTATGGAGCAGAAACAGGGAGAACTAAGACAATTACTAATAAACTACAAACTTTCATTAACTGGTGCCTGCACAGAATAGAGAAAATTAAATGGTATGATAGAATCAATAATGTAGAGCTTTGAGAGAGAACTAAGCAAGCTCCAGTGGATCAAGAGGTGAAGAAAAGATGCTGGCATTGGACAGGGCACACATTGAGAAAACCTGAGAGCAATAAAACAAGAATGTCTTCACACTGGAACCCACAGAGGCATAAAAAATGAAGGAAGACCCACACACACAAAAAAACATAGAGAAGGGATCTAGAGAGTGAAGTTAAAAAGATAGGGAAGATGGGAAGAGCTGCATGCAATAGCGATGGATAGAATGATCTGGCATGAGCTGATTGAGGGCCTATGCTCCATTAGAGTAAGAAAAGCAGAAGAATGAGAAGGGGGTGCCAGCTGTCTTGGATTCCTACTTCTCTTCCAATCTGAAAATGTACTGTCCAACTGGTACTAGACGACCTCATTTTAACAACTATCTAGCCACAGCCACAGCCAATTCCAACAAAAATATCACATTATGTGTACCCTTATCCACATAATGTTAAGACTTCTGACTGGCAGAAAAAGTCACGTTTTCTTTTTGTTAATTTTCTTGCAAACATAAAATCCAGAGATAATTCTGCTGAAACAATCAAAATGCCTGAAAACACTAATAGTCTGTGTCTGCCATTGATAATCTCAGTGTGGTGCAATAGGTTGCAATTATTGCCTTTTGTATGCCCCATAGTTGTTGATGCAATACTCTGCAATATTATAGAAATATTAATTATTTACTAGGTAGTCTTAAAATTGTAGCCATCACTGTAATTCACACAATCACTTTCTAACACTACAATGGTGGACATTATGCAATAACACAAGGAAAGGTGCATAATAGCAGCTCATCATCTTCGGTCCGGGTGTATTTCATTTAAACAAAAAGTCAATGTATCTCTTGGCAAATTGCAGCACTCTCTAGCAGCTGTGGTTTCTGCCACAGAACTGACCAAGTGGATAATTCTTAGAGGATAAATAAGGCAAGTCATTTTAGGCTGCTACTGAAAATTATATCATCTGGAAAAAACTGGTTATCTCAATCTAGAACATTCTATATCAGTGGTTGTTGCGGGACGCCGCTTCAAGTAGACAAAATACTTTTGGCTGAGGTACCACCCCTTTGTGACCCTTCTATTTTTCCCTTTTACGTAAGCCAAGTGACGTTATTTTCGTCATAGACGACATTGAGGGATATCCCGATTATAGTATACGGCTGCTGTTTGGGGATTTTCTACCGTCTTATTTGCAATTCCTTTGCGCTTTCACGTATAGAATATGCTGCTAGCAAATTCGGCAACGTAGCTGAAAAACCCTGGCCACCAACGAAAACCCTGCGGTGAGACTGAATTGCCAGGCATTGACTTCAGGTCGCTAGCAGGAGTTAGAGCGTGCCGTTTTGGAAGACAACTTTGATTCTGTCTTTCCTGCCGCTAAAAACCCTAGCAGCATGACCATATAGTTACATCTAAATCCAGGTGAGCCCAGTAATTGTTAATTAAATCGTGATTTCCGTTTTCGGGCCGCTTTTCGTGTACAATATTAGAATTGTACCAGACAATGTCATCATCATCATCATCTTCTTTGCTCTACTCCTGAATGCCTCGTGGCATCAAGACAGGAAGAATTCTCTGGAACAAGTCCTTTTGTTCGCTTCATAAAAAGTACTTTTCAGTGTCTCTGATATTTCTGCGGTCCATTTTCTGTGTGGGAGACCTCTGGCTCTGTTAGCGCTGTATCTGTATAACATTGCTCTCTGTGGTGTTCTGTCTGATGCTAATCTTACGTTACATGACCCAACCATCAACATAACACAGATTCTCTACCTTAAGACCATACTCAACTCCTGGGTGTCTACATGACAGATCTCATTACACAATCAATGTATAATAAACAGATATCTCAAAATGTTCCTAAATGGTAGTTAACTCTTATGGGGTGACACAAGAATATTTACCCCATAAAGTGCAGAAGAAAAAGAATCAGATACTGCTCTCATAGTGTAATGATAATCTGTCATTAGTCTGCTTTTAACACGATCAGCCCTCACTAGCACTAGAGAGTATGCCTACACTGCCTTCAATACTTAATTCAGACCATTTCTTTACTACTACTTTGTCTCTTTACAAATGCTACATGAAAATGTAATCTAAATTATGTCAACATATGGAATGTCTAGCATGATTTCTATTGGAGATAGGTCAGCTAAGTGATTCTGTGTATTCATCTTCTTATCTGTGGTATTGTGGATTTATGTAATATGCTCATGAAGGATCTCTAGCTGCGACATTTTACTGGTCATCGGTCTTTGTAACACTATAAAGCTAATGGTTCTATTTGTCATCTGGTTTGATATCTTTTTGTGATATGGAACTTATACACGACTTGCAAACAAGATCCACTAGGGAAACTACTGAAAATCTGGTCACAAACCCCACAAACCATTGGCCCATTGGGTGTGTTCACTGCACTCTCTATGATGCAGCTCCTTGCAAAACCAAAGCTTTATAATCGACTTTCCTCTTGTTCCTACGGCCTTCATGACCCTCTAAAGACTTATTCTCAAACAGATCATATCTCCTTTCTGTTGCTTGTGACTGAAAGAGAGCAGAAATAAGACTATTGAAAACAGCAATGATCACGTTAATTATATTTCACACCTATTTTACACAGGAGCCGCGGTAGTCGGTGGATGTTTGTCTACCAGCCCAAAGTCATGAGTTCGAACTGCACTGGGTGGATTTAATAAACCATTACCCTGACTCCCAGTTCGACCCAGGCTAAAATGGGTCATGGGTGGCAAAGGCAGCCAGCATGATGGTGAGCACATGACCAATGAGGGTGATCTGATACTAGCATCATATGCCCGATGCATCACTGGCATCCATTTTAGGCCTGATCAATTAAATTCCCCATGATACAGACACGAACCTATGACCCTTGGGTCTGTAGCCAGTCATCGAGCCAGTGCTCTACCAGGACTCTCAGTATTAGTATTAAAGGTCAATGTTTATTTTTCTTCAATACAATACAAGAGAAAATATTACTGATTTGCAGAGTACATTTATTCTCTGTAGTGTCTCTTCTTTTTAGCTTTCACCGGGTGTATACTCTAATGGAAAGTTCTGGTTGTCAACCAACTTCAGGGCTTCAGTTTTTTTTCCAGATCTTGAGTTCTCTATCACTTTCTCATAACTTCTCCTTCTATAAATCTTTACCAGCTGTCCAGCAAGTTCCAACTTGTCTTATCTCTTTAGGTGGAAAATGTTGTCTTAAGAATTGTGACAAGAAACCAAAACATTAGAATACAAATTATGAAAATCTAGTGTCAACACGGAGTCTATCCAACCTATAAAATGGTCATCAGAGATAGTGTCATGAGGTGGGTCACCCCATCTAGTATATGTGTAAGCCTAATATCAATCTACTAGGTGAGTTTAAAAAAGTCGGCGTATGTGGCTTGGGCGTTGCAAAACACGCTTCGTAATGCCGGGTTCGATTCCAGTTGTGGGCCTTGTCCTTTGCATTGGTTTCGACAGTGGTATCAAGAAGCAATGGCAAACTACTGGATGTTAATTTGCCCAAAAAAAGCTACTATAGCAAAATACAATATGCTGGGGCTGGTTCTGCAACGTCCTGTAAAGAATACACCACTAACTTGTTGTAGTCAACATTATGTTGTCTTGTCTTAACTACCTATGACATTTCCTGCTACTCATGTTACACTGGGTTCTCCGAGGAGCCCACAACAAATATGAAAGTGCCTAGATGTATATTCAATTCCCAAGAACACCAGACCAGCAGGCAAAGGTCTAGCCACTGCACTAACTGTAGTTCCCAGTAGAAAAGTGTTTTGTGATCAAACTTATGCACTCTAAACACTGAACTGATATTTCTGACCCATAATATTTGGTCTAATTTACAATATTTCCAACTTTATATTTCACTGATAAGCCTCTATTTCATACTTACTACAAGCTGAAAATTAAAAGGCAATTCTTTAAAAAAAAATCTATTGATTTGAACATTGATTATCTAAAGATTCTGAGTTCAGTGACTGAATTCTTCAGCTTCTGTGTTCACCCCTGAAAGAGGTGATTGACAAGTTGCTGTATTCAACAAAGTCTTCTTTTTCTTCTTCACGGTCACCAGCTGTAAACTCTGGTGAAAAGTTTTAACTGTTTGTCCATTCTGGACCTGGACTGTAGTCTTCTTCCAGGACGTCTTCTTCCAGAACCTAATGTGTGCACATCTGTTTTACAGATCTGGCTTATTTGTACGCAAACTCCTGGTTCCTTTCCTCTGAAACAGACACATGATGACTTCAAAGGAAGCCCCAATTAGTCCACTCCTACGACATGCTTGTTGGGTAGGCATTGGGTCTATTCTTGCTTTCCCCACAATGAGGCTCCCGATCCCACATGGAGATACTAGGCAGTGATATGTACATTTTACATTTTCCAAACCAACACATCTGTTTTCCGCAAGGCCCTAATTATCCATCCATAACATGCTTGTCCGGGGCTCCATTATAAGGAAGAAAAGGGAACAAACATGTTGTAAAAGGCGACTAATCAGAGGTGTGTCCTTTGAAGTCAGAGCTCATCAGCTTGACAGGCAAGGAACCAATGTCTGCATATAAATAAGCTAGATGTGTAAAACAGATGTGCATGCAAAACTCAAATTCTGGAACAATACCAAAGTCCAGAAGTGGAAGAGCAAGTGAAACTTTCCACTGGAGTTTACAACAGGTGAACACAAAGAAGTAAGTAAGTAAATATTACTCCACCAGGACATCACACAGAGGGATAAACACCCGGGGACACAAAATGCCACCTTGCGGATTAGGATCACCCGTGGAGAGGTCCCAGAAACCACGTTCCGCCTTCAGGCTATATTGGGGCCATCGGAAAAAGCTAGGGTTGGGCTTCAAAATAACGAAAAACTGCGTCCCACATGGGGACGACTTTAGATAACTAGTATGGCAAAGAAGAAAGTTAAGAAATCACTTTCCTACAAAACCATACTCACCATCTTGTTTCTGACATGTCTGGGAATGTCCTCATGTTCCGCCCACAGCTCATCTCGCCTGGCCTGCAGCAGCGAGCTGTCCTCAAACTCAATCTGAGATAGTTAGAGACAATGTTGCTTTCACAATCTTTCAATCTCACAATCACAGTTATACACACACAATAACAATGAACAGGATGAGTTCAAGAAACAAGACAGGGAAATAAAAGAAGAAATAAAAGAAATGTCTGGACATCCTCTTGTAACATCAGTCATAAGAAAAGGAAGACGGCAATTCTTCTTCTTCTTTCATTTGCTTGAAATAAATTATCTATATCTGCAATGCTGTACCAGTATGAACTTTACTGTCTTTTGGAATTCACTTAGCAGCCCGTAAAGTTTGGCTTCCCCCAGTGTCTCTCCTGGCCAGGCATTGAAATGGCAGACAAAAGTGAGGATGAAAAGATAACATCCACGAGAAACCGTATGACAAACACCTCTAAGTTAAGTTGAGTTGGGTTGATTCAAGAACCGACATCACAGCACTCAGGGCATTCCCATAAGCGCTCCGTCCCCATCTTTAGCAGCCAGTGAAGAGTTCTGATACTAATGGTGCCAGTAGCATTCTGATTAAACGTCCATCTTGCCTTTCCTCTGAGCCTCCAGCATCTGCCAGAACCTCTCGTCACTCCCTCTGCATTAATCTCACCAGACTGTGGTGATCCATCTGCTCCTCTGAACTGTACACGCTCTCCCACTAGGCACTAACCACGTCTGTCTTATCATGTATCAGTATTCCACCAAGCTGTGCAGAGCCAGCCAGTCTGTCCGACTGTTCATTTCCCTACACACCGGCATCTGCCGGTGAAAAAATCCAGACATTATTCCTCACCCGTGTCCTCCACAGTGAAGCATGCCACTCTGCACGAAGCATACCTGTCCTGAACTTCCTCAGGTTGCTTTCTGAATCAGTTACAATCACTGTGTGTGTGTATGTGTGTGTGCGTGTGGGTCATATTTTCTAACACTGCTGAGAGAAGCAAAAGGTGCTGGACTGGATTCCATCCACAATATCAAAAGAACTTACAGAATGGAATGAAAGAATTCAATATTTGCCTGTATAAGCCTGACCGAGCTAGCCCAAGAAATTGCCATTTCAACCTCAAAGTCAAGTATTTAGGAGTTTGAGATTTCTGCTTTATAGACTGTTACTTCTATAGGTGCTGTTCACGGCAACCGCGACGTTTAAATTAGTTTACGGACTGCGCGCCGTTTCATTCATAAATCATTGGACTGCTCTGGGGCATAGGGGTGTGAGCTAATTCTAGATTGTTTCAGGTACACCACCGGCGATGGATGATGTTGTGGGTGGAGAGGGTGGGGGTAAATTGTCGGAGCCAGCCAGGCAACCTTTCAATATGTCGAGACGCAGTTCGCTCGACACAAAACAGATGTCGTGAACCCCTGTGACCCAGAAAAGTCAAAGAAGCTATGAATGAAAGGTCAACGTCATGGTTACCGTGAATGGCACCTTTCAATAATGTAATCTCTAAGATGCCATTCTTCCTACACAGTGTCCATATGCAATACTGATGTAATGGAATGGTGACAGTGTAAACCATACTGGGAGAACGATAAGATGATTTAAAATACAAGGAGTAAGGTAACTCACCGTGTAAACATCCTGGATGTTAATTTTACGGTAGGTGGCTCCATAGATTGCACCATCTGGCCATCGAACGAAAATATGCTCTCCTTTCTCAGGAGGTCCATCCCTCAAACAGTCTCGGTCCTACAGAGGAAATACAGACCAGTTTTTACTCAAATATTTTGTTTTTTCTTTTGGCTATCTTCTCGTAAACCAGATTCAATGCATAAACACAAGAGTTTTTACAAAGCCAATTATTTTTAAAGTGTATTTACAACAACAACAACAAAGTTCAAAAAATCAACCAAGCATTTTCTCTTCTTCTTCTTCACTTATCTTTTACCACTTCTAAGAGTCCAGAGCGACATAAGGTTCTCCTCTTGTTTTCCTGATCGCCTCGATAATAAACAGACTGTACTGCGGTGTTATCTTTCCAAATTGTTCTTGGGGCACCTTTTGTCTTACATCCCTCTTCTTTTCAAGTATGCCTTGGAAGATATATATCACAAGGCCTTCTTCCTAAATGGACAAACTATTTTATCTGTTGTCTTTTTTATGAATTTTTGTTTTTGGGGTATCATATTAATTCTGTGCCAACTTTTCTCCTAAGACTTAACTCTTGATATTATCTTCTCTGGTTAAGCATCTTCTTCTACAACTGTTGATCTTTATACCCGACCCTCTGTTTAATTAACAACTATTGTAAACTGTTATGTTTAAAGTCTGGGATGATGCACTCTCCACAACATAGGTTGGCTGTAATAAATAAATCAAGTGCTAACTATGGGAGCTGAGTTGATTCAAGAACCAACATCACCACACTTGAGGCATTCCCATAAGCGCTCCATCCCTATCTTCAGCAGCCAGCACAGAGTTTCAATGCCAACGCTGGCAGTGGTAGTCTGATTACATGCCAGTCTTGTCTTCCTCTAAGCGTCGAATATCGGCCAGATCCCGTTGTCACTTCTATGACTATGGGAACATTCTGTTATGAGACCACATTGTCCTCCACAGTGTGAATATTGTACCATAGTCTGAAAGACATGAGAAAAGACTTTTCTTTAACCACCCACTGCAGCAACTGAACCTTAGTAAATGTCTTTTGTATTGCCTGATGGAATTCTCCCAAGATGCATGAACCACCTTATTTGTTTTACATTATTAAATAGTGCACATGGTACCTATAATATATACTATCTCTGTATCTCTTTCACACCTATTCTGGTTGTAATAATTTCATCTCTAGATAACCAGAAATTACACCCCCCTCCCCCCCCCCACACCAAATCAAACTGCATTTAAAATAAGAAAAAACACATTATTTTTCTAGAGTCGTGATGTAATGTTGAAAGTCTTCTTACAACTGTGCTGTGTTAGCAGTCAAGTTTATCAACATTTCTGTCTTGTGTACCTAAAATCATTTCTGACATAGATGATTTTCTATGCCATGATGTTAAACTGTCCAGTATCCTCTCTTTCAGTCTGGTCTCCCTCTGCTTCTTTTCTCCTCTAACTTTCCTACTGTCACGATGTACTTATTTTCTCCTGTCCCCCTCTGAAGTCGATAATCAGTTCTCTTCATGTGTTAATGTCTTTCAATACATCTTCATCGCCTTTTTTTAAAAAAAAATTTTAAATCTGTCCATTGTATTCTTAATATTCATCCATAAAACCAGATTACTGTAACTTTTATCTAATTTTTTCATTAAATTTCTAAATGTCCATGATTCCCTTTTGTATTTCAGAAGTGGCACTATACAGCATTTAATCATTCTTTTCCTCACCCCAGCTGACAAAGATAGATTATTGTCTTAACTCTTTTAGTCCCAGAAGATCACAGCTGATGACCGAGGGAAGAAATAATGACAACAAAAGCATGGGTATACTGCATCCGCAGGGTGCAAATACACAACACAGTATGGGTGTTGCTGGACGGATTTAGTCTGCATGACTAAACTTAAGATATAAAAAAGACCCTTTTCCACACCTTTAGACGTACTGGGCATATAGGGCTAGACCTAAATTGTATAGACCACCCACTTGGTGGGTGATGTGGTCTTAGCATCACGCCGCCTGCCTTTATTTTCCAGGACTGCAGCTGGTACCCATTCAAGGCTGGGTCGACCTGGGAGTCAAGGCAATCTTTAAAAAAAATGTGAAAAAACCCGGCTCTCTCAGGACTTGAACCCACACCTTTCCACTCTACAGGTGAGCGTCTAGCAGTTACACCATGGCGACTCCTAAAACTGAAGACGTACAATTATATAAAACATGTTGACTGGTGCCCATGTGTAAAATCCGGTGTACAGGATGCATTGTCTGGGATTGAAAGAGTTAAAATATAAATACACACAGACATTAACAAATCTGCCTCACCTCTACATCTTCAGGCATCAAATCCTCACTGAAAGATCCATCATCAAAGTCCACTTCATACATCCTTTTCCTCTCAACATCTATCACCCGGCCCCAATAAAACCTCTTGTTTCTATGTTTCGCTACCACTCGATCGCCCTCACTGAGATCCAACAAGTCCTCCTGCTGCCTACCCTCATGCCGAGACTGGGAAGACAGGTGCCTCAAACAGGACACGTATATGGGTATAGGCCAATCACTGATCTCAAATTTGACACCAGCAGCGTAGCCACAGGACACATGAAATGATTTTGTGCACCTCCCGATGGAACACTGAACACAGGCTGTCTGTTGCAGACTGTTTGAAGTTATAGAAGCGCAGAGGCTGCATTTCTGCAATGAAGAAGGGAAATAATTGAAGACATGAATATGCAGTCAGCATTTCAAACATATATTAATGGATCAGTGACTAAGAAATTATACATATGTTAGTTACATATCTCAAATCAGTACTGCTGTATGAAGCAGAAACATGGAGAACAACTAAGGCAATTACTAATAAAGAGCAAATATTCATTAACTGGTGCCTGCGCAGAACTGAGGGAATTGAACGGTGTGATAGAATCACAAATACAGAGCTTTGGTATAGAACTAAAAGAAAGTTACAGTGGACTAAATGGTGAGGAAAAGATGCTGGCGTTTGGTAGAACACACATAGGGAAAACCTGAGATTATTATAACTGTAACTTATTTTCACCCCACACTCACAGAAATAAAGGACAACCAAAAAAACATACAGAGATGGGAGCTAGAGGGAGAAGTTAAAAATATGGGGAAGACATGGCGAGAGCTGCATGCGCTAGCGAAAGAGAAACTTGGCGTGAATTTGTTGAGGGCTTATGCTCCACTAGGGGTTAGAAAGGCAGAAGAAGTTACTTATCCTGTGCAGAATGCTGCATACCTATCCCAACACTGAGGTTTAACTAGTCAATTTTACATTCAGCAACTTGCCATTTCATCCCATGGTGCTAGTGCCTTGTCGTGGCGGGATGGCTTGAGTACCCTAATGACTTTCAGAGCTATGCCGGCAGGATACTTGTTCCCCTGGTAGGTTTAACCATGCTAAACAGATCTTGAGAAGAAGAGACGGACAAAACTAGCACCCTGGTCCTCCAGTTGGGGTTGGGCAAAGGGTTGACAATCCTTTACTGTAAAAAATACTTTGTTACGGAAACAGGAACAAGTGACATCTCTGAACCCGTGGAAAGAAGTGAAGCTTGCCAGATATTTGGTGTAATGACGGCTGGGGATCAAAGCCGAAGGGAAGTCAACAGCCTGACAGTGAATCTTCTTTCTCCCAAAAACACCCTAAAGCAGATGGGTAAAGGAGACGTGGACGACCTAATGAAACCTGGAGAAGGACAATAGAACGGGAAATGAAGGAATGTAAACTGACATGGGACACCAGGGGCAGAATGAATGCCTTATGTGTCAACAGCGACATAAAGAGGATATAGAACTTGTCATTGCTTTTTGAACTGCGGGCTCTCCATACTGCTGTTGAAATCAACACAATGTGGTCTGCTGTCAAATCGTCCACAGCTAGGACTGAACCACGTCTGTAACTTCTAAAACGCATACGCTAATAAATTATATATATACAAAACGATACTGGGTTTACTTTCTACCCCCTTCACATGTAATACGTTAATACTAATACCCACACATACGCAAATGATCTCATATACACTTATTTTAAAGCTAAGGTGCAGGAAGGGTGGAACAAACAACAGTGGAGACTAGATACTAGCCAGCATTAAAATTGGCAGGAGAACTGGCAATGACAGAAGATATTTTCTGATAGGCAATGACGAGAGAAACTTTCTGCAAAGGACTCACCACAATTTTGATTAAATAGGTATAACAAAAACAAATGTGTGACAAACAGAATGAGTCAATGTTTCTGGGTATGCTCTTAAACAGTGGTTTTCAACATTTTCAGGAGGTGCCTCTCTTGAACATATGGCAAGCCCCCCCCCCCCCCCCCCCAATATCACACAGACGCAGAAATAAATAAACACTGTAAAGTCAGGTGAATAAACCAGGAGGGCTAACCTGGTCAACAAATGCCTGAGGAAGTTGGATATGTCGGCTGAAAGGCACAAATATCACAGACATGTTGTAAATGGGTACAACACATTTATGCAGAAGAAAAAAAGAAAGTTGAAGAAAACTTTATGTTTTCGGTTTCAGGCTTGGACATTACCCAAAGAACACAAGAGAAAACTAACCACTTCTGAAAGGAGATATTTGAGAAAGTCTGCCAATAAAAGAGATCATGTGAGAATTCTAGAGATGAGATTAGAAGACCTGTTGGAACATATAGCATCATTATTTTCACTGCAGAATAAAAAATGAAATTGTTCGCTACCTAGTAAGAAGTAATCCAAATGATGCCAGAAGAGAGTGTGTGCAAAATGGAACCACCAAGAGACAGAGGGGGACCTAGAAGAAGATGGCTCAGAGTCATAGATATCCTGACACTTCCCTATACAGCAACTCAGCACACCATGGCTGAGCCAACTACCAACCATTACACTGCAATGACTAGCTGAAAGCAGAAACTGTGACAAAAGAAAAACTGCCACTACTGCCTGTAATTACCCCTTTTGCTGTGTATGCACTGGGGTCTTTGATACTGAGGATTTAAGGTCGCATTGCTAGTGCTGTCATCACCAACTGTGCAGGTTAGGAGTTTATTTTTGCCCCAAAAGAAAAAGAGATCTCCAACCTTACTCAGGATTCGAAACTCAGTCTCTGGCATGAGAGCCCATATGGGCAGCCGCACCTCAGTAAGAAGAAAAATAAGTGCTATTACTCTACTTATAAATACACAAATTAATTCTGTCACTGTTACAGCAACAACAAACAACTTACAAGTTTGTATCTGCTAGCACTGATTTTTGAGATTTCGATGGGTGCTCTGTTCCTGACGTCAACAAAGGAAGCTTCGCTAATAGCCAGAGCACACACTATATGTGCCCACTGGTTATCAACGGTTGGCTTCAAGGCACCACCTCTCAAACAGCACAGGGTACAAAACTAAAATTTTAAAAAATATATTTGAAAAGTTTTACATTCCAGTTCTGAGATTAACTGCTAAGAATAAACACAGTCAAATACTTAATATTACAGAAATAATTTCTTTAAGAGCGACTAAATCTGTTTATGACATCATCATCATTAATCAGCATGTCTTTTACATAACATCGTGCTCTTCACAGCATTCCTCAAAGTCTCTCTTTCTCTAGACAGTTCTTCAGTCCTGGGTGCTTTCACAGCCAATGCATCTTCAATGTCTTGTATCCACCTTAAAGGTCAGCCTCTGCTTTGCTGTCTGGACACTGGCCCCTCAATCACTGTTCCCTCCAGGCCACCATGATGTTTGACACTGCCAAAATACCTCAGCTACTGACACAGAAGTTAAGCCACTTCTCCCTGATGTTCAGACTGTGTAGGATGTTAGTATTTTTCTTCTTCTTAGTCCGCTGTATTGTATTCTAAGAATTTTTCTGTCGCATTTCAGTTCAAAGCTTCCATTTTTTTTCTCAAAGACTGAGTAAGAGTCCACGACCCATATCCATCACATCAATTACCATGGGAAAGACACATGATCCCAAAATTGTTATTTTAACTCGCTTGCTGGTGCTATGCCATAGATTCTTCATGCTGTTAATCATCTGCATATATTTATGACATAGTCACATGTATCCGGTGGTGTTAATCACTTATTAACTCAAGACACTATGGAATGCGTCAAATATGAAGTGGTGATGTTGTGACAAACCATATCATAAAGATAAGTGATTGTATGCACTGTCGCTTGTAACTGTATCACCATCGTCACATGCTGGTAAAGGTTATCTAGCTGCATTTAATTTCAACGTTCGTGATTGTCATTTTGTGAACTTATAGGCACACTGTCATGAATATAAATAAACAGCGGCCGAAGACACATGGCGTCCCTAGTGAATAATTTTACAAAATTGTGTTGCGGATTTAACCTGATATGTGTATATGTTAAGTATATGTATATTTTAAAAAATATACTGAAACAAATGTAACCAGAACCGATAAGTAACTTTTGTCTCTTTATGCGTAGCTGAATATATAAATTTCTCCGGCGGTAATTGTGTGTGTGTTGAGATGTCCTTTAAGCTTCTAACAAAAGCAGACCTTCAAATAATTTTTTCTTCTAGATAGCATTTGCTGTTTATTACTAAAAAATTAACAATTTTTAAAAACTGCATCCGTTTTCATGGAAGTGTGGACAGTTTTATTATTCAGAGATGTTGAAAAAGCACCTCAATGACGGCTTTCGAGAAAGTTTTTGACATGTTCTGTAATTTTACAGTGATTTTTGTTTTTTGTTTGTTTTGGTGGGGTTATCTGTGCCCAACAATGGTGAAAAGGCATGTTGCGTCATAGCAACCGAAATATAGCAGAAGGCATGAAAATGAGTAGAACCATGTGCCAGAAGTGTCTGAATGGCCTCCATGGGCCTTATTTCCCCAAAACACAAGTCTTAGAACTTATTCAACCTTCATAAAAAAAATATTTACCCACATTTTTCAGTTTGATTCATACAAATTTGTTAGTGCATTCAATTTCCTTCTGTTAATGCATTTAATTTCCTACCCGAATATGTATAGTTTTATATATGTTAATTAAGGGCTTTGTTTTTTAACTCTTTACGGACGTTTAGCCAATATACTGGCGATTAAGTCTATACCTTAAAGATGTATAGCCAGTTTACTGGATCATGATAGAGACACTCTAACTTCGTTTATGTCAATAATTTTCATGTGTCTCACATCCTTGAATGTTGTGTGATTTTAAAAATATTTTGTTGTTATACTGATATTTAAGTAGTTTAGATTTATATACACTCACTTTTCTTTAATTTGATATATTATAAGTCCCGATACAGCCAATACTTTTTCTTCAGGAAGGTTTTAGCTTTGTCATGTTGCACTAAAAAAATTCTGCTCAAAATTAATGCTGTCCAAACCCCAGAAAAAATGCTGCCCTGAAAGAGTTAAACAGCCCATATGTGCAAGAAATGCGAGAAGCAATCTGATTGGCTGATTCGAAAACCTACCATCCAATTTCAAGGCTTGTATTACGCAGAGCCAACCAATCGGCCCAGTCATCCTTTCGGCTACTTTCTGTTGAGCCGATATTTCAGCTGCGTCGTTTCTAGAGGGTTAATATAATTCTCAAATCTCATACTACAGCGCAGTAGTGCTATAGCTGCAAATGGTGCTGCGAGTTGTAACAGACAATGGTGATTTCATATATTCTTATACATTATGCATCTCCATTTAATGTCAATTTTTATCAAACTTAGTTTAGCATTCACTTCAATATGTATCTGAAATGTTTCAATAAGTTGTTGAAAAAAGGTCTTTAAACTGAATTCTTAGATTTGGCAGGCAGGAAAGAGGCACCTAAGGGTAGGGTTAAGCATGGGGCTGGTGACCTCATCCTGTAAAAACAATAGCCACAACAACAATAAACCTAAGAAAGTGTCAAAAAGAGAAGCAAGAAATACCAAACTGAGCTGCAGAATGAAGTTAACAAGATGGAAGGGACATGGAGCTGTTTGCAACAGCAAAGGACAGAAAAAAAACTTAGCTGAGTTGGTTGAGGGCCTATGCTTCAAAACTCAATTCTTAAATCGTATTGTGTCATGTGGCTGCAACAGCTAATTAAATTTTAATGGCGGCAGACATCGCAGCGAGTTGTAATGAACCATGCCGGTTTAATATGTTTTTATACATTATGCATCCCCATCTACTGTTAAATCTTGTTCACATGGTTATAAACCATAAGTGCTCTGCCACCAGTACGGACAGATGATAAGAAACTGTCCACCCATGTCTTCATCCGCACGAAACTCAGCATTCCTCCATTTACCCCAGAGTGTAAACTGGTCCCTATTTCCTAGAAACTGGATAAACCCCCGGGAACCGTCTAGTTTCGAACACCGGCTGTGGACTGCAGCAAGTCGCTGTTGGATTTTAAAACAAGTCTCCTATCGATTGCGCTAACGCGGCCCCTGGTTTAATATGTAGGAACGCCTACACCAGCCAGGTGTAACCTGCAGCTCTATGTAGGTAAGGACTGACATTATAATGCTGCAACTGCCCTTTTAAGGACAAATGATGAAGAAGAAGAAAATTGGCTAACAAATGCTCAAGGAAGTTGGATGTGATGGCTAAAAGGCACAAATCTGGCAGCTTGCTGTAAATAAGCCTAACGCAATTAAGTCACTTGGATGAACGAAACGAAGACAAGCAAACTAACTGAGGCTCATGGCAGTGCAACCATCTTTTGCCCAACAATAAATAATCTGTAGTGGAACTTACCAACTTATCTGGAGGCTGCTCCGAACAACAAGCACTGCAGGTCCAGTCTGTGGGCAATACAGTTTCCAGTACACCATAACAACCTGTCAGAACAATCAATGTGACATTTATCACACTGTAAACTACGGATCATGGCTAATTTTTTGTATGATTTAGTAGTTTTCTTACTAGTTTTGTTTTTCTTTGTCTTCTTCTTAGCGCATACCAGCTGTAATCTAACCAGTGGAAAGTTCTGGTTGTTCATCCACCTTTGGACAGTAGTCTTGTTCCAGAACCTGAGTGTTATGTGCACATCCATCTTACAGATCTGACATATTTGTATGCAGACTGATGGTTGATTGCCTCTTAGCCAGATGCACTATTACTGAGTTGAGTTGAGTGAAGAATTGACATCACAGCACTTAGGGCATTTCCATGCATGGTCCTTCCTCATCTTCAGCAGCCAGCGCAGAGTTCCAATACTAATTGTACCGGTCACAATCTGGTTATATGTTTGTCTTGCCTTTCCTCTGAGTGAGCCGGCTAGACCCTCTGGTTTGAGCCAGGTGCCTCATTCTCTCCAGGCCATAATGCACTCTGACTTTAAAGATCTAAAACTCAGGGATTTATTTTTTCCAAGTTATATCCAAACCTCAGACAATGATTGCATTTAATGTCTGGAAAGAAAGACTGACATAGAAGACAGCTCAATCAGGTTTTCTTTTTTCATGATAATCAAGCTCATATGAATTTACATCTTCTAAGAAAGAACTATTGATCAAAAGATTGCCTTTTTGAGGATCCTCATTTTCATGGAAATTATTAAAGGAGTTTTCAACTGTCTTTAAGTGCTGACTTGTTAGGTTAAATATTACTTGAACTGTGCTTGGAAGAACACCGGACTAAACTATAACACACTAACAAATGTATATAAGGGGACTGCGTGGTCTCAAGGCATGGCATCCGCCTCGAGTGCTGGAGGTTCCGGGTTCAATCCAGAGTGAAGGCTGGGATTTTTTCACAGGGACTTCTAGTAATTTCCCCTGGTCTCTGGGTAGTAAGATCGGATGCCCGTGAGCATTGTTGTGCACGTAAAAAATCCCTTGGCAGTTGGAAATCAAAAAGAGTAGCCTAACGGCGCTGCCCTGGCAAAATTTGGAGTTAAAAATCTACCCAAAGTATTTCAGGATCCTCGCTGGTGCTACAGAGTTTGTCCACTGCGCTGAGATTCTTTGGACTCAGGCTTGAGTTAGAAAGAACTGAGCACTTAGGAGTTATACCTTGTGCCACGATGTTGATCCCTTGTATAAACATAAACAAACAAATCCCTATAACATTCTATATAAATGCACAGTCAATTCGTTCATGTGTCTGCTTTCTAAGAACATCCAATCCCACCTGTCCTGTAACCTCTACGTCTTTCTTGTTACCTTTCTTCCACCATAAGTGCCATGTAGCTATAAGATTGTAGCAATAAGACAGACCAGACTATAATATTCTACACTAATGCGCAGCCAATGTGTCAGCTTTCTATGAATGCCCATCCCCATCTGCCCGGAAACCTCTACGTCCTTTCCCTTTGTCCCTAAGGTCTAAACTACTAGATGCTTGCCGCGGATCGGAAGGTCGTGGCTTTGCTCCCTGGCGGAGCCGGACTTTTTTCAAAAATTACCTTGGCTCCCAGGTTGACCCAGCTCTGAGTGGGTACTGGGTTCAGTCCCGGGAAGTAGAGGCAGTCGGCGCGATGCTGACCACATCATCCATCTTGTGCCGATTGGTCTATAAAATATAGGTCTAGCCCTTTATGCCCTATACCCCTAGAGGCCTGGAAAATGGTCTTTTTTAAAAAAAAACTTTTACTAAGGTCTAGCCCACTTCGTCCATTTTTTACCTGGGCCCTGCCAAGTTACACTTATCAGTATAGCAACACTGGTTTGTTTACAGTACGGTTGCTGTCCAATGTTTGATAACTCCAGTCTGGTTTGTTTTACCGCTAAACGTGTTATCTTACAGTAAATTCATGTGCACACAAAAACACATGGACTGTTGGTCCAAGATGAAAAGACCCTACTGGATCTGCTTCTTTTTTGTTTTAGCATTCACTGGCTGTAAACTCCTGGAGAAAGTTATGGTTGTTCATCCACTCCTGGACTTTGGTCTCAATACAGTTTTGTGTGCACGGCCATTTCACAGATCTGGCTTATCTGTATGCAGAGTGTTGGTTCCTTGCCTCTCATGCAGAGGGCATAGAGTTATAAACTGTGATCGAAATAAAATTCAACTGATGACCTGAATATGCACCCTATGTTATCAACATAATATCCAATGCCAACAAGCGTCTTTATTATTATTATATTATATTATTATATATTATTATATATTTATTTATTATTATCCTGTTGTGACATTAAATGTCACATAGGGCTGCCATTCCATTCGATCCTGGGCAATCAGTTCAATATCATGGATGGAATCCAATCCAGCAGCGTTGGCTGCCCTCATCATCCTTCAACTTAGGATTTCTTCTAGGCTTCCTCGCCTCCTCGATCCCTTTATTTCCCATGTTAATGCCTATTTGGTGATTCTCTGCTGGTTTCTTCTCAAGATGTGTCTAATCTAGTGTCATGTTCTCTGCCTTATAACGGTTGATACTAGTAGTTGCCCAGACATTTCTTTTACTTCTTCACTCTTTTTGAATTCATCCTATTTTATTTTCATCATTCTCCTCAGACATTTGTTTTTTAAATGCATTTAGCTTTTGTTTAGTGATTCCTCCTCTTTCACTTGCATAAGTGTAGATGGTCTTTTTGTGTTTGTGTGTATTGCTATCCCACATGATCAATAGAATCAAGGATCCCGTCAGTGTTCTTGCCTTACCCCAGCCATATGACAAAATCATTCAGGTATGTCTCACTCTGCCTTCCCCCTTTTTCCATCAATGACGTCAGTCTTTACCAAGCCTTGAATCCATTTGTTCTAACAAAATGTCTGAAAAACTCAGACTGTGTATGTCTAATGTCTCTAATCAGTTTAGGGTGTTCATCTGTCTTGAGAAGGACTACCTCGTCTGTTTCTGCCCTCCACATGCATATAATCCCTACAGATTAAAAACTGACAAAATGACAAGATATACTAGAGCAGGTCTATTCAACTGGCGGCCCACAGGCTGATTGCGGCCAGCGCAGACTAGCAAGTGGCCCGAGGATCACTGCCACCAGTACTGTATTTAAGATCTTCCTATGGCCGATCTCGGGTCTCTGTTTTGACCCCCCCCCCCCCCCTTTCTGAGTAAACTTAGTCCTGTACTAAAGCACACCCCTTGACACTGACTACAGAAAGACTACTTACTGGCATGAACGCAAACACAACACTTGCAGCACTGCAGAAGAGCACTTAGTCCATCTGTATCTAAAGGTGAGTAATTGCAGAAGGGTGTCTGGTTGGAGGCACTGATAGCAAATGAAGCCTCAGGAATCATGGGGAGTGATCTGGATGGTATATGGCTGCCAGGAGAACTGTCATTGAAGATGTGTGATTCGCTTTCAATCTGTCAACAACACAGCAACACTTACTGGTGGAAATATAGACAACTAAAACAACAAATCACATGTTAAGTTACATATGCGAAATGTGAAAAATGTGTGAAATGTTTACCCCATTCTTCAATATCTGAAAACTTGTTCCAGGTGGTAAAACAGATTCATGACAACCAACATTTTAATATGAAATTATTATTTTCAGGTCCCCATATGGGTTCTGGGGCCCTAGTGGGAGTGTGGGGGGAGGAGGGATTACCCTCAGCATCTTAAGCATTCTGTAAAAAAGACAAGACTAATTAAAAAAAGTGGAAGTTATGTCAAGAGGTATATATCACGGCATCCCTGTAAACCACTAAACAAAGAATAACTCAGGGACATTCTGCAGCTCAGTGCTTCCAGCAACAGTGCCATGAAAGAAAGATTCACAGAAAATTAGAGATTTATACTCTTAAGTCAGTGGTTCCCAACCCTTTTCGAATGCCCCTCCCTCCCCCAACCCATTTTATAGAGGCAAACTGGCCCACAACCGCACACATTAAAAATCTGCTTTTTAGCAGCGGCAATGGAGACATGTACAAACTAGCGGGTCATGCGGGCGTGAAGGGAAATGAGCGAGCAGACCAACTGGCAAGCACTGCACTAATGATTGGGGGAAAAGGTATGGACAGAGCAGATATAGTCTACGCTGTACGAACTGGGCTAGTGGAGAATGAGGAATCCCTGACACTAACACGATTGCGTGACATGGGAGTTAAGCATGGTGATGCATGTCTTTGTCGTCTTTGAGGCCGAGAAAGGAGACAATATAACCAGCTTCTTATGGGGACAATTAGTAGAAGTACTTTGGAGTGGTTGCTGCTTCAAAGAACTGAGCACGCATGGGTGTGCCCAATGTGCAGTGACATGAATTGTGATAACAAAACATAAAATAACATCTTGTAGGGAGTCGGCAGTCCGAAACCCAAGTTCAAGGTGTCTCCTTCGTGCCAAAGAACTGCATGGCTGTTGGGTGAACAGTCGTTAACGATGGCAGGCAGGTCGTTGTAGGGGCGACGCCTGCTGGTGGATGTAATGCCCTAAGTCCCTTCCCCAGCTAATAATGAGGGTACTGCTGGGGTGACCGTTTATTAACCCTCATATAATGCTTCCGGTCAAAATGGACGCTAAGCAAGGCCACCTTTTTTTTTTAAGCCGTGGCAAATGTTTTTTTTTCTGCCAGACGGTGGCCACTGCATTTTTTTTCTCCATTTGTAGACTGGAAGGATGTAGTTTCATCGCCCAGCTTCTGAGTTGAGTGCATGGCGTGACACTGTGAGCTGCGTTTGTTTTTCGTTGGCACAGGAGCGGAGCAACTGTGGGGTGGCCCGTTTGCCATGAAGCTGAAACTAGGATTACCAGATCCTGCATTCCACAAATAAACTGCTGGTCAAAATGCATTAACATCATTTTTGCTTTCTTTTTTATTTATTAAGTTTCATAGCTAGCTAACCACTGCCCACTGGCCCCACAGAATACTCTTCTTGACCTATTTTGGGGTCAAGACCCATGGGCTGGAAACCAATGCTCCAAGTTAGTGTCATGGAGTGTTTACTGTGGTGCAACTTCTGTCTGTAGCATATAAGTACTCAATGAATATTTTTAATGATGAATGATCAGCTTCAGTAAACAAAGAGTCATTTGCAGCTTCTATAGTGGGCTGAAGATGAATTTAGTAAGTTATACTACCATCCATTTTACCAGGATCAAAGATGAATTTAGTAAGTTATACTACCATTCATTTTAACATGAGCAAAGATGAATTTAGTAAGTTATACTACCATTCATTTTAACACGAGCAAAGATGAATTTAGTAAGTTATACTACCACCCATTTCAACAGCAGCAAAGATGAATTTAGTAAGTTATACTATCATCCATTTTAACAGCAGCAAAGATGCATTTCGTAAGTTATACTACCATTCATTTTAACACGAGCAATGGTGAATTTAGTAAGTACTACTACCATCAATTTTAACAGGAGCAAAGATGAATTTAGTAAATCATACTGCCATACAATTTATAATGTGCAAAGATTAGTTATATTATCATTCATTTTAACTGGAGCAAAGATAAATGGACAGTTTGAAACAGGCTTCAAGCTTCATGGACAGACTATTTCAGCTGGAAAACACTGCCATATTGATTGTCTAAAGTGTCGTGGAATGATAAGCCATTACACATCAGTCCGAAAGACTGGTAACTTGCCTTACCTGTAATCGGCACATCATTCAAACTTGGACTCGTCCGGGAAGGTATATAGTCCCTTATATCGATATATGCCTTTATTGGACAAAATTATAATGTCTGCATCTTCTAGTTGCTTTAACTTAACACAACTTTTAAATGTACATCTATTGGATAAATATTAGAGGAGTTATTTGAGGTTTCGTGGAAACCGATTTACTCCTTGCCCCTGTATACTAGGAACTACTTCTTACCAACGCCCGAAGAAGGAATTTTGCGCCATTCTTTTTGCCGGCTTCCAAGCGTTCAGACGTGTGAATCGACGCCTGTATAATTCATTTTTAAAAGGCGATCTGTAATGTCTAGGACTTTTCAAATGCTTGGGTAAGTTAATTATAGTTTACGAGTACCTAAAACAATGTCTGTTAAAGTGGTCACTGCTGTAGAGAGATCAGTATCGGCTGTGGGATCACACATAGTTCGACCGTTCTTGATCGCTAGAGAAGCGGATTCGAACTTAGACCTTCCTCTGTACAGACTAAATAGCCTATGCCCTGAATAACCCACATACTGGTAAAACTAATAACCTTACAAGTGTGTACTATTTAAACTAACAACAGAAGTTTGTGCATACGAATGGGGACAGAATTTAAGTCAGGACTTGGTCGGCCAGTGTTGGAATGTGTTTGACCCAGATCAATGAATGTGTTGGGTTGGCTTGTGAGTCGTAGGGAATAGAAGTACTGACGGTAAATATTGGTGTCTGTGTGCAGATGGGAGGGGAGGGGGGGGGGGGGGGGAGAGAGAGATGATGTATGTGTTAGAGTGTCTATCTATCTCCACCATATATCTGACTTTCCATCTCTTGCACTAAACAGACAGATAAATGATAGGAGACAGTGTCTCCTAGTCCTGAGAGTGCACTCTGAGGAATGAAACAGGGGAGCAGAGGTGGAGTAGGCTGATATGGGCTGGTGACTGATACTTATTCTGTCTTTCCTGTCAAGATGTTACCCTCTTGGTGATGACTAATTATGAGTTATTTCTTGGCAGGATGAAACCTTTGTGAAGAGCGGGCAGAAGAATCACAGTCCAACCAACCATAAACCATAACCCATCAATCAATTAACCCATTACCTACTTATTATCACCCAACTACCAATTGAGAAGACTGTCCTCCTCAAGATGGGGTACAATATAACCCAAACATCATCCAGTGCCAGAGCATGTGTGTAGCTCAGGGACAGTGCTGTGAATTACTCGTGGGAGAAGGTGCTGTGTGCCTATCCAGTTGCTGTGTGCCTATCCAGTTGCTGCGTCCTTTATGGTGAGGCACTTCTCTACCATCTGATCCAGTGAGGCAGAGTCACCAAAGACAGTCGAATCATCAGGAGCTGAGGGAAGCATCACCGACAGAAAGAGGATAAGTGACAGTTGATGCCATGTATTGCTATATTCCTCACAGCTCCCATGTTTCCCAATGATGACAATGTGTCATCTCCAGGACCTTCTGTCTGTGTAATTTTGGTGATCTGGACATTGTATCCTGGAATCCAGCTATAGAAATCTGGCATCTGCTTCTCTATTTTATATATGTATATATTGTACTGATTACATGCATTCATTTTCATGGCTGACTTAGGTGTCTCTATTTCACCTTTTTAAGCGTCTAGCAGTTGTGTGTGAATGAATCTTAAATATATGTGTTAACATGGTTATGATAATGAATGAGGCTGCAGTGCTTGAACACTGTACCTTTGATTTACTTCTTGGCGCTACTTATGTATTTTTAGCAGAGCCGAAGAAACCTTCAGAGCATCTTGCTGCGGTAACCACCCGAGCACAGCATAAGAGTGCCTCAGAGGATTCTCCTCATGTAAATCCTCTTCCTGAGGAAATTAAGGTGGCCCAAAGTAGTGACCCAACTCTTAAGGCATGTTTCAAAAAGTTAACTGCAAGTCACAATCCCCCTTTGAAGAAAGAATTCTTCATGAAAGGTAAGTTACTTTACAGATGGGCAAGTGACAAGTATACAGAGCACAGTCAGCTTGTGGTACCCAAAACATATAGACTACAGATTCTCCAGATGGGGCACACTATAGCCTATAGTGCCCATATGGGAATTCATGCAACTACACAACGCATTGCCTGTCATTACTTTTGGCCAGGTATGTCAGCAGATATCATGCGTTATGTCAAATCCTGTCCGGAGTGCCAGAAGGTAGCTCCCAAAGGCAGGAATGCACCAGTCGGACTGGGAGAAACCCCTGTCACCTCCACACCTTTTGAAAGGGTGGCGGTCGATTAGGTGGGACCACTTCCTCTCACAAAGAAGAAGAATGCTTACATATTGACCTTGGTAGACTGTTGTTCAGGTTATCCGGAGGCTATTGAACTTCGGAGGATTGACAGTAAGACTGTGGCAGAGGCATTGATGAGCATTTTCACAAGAGTGGGATTCCCTTCGCAGATACTGACAGACAATGGATCTCAGTTTAGAGGGAAACTAATGGAGGAGGTGTTTCAGATAATCAAGTCTCAACACATTTGCATCAGTCCATACCGACCCCAAGCGAACGGCCAGAATGAGCGGTTCAATGGAACGTTGGTTTCGCTTCTGAGAAGATTAACCCAGGAAAAGCCAGAGAGGTGGGACGAGTATCTGTCTGCAGCACTATTCGCCTACCGGGAAGTACCCAATGCCTCTACTGGATTTCCACTTGCGACCTTGGTGTTCGGAAGACACATTTCTGGTCCCTTGGCCATTCTCAGGAAGACATGGACAGACGAAGGGGCAGATGATTCCTTGCAAACCATATCACAGTATGTGCAGGAACTCAAGGAAAGGTTAAAGCAAGGGTGGGACCTGGCTAAAGAGAACTTGATTCGTGCACGTAAGAGGTACGCTGCACATTTCAACCGGTAGACGAAGGAACGATGTCTTGAGGTTGGAGATAGGGTTCTTTTGCTGCTACCATCAGGGAAGTCTAAGTTAGAGTTAGCTTGGGGAGGCCCTTATACGGTAGTAGAGAAGATATCCAGGATCCATTATAAGATCAACATTAAAGGTAAGTCAAAGGTCTATCACATTAATCTCCTCCGGAAATACAACGAGAGAGAGGTAAGTGACACACCGACCCTCTTGACACTTTCTGTAGCTATGGAGGTAGAAGGTGGAGAAACCACAGCTGTGGAATATCCTCTTCACCCCAGGGAGACCTATAAAGATGTAGAGGTTAACCCAACTCTCTCTGTCTCTCAGAAACAAGCTATAGAACAACTCTTGTCAGAGTATAACTCTGTCCCGAGAGTTAAGCCAGGGCAAACTTCATTATTGGAGTATGATACGACATTGGTTCCTGTTGAGCCTTTCCGTCAATGCCCTGTGCAAGCTCCTCTTTTTAAAGAGGAATGGAGTAAACCTCCAGACCATCAGGAGGACCAGAAGGTGAAGAATTTTCAATTCACACCAGGGTTCCTCCCTGTGTTTTTTGGAGCACATAGTGACGAGGGGAGGATTATCCTTCCGAACCTCGTGAAGGATCAGACGGGAGGGATTATATCCCACATGCCTCGACGACCTTCCTGTGTGACTACTGATGTAGGAGACACACCGGTATATTACCTGAATATGACAGGAGTACCAGGATGGTGTGTGGGTTTATTCAGCCAACCCGATCGGGGGGTTCGGTCTGAACCTATATCTTTGCATGTAACTGGCAGGGATCAGTAATACATGGATAGAATCATCAGAGTCTTGAGTCCTCAGGGACATCTACTGATTCTGTATAGATTCCTTGTTGATTAGTGTTGTATAGTGGTCATAGGTTTCTCTATTTTCACATGAATTGTCATTATTGTATATATTTCATCTGTCTCTGAGAGGTTGGTTTGGTCAACCCTTTGATTCAGAGCAGATTTCTTGAGCCGCCATCCCTTGTCTGATAATTCACAGACTGAAGGTGATGAGCAAGCTGAAAGTAGTGAGTCCATAGATGTGTAGATGGCTGATCATTGTTCATTCCCGTAGTACGCTCTTCCCTTTGGGGGGGGGGGGGGGGGGGGGGGGTACTGTCGTGGAATGATAAGCCATTACACATCAGTCCGAAAGACTGGTAACTTGCCTTACCTGTAATCGGCGCATCATTCAAACTTGGACTCGTCCGGGAAGGTATATAGTCCCTTATATCGATATATGCCTTTATCGGACAAAATTATAATGTCTACATCTTCTAGTTGCTTTGACTTAACACAACTTTTAAATGTACATCTATTGGATAAATATTAGAGGAGTTATTTGAGGTTTCGTGGAAACCGATTTACTCCTTTCCCCTGTATACTAGGAACTACTTCTTATCAACGCCTAAAGAAGGAATTTTGCGCCATTCTTTTTGCCGGCTTCCAAGCGTTCAGACGTGTAAATCGACGCCTGTATAATTCATTTTTAAAAGGCGATCTGTAATGTCTAGGACTTTTCATATGCTTGCGTAAGTTAATTATAGTTTACGAGTACCTAAAACAATGTCTGTTAAAGTGGTCACTGCTGTAGAGAGATCAGTATCGGCTGTGGGATCACACATAGTTCGACCGTTCTTGATCGCTAGAGAAGCGGATTCGAACTTAGACCTTCCTCTGTACAGACTAAATAGCCTATGCCCTGAATAACCCACACATACTGGTAAAACTAATAACCTTACAAGTGTGTACTATTTAAACTAACAACAGAAGTTTGTGCATACGAATGGGGACAGAATTTAAGTCAGGACTTGGTCAGCCAGTGTGGGAATGTGTTTGACTCAGATCAATTAATGTGTTGGGTTGGCTTGTGAGTCGTAGGGAATAGAAGTACTGACGGTAAATATTGGTGTCTGTGTGCAGATGGGAAGGGGGGGGGGAGATGATGTATGTGTTAGAGTGTCTATCTATCTCCACCATATATCTGACTTTCCATCTCTTGCACTAAACAGACAGATGAATGATAGGAGACAGTGTCTCCTAGTCCTGAGAGTGCACTCTGAGGAATGAAACAGGGGAGCAGAGGTGGAGTAGGCTGATATGGGCTGGTGACTGATACTTATTCTGTCTTTCCTGTCAAGATGTTACCCTCTTGGTGATGACTAATTCTGAGTTATTTCTTGGCAGGATGAAACCTTTGTGAAGAGCGGGCAGAAGAATCACAGTCCAACCAACAACCACCAAATATAAACCATAACCCATCAATCAATTAACCCATTACCTACTTATTATCACCCAACTACCAATTGAGAAGACTGTCCTCCTCAAGATGGGATACAATATAACCCAAACATCATCCAGTGCCAGAGCATGTGTGTAGCTCAGGGACAGTGCTGTGAATTACTCGTGGGAAAAGGTGCTGTGTGCCTATCCAGTTGCTGTGTGCCTATCCAGTTGCTGCGTCCTTTATGGTGAGGCACTTCTCTACCATCTGATCCAGTGAGGCAGAGTCACCAAAGACAGTCGAATCATCAGGAGCTGAGGGAAGCATCACCGACAGAAAGAGGATAAGTGACAGTTGATGCCATGTATTGCTATATTCCTCACAGCTCCCATGTTTCCCAATGATGACAATGTGTCATCTCCAGGACCTTCTGTCTGTGTAATTTTGGTGATCTGGACATTGTATCCTGGAATCCAGCTATAGAAATCTGGCATCTGCTTCTCTATTTTATATATGTATATATTGTACTGATTACATGCATTCATTTTCATGGCTGACTTAGGTGTCTCTATTTCACCTTTTTAAGTGTCTAGCAGTTGTGTGTGTATGAATCTTAAATATATGTGTTAACATGGTTATGATAATGAATTATCATAACCTGGGGGCTTTCTTTAATAAGAAGTGGGGGTGTCCAGCCAAGTGTGCCTAGGAATATTGTATTCATATACAGATATATTTTGTAGTGCCAATACTTGAGTTGCCCTACTCCAGAAATAAGTTGAGCGTATATTGGCCACGGGGAATCCCTTAGACCAATACGAGCCGAACGTCTCAACATAATTATTTCTGAGTGCTGTTGGTTCTGAAGGAGAAATCCTTACATCAGGCACGTGACAGGAGTGATATGTGACAAAGTAAGTTTTCAGTGTGAGTCCCAAAGGTTCCCATTTTGGGCTTTAAAAAAATAGAGTTGCTGCAGCCCTTAATCAGCAGGACATAAAAGGTGACTAATTCAAAGTCTGCTGAAAATGGATGCGATGGGCCGAAAGGCAGAAATATCACAGTCTAGTGTGGCGCGGTGATTTATGTCACAGGTGTGAGGGAAAAGTTAAGTCCAACATGATGTGTATAAGGAGATACTCCGTACGTCACTCTGGCGCCAGTCCTTCACTGTTCTGGTTTTACGGAACCTCACGCAAGACCCCTGCAGCACGTCCTCGTCGTGCGCCATGGATAATGTCTCAAATGAGCATTAACAGAGCTGTCAGGGGATCTCGGAGTTTTAGCGGCCCCCAGAGGTGATGTGTCCATGTGGCTCTCATCAGCCCGCCCCCAAACGCTTGGGTGAAAAAGGTTATCAAAACTCATTAGGAACATGAGTATGCTCGCCAAACGTACAGCTAAAATCACAACCCTTGGTTAAAAGATTGCGGAGTGAAGAGAACATTGCTCACATCCTCTGTTAACCCTCAGTGTCGTCGTCACCGCGCTGAGGTACACCACAACAGCAACCATCCATAGGCTGGCCATCCATGTACATCCTCGGTTAACCCTCAGTGTCGTCGTCACCGCGCTGAGGTACACCACAACAGCAACCATCCATGTACATCCTCGGTTAACCCTCTGTGTCGTCGTCACCGCGCTGAGGTACACCACAACAGCAACAGCCCATTGGCTGGCTGAGCCTAAATGTCCGACAAAACTAGATCCTACGGCACACGAGCAGCTCAAAATCTGACCATCACAATTTGTATTGAACGGAAAAAGACCAAATGTCCACACCCAAAGACCCCACTCGCCCGAGTGTTGGGACCAAACTGATAACGATATGCCTGACGCAGGATGTAAAATTCTGTAGGGCTAACGGCTCATCAAACAAATCTAACGTGCGAAGAAAAAAGAATGTACCTATTCGTGTGGTCACAAAAGTCCAAAACCCACAGGCTGCTCCCCGCTGACTTCCAGAGGGCGCAGCACTTGTCGTGCGGGAAGCCTAATACGGTTGTGAGGTTAAGCAGGCATGTGCAGGACGTGACGATTCCTTGGGTAAGCCCAGAACCAGAGCGCCATGTGCCGGCTCTGCATACATGGAAGCCTCCTTGGATGGCGTGGAATGCCCATGATCTGCCCCTGCCTTCCCTTGAGGGCTAACCGTTCCACAGGGGGCTGCCCCAAAGGGGTACTCCGGGGGCAATACCTGCGGAGAAGGAGACAAAGTGGACACCACACAAAACAATGGCCACAGTCATCCTAGAAATAGGCCTGACGTCTTCCTTCGAAGCCGGAGTACAGCTGCCCATGAGGCAGGGAACAGTGAAACGGTTGTACACGCAAAAATCAGGTCCAGGTGAAAGCCAAAAGTACAAGCGGACGATTAACCTGGACCTTCTGCCGAAATTCACAGCCGGTGAGCGATTTAAAAAAAAAATCAGTTTAGCTGTAAACAACAACATAACGTACAAACCACCCTTTTAAGGGCAAACACAGAACAAGTTTGAAGTCAGTCGTATGTTTTTAACAAGATCCATATTTGAACTGGCAGCTGAATTTATGACTTTTCAGGTATTTTCTCGGTCAAACGTGTAACGCGAAAATAAAGTCAGAAAACCTCTAAGTTAATTTAAATTGCTATCTTAAACTAACATTTTGATAAATTGACCTTTGTCCAGCTGATTGCCACAGGCATTAAACACCATTTTACATGTCTCATCATACATAACTTTACATATGCCTATACTGATTAATCTACACAACCTGTAATGCCTTAACAGTTAGCAGCACTACAAGAAATATTTTCCAAATACACCAGATACTCACTCTAATAACAAATTCAAATAACCTCAGTACCACCCTTATTTATTTAATCTGCTGAGTAACCAACAGTCAGTCACCTCTGACTTTCAATTTCTAACATCAACCCATCTTAGCTCCACTAAAAATCTGCAGTGTTGACTATCAACACTGACCTTTAAGTTTTAACCTCTGTCTTGTCATATCATCAAAACATCTCAGATACAATGTCAGCTGCACTACAAATCTGCAGTGTTGACTATCAACAGTGACCTCTAAGCTTTAAGCCTTGTTATATCATCAAAATATCTTTGATACAATATCAGCTACATTCAAAAATTGAAAGTGATTATCTTTTAATTAATGTTTATGACCCTTCATCCATTCAACCTCAATGTGCTGACATCTTAAGCCCATACAGTTAGAATATAAACAGTTACAACTTACATCAAATCTTTGGAACAGGGAGCAAACTGAGCAGTGAGGCTGCCTTCTGGACATAAAGTTGTTGTAGCGTTTGACTGCATCAAAATCACAAGGAAAATGTCGCCACTGCTTGGACAAAGGTCTCGCCCAGGCTTCCTCTGGTGCTGGATTCACATCCTTCTCTGTATTACAGATAACAATCTGATATAAACTCTATTACAGGTAACAAACTGAGTAAAATGAGGGAATCTTATATCCTCTTTAGTATTACAGATAACAAACTGATTAAAGGAGATCATGACATATTTCTTTGTATTATAGACAACAAAATTGGTAAAACAAGAGACCACAACACCTTTCTGTGTATTACAGATAACAAACTCTGATAAAACTAGATCATGACATCCTTCTCTGTATTACAGAAAAAGTCTGATAATATGAGATCCTGATATCCTTCTCTCTATTGCAGACAACAAACTCTGATAAAACTACAGACCATGATAGCCTTCTCTATATTACAGACACAAAACTTAGGTAAATAGTCTTTGAACCTCAAACATGTTGCATGAGCACTAATTTTATAATTGCCCAGAAACTGACCCCTGAATTAAGGCGATGATGGTCACTTCACATCGCTTCACTTGCTATGGCTTATAACGCTGGTTGTTTACAAGCTCTGTTGTCTTGTCCATTGAGTTTTTTGTCACAGTTTGTGTTGTATTTGGTACACAGTCTATAGTCTATAAAGACTTGGGTTGAAACAAGTTTATTTCTGCGCATCTTTTCCATCCCCTCTGTTGAGCTTTCCAGTTCCTTCTATGTTGTATTTAGTACTTATATAAAGCTAACACTTCACACCCCAATGGCAAAATCTGCCATATGATTATATTTTTTAAAGAAAAGTATGTATCTGTGTGTTTCTATTTTCTTTCTGCATTCTAGAACAACTTCCTTCCTTCAAAGTCGGAGTGCATCTACCCGAGTGGCAAGGAACAACCAACTGCACACAAATAAGCCAGTAAAACGGATGTACACGCAAAACTCAGGCCCTAGCACAAAGCCAAAGTGCAGATGGACAAACTACCAGGACTTCCACTGGAGCTTACAGCCGGTGAACAAAGTATAGGAGGAGGAGAGTAAATGCCCGTGTATGAATAGCCACTAGGAGTCGTAGTAACACAAGAGGATAGACACTTGCATACTGGTCTAAAAGTCTTGCACTTGAATTCCCACCCCCTCCCTCAGCATGTCTTGAGAGTCTACTAATCAGGGGTGCTTCCTATGAAGTCAGAGTGCATTTCTGAGAGGCAAGGAACCAACAGTCTGACTACAAATAAGCTAGATCTGTAAAACAGATATGCATGCCAAACTCAAGTTTTGCAACACGACTTATGTCCAGAAGACCAACCAGAACTTTCCACAAGAGTTTACAGCCTGTGAATGCTAAGAAGAAGAAGCATCTAAATTAAGATGGATTTGTAATTACTGACCTTGACTCTCAGGCGGACCTCAGCCTTAACTCTTTTGATAACAAAGAACTTGTCCTAGGTTTATTTAGAACTAAATTAACCCTCCTCTTGGACCGACAGAGTTAAACTGGTATCAAAAAGTGCTGTAGGAAGTAAAAGTGGCCAGTGTGGTGCTGACCATATCACCCATCAAGTGCTGACTGGCCTTCAAAAATATTGGTAAAGCACCATATACCAGTTGCATCTATGATGTGAAAAGGGTACAAAAACTTAAAATTAAACGAAAAAAGTAAGACCCTTTTCATTGCCTTCAGCTGTATTTAGCATATAGGACTAGACCAATCGGCACTTGGTCGGTGATGTAGTCAACATCATGACGGTCGCCTTTACTTCCCAGGAAGGCAAATGGTACCCACTCAAGGTCGGTCGACCTAGGAGCCAAAAAGATTATTTAGGAAATTCGGTTCCGTCATGACCTGAACCCAGGACCTTCCGATCTGCAGGCGAGCGTCTAGCCACTACACCATGGTGACTCCCATTTGTACTGCATTATTTGCAAATTGAAAGTACACAGACACTCTATACGGAATGCAACTGCTTGCTTTGGTTTTTCTCCTCCCAATGTGGTTCCAGGGCCACATTTACATTTTTTTTAAAGACAAAAATAATAGACTCATTACCCACTTCATGGGCATGCTGTAAAGGCTGGCTAATTAGGAGTTTGCTGAAAGCCGACGTGTTGGGTCGTATGGTGCAGATACTGCAGTTGTTGTTGTTGTTATCGATCCAGCGGCGCATGAGCTTTCGCCCTTTGGCCCAATGCCATGTAGTGGAATTTGCATGTTTTCACAAGCTGTTCTTTTCCTCCGTACAAGGTGTTCCACTTGTCTGGTCTCGGAGGGAGTAGAGTTCTTCTTGTCTTGCTGAGTTTTGGGCACTCAAAGAGATGGTGTTAAACAGTTTCGTAGGGGTAGTTACATAGCTGGCACTCTGGGGAATGTTGTGGCTGTATTCTGTTTAGATGTCCATTGAGTGGAGTATGTTGCGTTCTTAGTCTGAAGATGGTGGCCTGGTCCCTTCTTGTTAGATGCTTAATGCTGTCATTAGGATCAGGGCCAGCCATATGTCTATAAACTCTCTTCCAGTGTCTCCCATGGCCTATCTGTTCAACCAAGTCTCTTTGTTTATAGCTCTTATAAGTGTTTTGTGCTGTCTGGAGGGTAAACATCCATTACAGTCTTTAGGTGGTATACTGCTGTTTCCAGTGCAATTATTTCAGCTTCATTATTTGAACAGAATTCCCTGCATGCATCAAAAATCTCTTCAACAGATCCAACGGGATACCGATACTGCAGTCTAGCTATAAACCACAAGTGCCAAATGTCCTTTTAAAGGCAAACGCAGAAGAAGAAGTGGAGGTGGAGAAGAAAAATGATGAGAAGAAGAGGTGGAGGAGGAAGACAAAGAAGAAGAAGTGGAGGAGGAGGAGGAAGAAGAGGTGAAGGAGGAGGAGGAAGATGAAGAAGAAGAGGAGGAGGAAGAAGAGGAGGAGGAGAAAGATGAAGAAAAAGAAGAAGTGGAGGAGGAGGTAGAAGAGGTGAAGGATGAGGAGGAAGATAAAGAAGAGGTGGAAGAGGAGGAGGAAGAAAAGGTGGAGGAGAAGGAGGAAGATTAAGAAGTGGAGGAGGAAGAAGAAGAAGAGAAGGAGGAGGAAGAGGAGAGCAGAAGAAGGAGGAGGAGAAGGAGAAGAAGGTCTACCTCCGATTTTGTTGGAAGAAGAGACTGTTTTGTCTTGGCCTGAGTCCTGACAAGCACGAGGTGACGACAAATCATCAGAGAGCTTATTGTGTTGCTCTGTTGTAGAGCTACTGGGCAGTGCTTTTTTGCTGCTTCTTGGCTGTTTACGTTTGGGCTCTCTTGCAGCAGATACAGGTTTTTTCTTCTTCTTGCGATCATCAGCAGATGTTGTCGGCTTCATTACCTACAATACAGTTAACATAACATCACTCAAAATGTAACTGTGAATCGTAGGCAGTCAATTAAGAAGAGATACAGCAGTATGATTAACAAACCATTGTTAACTTTAAAGGAATCAAAAACGCTTAGCAATTAGAAATAACATTTCTTCTTCTTCGTCACCTTCATAAGGTTGCAAAGTGTGTTGTGGTTTACAGCTAGGGAGCGATATCTGCACATTTGGCCCAACAGATCTTTTTCAGCAAAACTCCAGCTAGTCACCTCTTATGAAATGCTTGATGGGGAAGCAATGGTTTATTACCATCCTTCCCCGTGTGGGTTCCGGGGCCCTATTGTGGGGAAAACAAGAATAGGCCCACTGCCTCCCCAAAAGCATGTCGTAAGAGTCGACTAACTGGGAAGCTTCCTTTGAAGTCGGAGTGCATCTGCCTGAGAGGCGAGGAACCAGCAGTCTACATTCAATTGAATCAGATCTGTAAAACTGATGCACATGCAACACTCAGGTTCTGGAGCAGGACTGCAGTCCAGAATTGGACGAACAACCAGAACTTTACGCCAGAGTGTACAGCTGGTGAACGCGAAGAAGAAGTAGATTACCATCCTCCCCACCCCTCCAGGCCCCGGACTCCACATGGAGAAAAATAATGTCGAATAATAATGTTTACCAGTCTTGAATATTCATTAAAATATTTCAAGAAAAATTAATACTATGATTACATTTTGTCCATGGCTTACTTCCTTACATTAGCAGTTTAAATGAGTACAACTAATTTATAAAATTAGATATGTCAGAAGACATATTCATTTATTTTAATATCAGTAAAATGTGCGCAACAAAAACAAACCATTTCACAATCAGCAAAAAACAGCGTTGCACCTAGATGCAAGTATGCAGCTTAAAGGTCATGGGTTCAAATCCGCATCGAGTCAGATTTCTCTAATACTGATCTTGGTTTCTGGGTTGACTAAAATAAGTACTAGAACAGGGCACAATCGACTTCGCTCCCACATGTACAACAAATTTAAGATTGGCCAATCAGCCATGTGTACTTGTGGACTGGCACCTGAAACAACAGATCACGTCCTTCAAGACTGTCCCAGATTCAGCGCTTTCAGGCAAAACATTTGGCCAAAAGAGACACTTGTGGAAGTCAAACTTTACGGGCCGCTTAGTGAATTACAAAAGAAAGTGAAATTCATACTAGAGACAGCTTTGCAGATATAGACAATTTATTTCTTGCGAACGAAAGAAGAAGAAGAAGTACTAGGCAAGGTCCTGGACTTTAACGTTAACCACTGAGTGTCGATTGGTCTATAAAATAAAAGTTTAGCACTATATACCCAATATGCCTAAGGTTGGGAAAAAAAAAGATCCTTAAGGTATTAGCATAAACTGCAGCATACACTTAACGAACTAAATGTTCATCTAATGAGGTGACAAATGCCAGTAACATTCACATACAAGAGGAAACTTCATAGGTACTACTAATGATCGGGATCTGAAAAAGTGTTCGAGAATCAAAAACTACAACCGACGAAAGGAAACCATCAGGTGGCACACTTAACACAACAAACTAACAATAACTGTTACACAGAGAGTGTAAAAGACAACAAAGACAGAAGATAACAACGAAAGCACATACTGCTAATAAAAAAATTTGTCAAAACTACATTTCTCAAATATGCTAAATGTGAGAGATCAAGTGCCTCATCAAGCCACAAATAAAAATAAGAACAGTGCTTCCCTTACAGCCAGTTCTTTCTTAACCTCAAATCATCAGGCCAATTCTGAGATTGGCTGAAGCTTTATATATAAAAATGTACAATCCTTTCTTATGCAGTTAATTTCGATTTAAAGTTATCCTAGTAAATCACGTGACTATCGTGAACTTCCTGCAATTTTACAACAATGGGTCGCAAGAGACCATTTTGTATTTTGGCTGAGTTTATTCATTTTTATGCTTCATATATTAATATAACTACAGTAACGTACGTGACAAAATATGCCCGCAATAAACTGTGCAAATGAATTGTTTATATCTGCATTATTTCAAGCTGATATTGTCAAATCCTTACTTTCTTAAAAGAATCAGCTCAGAAAATGGAAAATAAGAAAGAATACATGATAATAACTAGACAGGGAAAGGATATAATTTCAGCCACATACAAGGCGATAATATGAAAATCAAACGAACAGAAAAATAAAGGTACTTGTGTGCAAACTTCAACATGCTGCGAGAAGAAATACAATCTGGAAATTAAGTATCCTATGCACTTCAACATCTGCTAAAGTCAAAGTGCCAGTCTTGCAACACTAAGATCAAAATATATCAAACGTTGACAAGACCAGTCGTTTTATATAGCTTTGAAACTAGGAGCACAACTAAAAGAGATGAAACCTTATTAGAGGTTTTCGAAAACAGTCTTACGATGAATCTTTGGACCCATCAAAGATGCAAACAGAGGGTAATGGAGAGAGAGAAGCAACAACAAAATTCACAATGTTTAAATCACCATTGATCATTGGCATCATGAGAGCTAATAGACTGAAATAGTTGGGGCATATTGAGAGAATGTCAGATGACAGAGAAGTGAAAACTGTATACCCAAGGGACATGAATGGTCATAGACCACGAGGCAGACCAAGAAGATGATGGAGAGATAATGTCACACACCTGAAAACACTTAGTGTCACCAAATGGAAAGAGAAGGCCAACCAGAGAGATGAGTGGAGGCAGGTATTATCTGCAGCAATGAACCTCAAGGGCTCGGAATGCTGAAGAAGAAGATTGTCAAATCCTTATATGCTATGAAAAGCACCAGGACTAGGTCTAAAACTGGTCATGACTTATCTACATTTCTCTGTGGCCATCCTAGAAACAGGTTCCTTATGGGGAGCCTGACCTGGCCAATGTAGATAACATAAAGGAAAATAAGTTGGATCTGTGAATCGGGTGTGCACACAACACCAAAGTCCTTGAGACAAGACTAAAGTCCAGTCATGGACCAAAAACCGGGACTCTGTGCCAGAGTTAACAGTTGGCGAACACAGAAGACGATGTTGTCAACATAAAAATATTGACAGATTTTTGTGGACAGACACCCATGAAAGCAACTAGAACACTGTCAGATTTTTATTATACAGGTGCTATGACATGAACCCATTGTGGGAAAAGAAACCAGTTAATCTTTGAACAATATTTTATACAAGGCACTTACAATTTTTTTATGAAAATGTATATAATTTTAAAATTTTTTTTTTAATAGAAATAAACAAAGGGAAGAAAAGTAAGTAATCATTGAATATGGATGGGCATTAATTAAACAGATTACATTCTTCTGGGCTTAACAAAAAATTTATAAGGTGACTATACAGTGACCCCATTTCTATGCAGTTGCTAAGACTGAAAGCAAATAATGACATCATAATAGCTTTTAAAAAGCTTCTAAACAATTAAATCCCCTTAAATACTATTTTTAGTAAATATATTCAAGATCCAATGGTCCTAAATACTGAACAGGCACAAACAGAACCACAATCTTTAATTAAGCTTGTGGGGGTCAGACTAATGCAGCAATGCCGGTTTAGCAGTTGTTATGGATGGTAATCGATAGTGACAACAGATGATCAATGTCTCATGGCAAAAAGGTTTTAGAACCTTGTATGTTATGCAATTCTTCTATGTCACAAGCCACCATAAAAGAAACCGGAATGTTGCCAGATTGGTATATGCTTTAAGCTCAAGATAACACCTTGAACAACACTAGATTTTACAAGCACCATGAAAGCTGTGAGATTAGCATGTTATTACCTCAAGAAAGCATTCAAAATCTTGCCAGGATCTTACATGTAGAACATTGCTAGATTTTTATGTTACGAACACTATCATTTAAACACATAATTTTGCTAGAACCTGAGGTAGCAGCCCCATTAAAGCATGTGTTGATTCTTCTGTTACATTCCCCTGAAAAACACTTCATCTTCAATTATATCCTATTCTACTTTCAGTGTAAATCTTAGATTTTCTTCTCAAAAGTGCCCAACAGTTTCCATTTTCTTTGAGGAAATGATGATGTTTTGAAACATTTAACATCCTACTTGTGCGAAAAAAAAGACAGCAGAGAAAGCCCTACTAGCTGTGTGTATGTTGTATCCATAATCATTCAGCATTTGTAAACTAAGCATCCACCGTGGCAAATGGAAACTTTTAGGTGCCCTTTACTGTTAGCAAAGCCATAGGAATGTGGAAAGCCATGGGAATGTGGAAAGCCATGGGAATGTGGAAAGATAGGGGAAACTACCCTATTAGGCAACCCTAGAATCCATCATGACAACCAATGATGGTGGACACTTGATACTGGGCATAAAATTGTATGAGGCAGTAAAGCTGATAAAGGCTAGAGTGGCTGTCCAACATGCTGTGATGAGAGCAATTTCTGATCTACCACTTGATGTGCTGATAAAACAATATCTTTAGCAATGAAACAGCAAAAAGGGTCTAGAAGTATTTTTTCTTTAATTCTTCCTCCTTTCAAACCTTAATTATTTAAAGTTAAATACAGTTAATTATTTCAGTTAAATGAACAAAACACACCTCACTACTACAATTTGTAAGTGGGAGGACAGAAAGAAAAATCAATGAGTTTATTTCTCACAAAGCTTTATTCACTGCTCTTTAAACTGTCTGTAAAACAACAAAGGAAAGGAAATGATTATGAACAAAAAGCAGTCAAAGTTATATCAATTGAAATATCAAACCTAGACAACAGGGCACAGAAAAACAACAGCTTCAGACAAATTAATACTTAAGTAACATCACTCAGTGTTTAGACACATTCTGAGCATGTGACTTTTACCCAAAAATGGTATTTTAGTCAAAGAGATGAATAACAGTGAAAGCACAGTGGTCATAGCTAATGACATGGACTCTATTATTCAAGGCAATTCAGTAAAGAACGACAAACTCTACAAGTTCACACACATTTTACAATACATAGAGACACCATGCAGCAATTATCTTTGCCAATGAAATATGCTTTTCTTCGTCAGACTTCTAATTCAATTAGAGCTACGTGAAAGAGCAAGCCTGTGTAAATAATGCACTGAAAGGTAACAGATGTACAACTGTTGCTGAGTGCTCTTGTCTAGTTAAGAACTGTTTTACAGTACTCAGGACATTACCATAAGCGCCCTGTCTTCATCTTCAGCACACAGATCCAATTCGGGTGGTACTAACAACAGTCTCATTGTAGGACTACTCTGCCTATCCTCTGAGTGTTGGTTGGATCCCCTGGTCACTCCCTGCTATACCATTCTCTTCAGACAGTGATCATTGATTTGTGCTTCCATACTGTATTTTTGTTCAAAGGCCTTGATCCTATCCAGCATTCCATGTTGCTTTGTTTACTACTGATTTCTTACACACACACCCCCCCCCCCCCCCCATGTTCACAAACATTATAATAAATACATACACCAAAACAAAACACAACATGTAGGGATTTCATGCATAATGGACTTCTAAATCCGATTAGAACAATGCGAAACAGCAATGGTGTGTAAATAATTTACCAAAAGGTAAAAGATGTATACCTGCTGGTGAGTGATCGTGTGTATAATTTATATAAGGCCAATTGTACAAGATTAGGTTTTGGATGACCACGATGCAGGATGCTGCTGAGCTACACATTTTTCAAGATGTAGAAGCACAACTGTGAGAAACAACCCATGCAAGTTAACAATTCATGCAACAGGACTTCCTTGCTACTGATCAAGGTTCTGGTCATCAATGGCTAAAATGTATCAGATCAACTTCTGATAGAAGTTTAGAGACCGACATACACTGACAGCCGAATCACTTTTTACCTGTCAAGTACCGATAAGTTTATAGAAATGAGACCAGCCCATCATCACCAAAGGTGAGGAAACTGACTTTATGTACTTTAAATACAATGAATGTTTTGTTTTCCAGTTATCAATGGATTCAAACTATCAGTCACATGGAAGTCATCTGGGACACATTACAAAAATGTGAACAGAAACAATGCAGCAACACTGCTGAACTGAAGGATACTGACACACTGTAGTGAAAGCTATACCTGTTTACCTGTGCTCAGTGGCAGCTCACCTATAACCCCCAGCTGAAAAGAGCGCAAGGTGCCAGCATTAAAGCATGGTTCTTGAGCCAAACATAAAAGAGGGGGTGTGTTCCTCCCAGACAACAGGCTTGGTAACCCTTGTTCTGTCAACACTGGTGGACTTTCGTGAAGAAATGTTGCTCTCGTCCTTTGTTCTATGCCATCACTGTTTTGAAGAGGTGTAGTGCCAGCCACAAAAGCTTGTGAAATCTGACCTCTAAATGGTCCTATCTGATTTGAGCTGATGGAGTTAGCTGAATGAGGAGAGACAGATGTGGGAGATGTCATTGGACAGCATGAAGTCGTAGACGGTGGAAGCATCTGTGAGGATGATAATGCTACAAAACTGTGAAAGGGTTGTAGAAGGGGTGGACTTCGGGAGGCATTTAGGCGACACCGCTGACAGCACTGTGAGTGAGAGAAGGCAGTGGTAGCTGTTACATAACACATACAGATATCATCTGTCCATGCTCTCACCTGTGGAGACAAGTCAGGCATCTCAATGTTCATGCCAGGACTGCTGGACTCCTCAGGTATTTCTAGTGTAACTGGCTCTAGTCGGTTTGAGGCAGCTGTAGGGGATTTCATCCTGCCCTGCTTGCCGCTTTTAAAGGACAGGTCATTCACAGCAGCATAATGATGTTCTTCAAAATGAGGAGACAATACTGGACAAGGCAGTGACGTGTCTATGGCCTTTTTAGTTCTATTTGAACTAGGTGAAGTATCCGATTGACGTGAAGCATTGTAGTGATTTGAAAATGATGGTGTCTCTGGGGAAACTAGAGTTAGTTCTGGCATAGTGAGGTCAGGTGGCATCTCATGATATGACATGGAAGACAAAGACGACGGTGGAGAGGACTCCTGGGAAATCAGGGATGGTGGCAGTGTGCTGTCGGGTAAATGGTGAGTTTCCTCCTGTGAAGTCTGGCAAGAAGAGATGGTAAAAGAATGAGAAACTTCAATGCAATCATCGGCAACCAGTGGTTCTGATATGTGCCCAGATAAAGATGCAGAACTCGGAGACAGTCGCACTGGTGTCATCTCAGTAAATTTAGAAACAGAACCAAGTTCTGATGCCTGGAAACTGGTGTTCTCCTGTGGTGTCACATTTGGTGATCCAATGTAACTGTGAGAAGTTACAAAACTCCCAGAACTGTATGGTATAAAGGCAGATGTATTGTCTCCACTGCTGCTGTTGGTGTTGCAAGCAAGTGACATAAGTGCACTTTCTTGGGTACTACCTAGCCATGATGAGTATGGTGTTTCAGTTCTAGGCTTAAATGCAGGTTGAAGGGCTTGTGGAATGCAATTATATGTAACAGGGTCTGCACCTTGTGCAAGAGCCATTTTGCCAGCTGCCATCTGGATGAGAGTCTCAGCAATACACACTGTATTTGAATGGCTAGTGCAGGAAGACGCTACAGAAGTTTTTACACCTCTTGAAACCTGCAATGGTGAAGGAGGAGGCAGCGCTTGAGAAGCTGTATTAGCTATACTGATGTTGGAAGATGTTAATGGAACAAAGACATGCTTTACTGGAGCTTTCCTCCTGGATGGCTTTGATTTCGGCTTATCAATGTCTTTCACCTGTCCCTGCTGCAGAAGCTGGGCTTGACAAGCTTTAGTTAGGATTTCTTTAACTCGCTTCTCCACAGACAAGCTCTCACTGCTTTTAGCAGCAACTACACTGGAACCCACACTTTTATTGCTTCTTATTCCTTGTGCTGCTGCAGTGTTTGAAGCTGCTGACAACAGTACTAACTGTGATGATCCTGATGGAGCAGATGAAACTGTTGTGAATAGTGGAAATTTAAGTGACTGATTGACCTGGCAGAGGTCTGTTGAACAAACAGATCCTGGTGCTGTGGGTTCCCGCTGTCCACCTGAAATTCTGCTCCCACCATCTCCTGTTCTCAGAACACCTGGAGCTGGAAGAGTCTTCACAGACAGATCCAGTCCAAGCTGCTGGCTAAGTGATTCTAACTCTAGTTTAGGCCCAGCATTGGGACCAGACAAAAATGACTGGGAAAATGAGGGCACTGTAGAATGGGAGTATGGTGGTACTATGCACTGTGAAAACGATGGTACTGCAGACTGCGAAAATGATGGTACTGCAGACTGCGAAAACGATGGTACTGCAGACTGCGAAAACGATGCTACTGCAGGCTGCGAAAACGATGGTACTGCAGACTGCGAAAAGGGCGGTACTGCAGACTGTGAAAACGATGATACTGCAGACTGTGAAAACGATGGTACTGCAGACTGTGAAAACGATGGTACTGCAGACTGTGAAAATGTTGGTACTGTAGTCTGTGAGAATGATATGCCAGACGATGATAACATTAGCTGACTATTCTGAGCCACTAAATGTGCCGGGTTAGATATGTGAACTGTCGGAGGCTGGCTACCTGGAAATAGTGTCTGTTCTTGAGACCGCTTCACAACAAATCTTGCTGGCCCCTGCTGAGCCATGAAGTGTGGTTGCATTTTAACAGCTTCTGGCAAATTATAAGTAATTTTGGACAATACATGTGGCTGTGTCTGTCTAGACAAAGATTGGAAAAGCAATGGATTAGCCACAGGGTTTTTAACTTGAGCTGTGGTGTTCAAAACTGAAAGGGGCATAGTCTTCAAAAAACTAGGAGGACTTATAATCTGAAATGTAACAGCTGACGCTGGTGGCTGTACACTGCAGGAGCCAGGAAGAATTGGTCTGGTCCCGTGTGACAGCATATTTATCAGTGAGCTATTTACTATCTGCGGCTGGGTGGCAGATGTCACTGTTCTACCTTGATGAGCTGCAGCCTGCAGGTGACTAGAGACGATAAACTGTTTATTCAGTCCTGGCTGAGATGCTGCCGGATTGTGCAAGATTTGTGCAGTCAGTACAGGCTGACTCACCATGTTTGCAGACTGCATAAAGCATTGCTGATTCTGAACTTGTGTACTTGTCTTCTGTGAGTTATGCTGCTGCCTCACAGAGTCATTAGAATACAACACTGGTGCTGAAACCTGCTGTCGCAAACTCTGAGGTTTTGGAATAATGGAGGCAGTTTTGATCCCAAAAGGTTGCTTTAACACATTCCCTGTCAATAAACTGACAGATTTATATGTATTTGAATTGTCCTTAAGGTTAGCCAGTAGAAGCGATCCAGTTTTTGGAAGGCTTGCTTGCTGGCCATTAGGATTTCCTTTCAGACTGTCTGCAGATGTCACAATGGTAGCACTATTACTTTGTCTCTGTAGATTCCAATAAAGACTACCTTCAGATGTAACAGCAGTGCTAGTTACTCTAGAAGGTTCTGGAAGATTACTTTGACAAGAATTGATGTGTGTTTTTGTCTGGAACTGCATTGGTGCCTTAAATGAGATTTGTGTACCATTTGCTATTTCTACCATTTTTGTTTGATCTGAGGCTGTGCCACTCTGTTCGATGATAGTATTGCATGCTGCAGTGTTCATAACAGCAAACACTTTAGGCACATTAGGATTTGAAGTCAGATTTAAAGCTCCCTTATTGTAATGGTTTATTGGGTTGCTTTGCCTGAGATCAGCTGCTTTCTGCAACAGCTGAGTGCATTTTCCAACGAGCGGCTGAGAAAATTCATCACTAGCTCCTGTCTGTACTTTTGTATCAGCAAAAGTGGTTGAAACTTCACTATTAGCTACATGTGGCCAGCTGACCATCCCAAAACTGTGCCTGGACACAGGTTGGTTCTGGATGCCTTGGCTTTCTTCCTTACATTTTGTGACTGGAATCTGTAATGTCCCAATAGCGGAGGAACTGACACTAGACACAGCATCTTCTGACTGTTTTGATGACACTGGCTGCAGACCCTGTGTAGACTTTTCAGATTCAGATGTTTGTTCTTGATTGCCTTTAGAGACATTTATGCAGGTAGGTGACACACGGTTCAAACTTGAATTCTCTGACAAAGCTGGTCCTTTTAACAGTACCAAGTTATTGACAGTGCTAGTATAAATTTGCTGTTGTCTTTCTGCTTCTTTACAGGTTACTGGTTCAATATTTGTTTCACTGCTGTTTTGGGTAGCATCAGAAATATTTTCTTCTACTCCATCTAATGTCTTAGGTGTCTCACTTTTAGGCTCCTCTGTACTGAAAGACCCCACAGTGGTGCAACATTCCATTTTCTTTTTCTTCTTCCCTTCTTGTTTAGTATTTTTCTTCTTTTTTGGTTTCTTCTTCTGTGTTGCCTCATCATCATCATTACCACCAAGAGCATGTTTTGTTTTCTTGACACCTTTAGTCTTGCCTGTACTCTCTTCAGCAGTACTAAGGACCACATTTTCAATATGTGATTCAGGGAAGTCATCTTTCAGTGGGTGTCGTCTTGAATGGGCTGTCCCAGAACTATTGGCTTCAATCTTTTTCTTTGAATGCCTACAAGTAAATATAAAAGGAGAGAATACTGTTCATCTATATGTTACAACCTGCCACTGTATATTGTACTTATTCTTTCTACATGCAGAATATAACATGTGAAACAGAATGACATAAGCGATTTAATTCAATAACATGTTACATTTTAAATATGAAAATGTGACACAGGAGAAAATATTTACTTGTCATCAAAAATGGCATTTTTTAGGAGACCGGTTGAATTTGAACCATACAATATGTATTATTTTTTTGAAGCAACACCATGTTTATAAATAATGTGAACACTGACACCAAAACAGTTGCTACATTAAAAACAGTCACATCAAAGACAGTGTGATTCAAGCTAAACAACAATGTTAAAACAATACTGAATAGCAATCAATCACTAAGAAGTGATTGTTTTTTTATCAAAATTCTGCTAAGATGTCCCCGCGGCATGTCTACATGACACCCCACATTCAGACAGTGGTGTGCACTGGGAAGGATCCTAGCTTATCCTAGGAAATTCAACCTGAAAACTCAATTTTATGGTAGGGCAAACCAGGTCCTTAGCCTTGGCTGGCCTAGGAGAAAGCTTCACAAGCAGAAAGAAACAAATGCTCTTCTGCAGCGTGTTTTGTTCTAAACATACTCCTTTGTATTAAACAAAGCAGGCCAAGGAAGGGATCACGCTGTATGAGCAACACCTGGTCTCTTCAATACTGCCCATGCTTTGTGCTACGGAGAGGAGGTTCCTACAGCATAATAAAACATTATCGCCTAAGAGAGAGATAGAGAAAGGCCCCAATAACTGAGATGTATATTCTTGGTGTTTTAATATCTCAATCTTCATGTTCACCGGCTGTAGATTCCGACAGAAAGTTCTTGTATCATTTGGCAGTGGGAGGTGGGAAAGGGGGGGGGGGGGTGAGATGTAGCACAAGCCGACTCATTAGTGTATCTGCCTGAGAAGCTGGGGGGGGGGGGGGGGGGGGGGGGGGTAAGTGAGATGTTGCACAAGTCGACTCATTAGTGTATCTGCCTGAGAAGCAAGGGGGATAAAAGTCAGTATACAAATAAGCCAGATTCAAAAGAAAAATGAATGTGCATGCAAAAGCCAAGTTTTGGAACAAGACCAAAATCCAGAAATGAACGAACAGCCTGAACTTTCTGATAGTTTACAGCTGCTGAACACTAAGAAGAAGAGTTCTGGTTATTGACTTTAGTCTTATAGAGCACTTGAGTTTTGAATGCACACCCATTTTACAGATCTGGCTTATCTGTAAGCAGATTGCTGGCAACTCCCCTCTCAGGCAAATGCAATCTGACTTTGAAGGAAACCCCTAATGAGTTGACTCTGTTGTTGACATGCTTTTTAGGGCGGCAGTGGATCAATTCTTTTCTTTCCCACACGGGGAATTTTATTATAATGCAGCTATCTTGATAAACCCACAGAGTTACTAAACTAACCACTGGAGTGGTTATGATAGCTCTTGATACCACAGTCAGCTACAGGACAATGAGAGAGCAGTGATTAGTTGTTTCACAAGAGCAAGAACGAGGTCTGCTCAAACATCATGAAATATGACATGATTAGAAAGTCTAGTCAGACATCAGGTCTCTATAATTCACTAACTTGAATATGATTCTAATTTTACCCAATGGATGAAGAAAAATCAATGCGGGTAAGAACTTAACACCTCACAGCATCAAGTGGGCCCAGCCTTATAAAAAGATTCATGTCTCTTTATAAAACATGTAATATTTTCTTACATACCTATTGCTGTTTGACCTGTTTCCATCCCTGTGGCCTTCGGGATGGGGAGCGACATCTTTCCCTGCCTTCCATAATTCATAGCGATCAGGCTGATATTTCTTCACAAAAATATCCATAGAAATCTTCACACCATCTCTCCTGCATAAACACTGAGAATAACATGAAAGTTAGTCATGCAGTTTCATTTATAAAGTTATCAGGGAGCACCAGCTAGCAGAAAATGTTTGCATCTAGTTCATGCAAATCTGGTTTCATTAACAATGTTTTTGTAACAATGAAAGAGTAGTGACAAAAAAAGCATTTGAGAAGAAACCAATCAAACAATCATCTAACACGTGGGATCCAGGATCCAATTTAGAGGGAAAAAGAATAGACTCACTGCCTCATTAAAAAAGCATGTCCCAGAATTAGGGTTTTTTCCTAGCAAGTTGGACAGCATCTGTCTGAAGGTGCATACATGTAGGCCAGAACTTAAAATGGATGTACATGCATAATTCAATTCTGCAACAATAATATTATGGTAGGGCAGACCAGGTCCTTAGCCTTGGCTGGCCTAGGAGGAAAGCTTCACAAGCAGGAAGAAACAGAGATGCTCTTCTGCAGCATGTTTTGTTCTAACTATACTGGTATTAATCTTTCCTTTGGAATAAACAAAGTAGGCCATAGAAGGGATCACGCTGTATGAGCAACACCTGGTCTCTACAATACTGCTCCTGCAAGATTTGTGCAGTCAGTACAGGCTGACTCTCCATGTTTGCAGACTGCATAAAGCATTTTCCGGTTAATGAGTGTTTGTAATTTATTAGCAATTGCCTTAGTTGTTTTCTATGTTTCTGCTCAACACAACAGTACTGATTTGACATGAGAATTCAAAATTCCCTCTTCTCTCTCTTAAAGACATGTAAAGTCACAAAACTGCGACAAATGACTTTTTAAATCACAAGCGCCTCAACTGAAGTGATTCGATGTATTCCTGTTTGTTCTCTATTTGTCAACTAAATTTTAAAATTACACAACATTTTGCTTGGTACTTTCAGTCCTATGTGTCTACAGGGAAAACATCCTAAAACTGAATTATTTATTAGACACTCTAAACTACTAGCTTATGTTTTAGCATACCTGTAGACAGCGCTTTCCATACTCAATCCATCGCTCTGTAGCAAAATTGGTAGATTCTGCACAGTTGTACCCATGATTATAGCCAGCATGATATCCGTATGGGAATGTGATCATGATTTCTCCTGCTTCCTGGGTTATCTGATGATAAACAATAAGAATAAATTGCTAATGTGTCGAAGAGATTCTTACACAGGTAATGCAAACAATTATTCTGTTATCCCAGTCTTCCCTGTAACACGATCTGCCCATTTCACCGTGCCGCTATGATGTCACAGAGACAAAAGGGTCACGAACCCAGAAATCCCCTTTACAAATCCTTTTTTTTTTTAAAACATTTTACACAGGTCATTAATATTTTTTTAAATCTCCATTAAAATAATTAAATACCATGACTTCATGTGTAAATTATCTTCTTCTTCTTCGCGTTCACAAGCTGTACACTCTGGCGGAAAGTTCTGGTTGCTCGTCCACTACTGAACTGCAGTCCTGCTCCAGAATCTGAGTGTTGCATGTGCATCAGTTTTACAGATCTCATTCTCTTGAATACAGACTGTTGGTTCCTTGCCTCTCCGGCAGATGCACTCTGACTTCAAAGGAAGCTCCCCAATTAGTCGACTCTTATGACTGTGTAAATTATGACATAGCTTTAGTGTTTAAATTCTGATGCGTGCTAAAAGGTCATATTGTTCAAGAGGAAAACCTCTTAAATATAGTTTTAATTAATATATTCATATCAGGCTTTCTGTACTGGTGAAACAAAACCCAAAGCCATTAACTAGGCATTTTAAGGACAAGCCGCAACATAAATACTGGTGAAAAGATATTTAGAGGATTGAGCCAATGATGGAAATGCCAGATTCATGGCTTCTCCGGGCAACAGGACTAAAAGACCGGTCAGAACATTGTGTTGTGGTTTGACAGCTAGGCTGCAATATCTGAACCTTTCAACAAACTCCTAAACAGAAATCTTCTACAACGTGCTTTTTAGAGAAAGTGGGTCTAACTCCCTCCCCTACCCCAGAACTGCAACAAATATGGGAAACATTCTATCTTGCACAATCTTCAACACATACATGTTCTAATAAATTACACACCTACAAACAATGATTAGATTTTTTTTTTTTTCATCGAACACCGGCTGTGAATTCCAGTGGAAGGTCAGGTAATCGTCCGCTTGGACTTTTGGCTTTCACCTGGACCTGATTTTTGCGTGTACAGCCGTTTTTTATTTCCCTGCCTCATGGGCAGCTGTACGCCGACTTCGAAGGAAGACGTCAGGCTTATTTCTAGGGTGACTGTGGCCATTGTTTTGTGTGGGTCGAGACGTTGCCTGATTTGTGTGGTGTCCACTTCGTCTCCTTTGCCGCAGGTATTGCCCCCGGAGTACCCCTTTGGGTCGGCCCCCTGTGGAACAGTTAGCCCTCAAGGGAAGGCAGGGGCAGATCTTGGGCATTCCCCGCCATCCAAAGAGGCATCCATGTATGCAGAGCCGACACATGGCGCTCTGTTTCTGGGCTCACCCAAGGAATCGTCACGTCCTGCACAAGCCTGCTTAACCTCACAACCGTATCAGGCCTCCCACTCGACAGGGGCTGCGCCCTCTGGGGGTCAGCGGGGAGCAGCCCGCGGGTTTTGGACTTTTGTAACCACACAGATAGGTACATTCTTTTTTCTTCGCACGTTAGATTTCTTTGACGAGCCGTTAGCCCAACAGATTTTACATCCTGCATCAGGCACAGTTTTGTCCCAACACTCGGGCGAGTGGTGTCTTTGGGTGTGGACATTCGGTCTTTTTCAGTTCAATTCAAATTTTGAGGTCAGATTTTGATCCGTATGATCTAGTTTTGTCGGAAATTTAGGCTTAGCCATCCGATCGATGGATGGTTGCTGTTGTGGTGTACCACAGCGCGGTGACGACGACACTGAGGGTTTACCAAGGACATGAATGGCCAGCCTATGGATGGTTGCTGTTGTGGTGTACCCCAGCGCAGTGACGACGACACTGAGGGTTAACCAGGGATGTACATGAATGTCCAGCCTATGGATGGTTGCTGTTGTGGTGTACCCCAGCGCGGTGACGACGACACTGAGGGTTAACTGAGGATGTACATGAATGGCCAGCCTATGGATGGTTTCTGTTGTGGTGTACCCCAGCGCGGTGACGACGACACTGAGGGTTAACAGAGGATGTGCAGTGAACAATGTTCTCTTTATTCCGCAGTCTTTTAACCAAGGGTTGTAATTTTGGCTGTACGTTTGGCAGACCTACTCATGTTCCTAATGAGTTTTGATAACAATTTTTTCACCCAAGCGTTTGGGGGGCGGGCTGATGAGAGCCACAAGGACACATCACCTCTGGGGGCCGCCAAACTCCGAGATCCCCTGGCAGCTCTGTTAATGCTCATTTAAGACATTATCCGTGGCGCACGACGAGGACGTGCTGCCGGGGTCTTGCGTGAGGTTCCGTACCACCAGGATATTAAAGGACTGGCGCCCGAGTGACGTACGGAGTATCTCCTTATACACATCATGTTGGACTTAACTTCCCCTCACGCCTGTGACATAAATCACCGCGCCACAATGATTAGATGTAAAGTTTAATCATTTTTTTAAGGCTGGGCCAAACTTACAGTATATCAACTGTAAGTATTGTTACAAACATTTCACCCTGGCTCTCACAAAGAAAAACTGTGTGGCTAAAGTGTTATATATCAACAATAAATACAACCCAAATGACTTAAACCCCACAGAGAGCAAATGAACTGAAGGTGTTTCCATTTAGCAGGCTCTTCAAGCCACAAAAGTCAACAGCTCACGGTAATATTGTTACTTGAATCTCGGCTACATGTGAAGCAAACAGAACAGCAAGACTGATTAAGAAAAGGTTGGACAGAAGGGTGAATGCAGGAGATCGCCTTCCTGGCACAACACTCATTCCCTGTCCTCACTGTCTAAGAACTTTTCTGGCCTGCATCGGCCTTATCAGTCATCTTCGTACTCATACTTGATGAAAAAGAGTGGTCATCATCATTTTTATGGACAAGACACACTCAAATCTTATTTTTGATACAGTTATTATTATTATTTAACATGACAGGCAACAGCATGTGAACTCGACAATTAATTTCTTCTATCTGCCTGGCCTACGGCAAATAAAATGACAATTTTTGAATTACTAAAACTTGTACAATACAAGCAACAACAAAAAAGATATAAAATACGCACCTTATGGACAGGTATTGAATACTTCTTGAGGATAAATGGGGAAATCAGTGACATTTTGTGCCGCAGGAATGCTGGACACTCACTAAAGCTAGATGGAAAAAATCCTGCAAACAAAACAAAGGTAATGAATCCAAGTATTCACACTGCCAACAAAAAAAAAATTATCTTCTTATAATGTTTATGTTCCTCTTGTAAAAAAAAAAAAAAAAAAAAAAAAGATAGAAATTTTTTTAAAATTGTTCTGTTCTACACTTTGCAATCCTTTCAATATCATGGACGGAATATCTCTGTGTGGGTTCTGGTGTCCTACTCAAGACAAAACAAGAACAGACCCACTGCCTACCAAAAAGAATGTCGTAAGAGTCGGCTAATTGGGAACTGTTTTCAGAGTCAAAGTACATCTGCTAGAGAGGCAAGGAACCAATAGCTTGCATGCAACATTCAGGTTCTGGGAAGAGGACTAGAGTCCAGAAGTGGTCAACGACCAGAACTTGAAGTGTACAGCCAGTGAACGTGAAGAAGAAGGAAATGGATGGAATCCAGTACATCAGTCCTCTTTTAACAATGCTCAACTTTGTGTTTCTCCTAGATGTCCTCATTTTCTCTATCAATTTGTTTCTTATTTCAGTGTTTGTTTAGTGATTCTTTGTCCTGTCCTCTTCTCCTCGTGATATTCTTTGTCTTATAACTGACAAAAAAAAAACAATACCAGTTGTCCGCATATTTTGCTGCCTTTCTTGGATTTCTCCCATTTAATGCTCATCAATCCATGTAAAATAAAAGTTAAAGCACATGACTGTGTGACAGAAAAATATAATTCTCAACTGTCAAGTATTCTGGACAGTAATGGAGATTTAATTTTGTGGATCTGTGTTTTTATGTTTGTAAAATTACAAGACAGTTAAACAAAGTAAAGTAATGATTAAAAATGTGATGTCACATAACAATGTATTCCTCCATTCAGTTATATCCTGCAAAATCTTTTTAATATCATAGGCGCAATCCAAACTACCACATCTAGCTTCACTCTCATAGCTGTTTTCTCAAACCCGTTGTTTCCCATATCATAGCCTGTTTGGTGATTGATTCTCCGTTCGCTTCTTTCAGGAGGTGCCCAAAAGATGAGGGAAAGTCAAAAAGTCAGTCACAAATTTTTAATGGGATGGCCGGAAAATTTAGTTTCTTGGTTTCTAAGGTGACATCAAACTTCATGTCTCCAATAGTTAGGTGGTGTTAAATGTTGCATACGCAATATAGAAACAAAAATGGTGACTGTACTTACGATGAAGTGTATCCTTAAAGAACAATGTGCTGTTGTGCATTTTTTATGTGGGGAAAGGGGAGGGAGGGGAGGGAGGGGGGGGGGGGGGGTGCGCCTGCAAAGGACATTCATAAGGAATGCTTCCTGTTTATGCTGACAGATGTTATCCTGTAAAGCGGTGCATAGCTGGGTAAAGAATTTTTTATCAAGGACGCTCTACGATTGTTAAAGAAATCCAATCTGGTCGTCCTGTTGAGATTGTAACAGACGCACTCATGCAGCGGGTGGAGGAGATGATTAGAAATGATAGGTGGGTAACGGTTGACTCTGTAGCAGCTGCAATAGGGTGCTCACATGGTTTTTGGTCTACTGAAAACCCACCTTGGCGGGAAACATTCCATAAATGATGCAGAAGCTGAATGTGGAGTGAAAGTGGTTCAGAAAACAGAGCATGCAGTTAGTCTATGGAGCAGGTTTTGGATGACTGATAAAATGATCGAACAAGTGCATTAATGTTGGTGGAAATTATGTTGGAAAATAAAGGGATAGTGTATGTGTAAAAATACATGTTCCACATCTTTGGTGGTTCTCCAGTTTAAAAAAATTTTTTTTTTCATATTTTATTCAGGATTCCCCCCCCCCCCCCCCCCCCCCCCACGGTGTTACCTTTTCCACATTATCGGTTCTGGATTAATGGGATAGAAGGTATTTACATTTTCTATACTGTGTGTTGCTTGGCATCCAGCGAGTCAAGTTTAAGCCCCCTGTGTGGGTTCTACACCTCAGTAATGGAAAAGGTTGGGGGGGGGGGGGGGGGGGGGTGTGTGTGTGTGTTTTTGGTTGTGCTGGTCTGAAAAGTGCAGAACAACCACAGCCTAGATGTTAATTTAACCACATTTTCAAGGATCAGCACAGAAAATCATAAATAACTAATACTAAAATCTGTTTCTATACACACCTTGAGCCAGTCGTTCTAGTCTCTGCCCATGTTCAGGAGGAACAACGTACCAAGATTTGGGAGCACCAAAATGTAAGTAGTTAATGCTGTAGAGATCCATATCTTCAGTGTGCCAGGCAAAGGTGGTCTTCCACATGCCAAAATACAAGTAAGCAGTGCAAACTCCTTCAATCTTTATCCCGTAGTCAGTCTTCACATGGTCCAGGATCGACCCAAGGCGGTCGATATTCCAAACATCCTGATCTTCATCAGTCACTGATCCACTAATGTCTGCGCCATAAATGGCCGCACCAAAAGTAACATTTTTCCAATACTTGCGCTCTAGGTCCTCATAGTCAAAATGACTTGGAGTTCTATATCTAAGGTAGGAAAATTGAAATTTATAATTAGAAAGCACAGAAGCACTGTTCACACTATGAAAGGAACTGCAATTAACAACACAACAGGTTGTTACACCCAACATGACGATAAAATATAATTTTCAATAAAATGACCTCCTATTACTTTCACAACAGACTGGCAAATTAATTTAATTTAGACACCCTATTTTACTGCAGTGATGCCAATTACCTGGGAGCTATGTGCCTCAAAGTCTTGTTTTAATTCACACCGAGTCACAACCTATTTTAAACTTTAGACCCCAGGTTGACCTAGCTCCCAGGTTGACGGGGTCAAATACTAATATCATCATCATGTGTCTCCACAGATCACGATCCCTGGTTGCCTGGAACAGTTCTCTTGATGATATCCCTATATGCCCTCATTTCAGCCCATCCAGCATTCTCTCTCCTGGTCTGCCTCTACCCTTTTTTTTCACTGATCTTTCCTGTTGTCACAATTTTCTCCAATGTCTCTCTCCTCTTTGTGGCCAAAGAACAGGAATTGTACCTTTCTTATTGTTGTACATAGAGATCTACTTTCATTAGCTTTTTTCAAGCAATCGTTGTTAGCCACTCTGGCCGTCCAAGGTATTCGTAACATTTGTTTCAAAAACCACATCTCTGTTGCTTCTAAAGCATACTAATATTCATTCATTCAGTAGCATGTCCCTCGCGGAACCTCGCTGCCATAACAACCCTCCGGAAAACCTTCCTATCCTGAGCAAGATGTCCTGCGTCTGATACACCCATCTGGAGATCATCTGCCATATCCTGCACACATCTTCTCCTTGGCCTTCCTCTTCCTCTCTTCCCAGGCATATACCCCTCCATTATTGTTCTCTCTAGACTTCCATGACGTTTCAAGTGACCAAAATATTTCAATTTTCTTTGTTTTATTGTCTTTACTAGCCAACCCTCTTCAATATTCAGCTCTTAAAGTATGGATGCATTTGTTCTTTTTTTTACCCAAGATATTCTTAGAACCTGTCTGTAACATTTATATTCAAATGCATTTATGCGCTGTTCCGCTTGTTTAGTAAGTGTCCAGGTCTCACAGGCGTATGTTGCAATGGGAAAGATGCATGCTCTTAAAAATCTGACCTTTGTAATTCTATCTGTACAGTTCCATAATTTATTCAGTTGTTTTAGTCTTTGAAGAGCAATTGATAGTCGCCGTTTAATTTCTTTCATTGTGTCACCATTGTTGGTAACCAGTGACCCAAGATATTCGAAATTTTCCACCACTTCCAATCTTTCCTCATTAACATATATTTCCTACTCCATGGCAGTTTTGTTTGTATGCATTATCTTTGTTTTTGCTATGATAAGAAATAAGTTATGATTTTCACTATTTCTTTGGAGTGAGGTTAATAAGTTTTCTAAACCATTTTGTGATGTTGATAGTAATACTGTATCATCAGCATAACGAATTTCTGGTATTTCATGACCACCGATGTTTAGGGCATCATATTGTTCCTTGTTTATATCATCTCTTACATTTCTCATTATATTTTCGGCGTACAGGTTGAACAAATACGGTGACAGCACACATCCCTGACGGACTTCTTGCTTGATGCCAAACCAGTCTGATGTCTCTCCATCTATTCTGACTGCTGCTTGTTGGTCTTGATAGAGCATTTTAATGAGCTGCACTATATGTGATGGAAAGCCCATATTCCTCATGATTTCCCAAAGCTTCTGATGTTGTACACAGTCAAATGCTTTTGAATAATCCACAAAACATAAGAACAGATTTACATTAAATTCTCTACACTTCTCTATTATTAAACGCATGTTGAATATATGATCTCTTGTTCCTCTTCCCTGTCTAAATCCAGCCTGAGCTACATTAATCTCTTCTTCCATTTTCTTATGCAGTCTTCTCATTATAATTTTTAGTGGAATTTTACTTGCATGACTGACTAATATGGATACTCGGTAATGTCCTGAGAATGAAAGGCAGCCAGCATTATGCTATCCACATCACCCACTGAGTGCACATTTTCCTGTGTCGGTTCTGACGCACTATTAAGGGAAAAACAAGAACAGACCCAGTGAAATCCCAATAAGCATGCCGTAAGAGTCAGACTAATCTGAATGGTTCTTTCCCAGTCGGAGTGCATCTGCCTGAAGGTGCAATGAACCAGCAATATGCATACAAATAATCCAGGTCCATCAAACGAATGTGCTTGCAACAAGCAGGTTCTGGAACAAGACTAAAGTCCAGACGTGCACAAACAACCAGAACTTTCCACCACAGATTATAAGTGGTGAGTGCAAAGAAGAAGATGACTGCAGACTGACCTATACAAAATATAAGGTTAGCATCAAATGCCCGATGCCTCACTAGCATGAAAAGGATCCAACACTTTGTATGTCAACTACCACATAAAAGGGTCCAATACTTTGCTTTTGTATGTCAACTACCATAGAAATTACACAAAGCAGAAGAAGGAGGAGGCCATCCCTGTGATTAAATCTGAGACAACTGACATAAGCTTACCTAGGAGAGTTTGCAAGTTCTTTAAACTCTTTAATGTGCATGGCTTTCTTCTGAATGTTGAACTGTGTGTACAAGCCCTGCTGACCAGTGACTACCTGCTCTATTGGCGCAGGAATCATCAAGTCCAGGTCATCGTAACCATTCCTTCGAGGGACCCATTCCTTTGGAGGAATAATCTGAAAATGTAAAAATATACTGTCCTGTTATACATATTAATTAGCAGGTTCAAGAAAAAAAAAACTTGTCATATCTGACAAAAATTAGCAAACATAAAATTTCACACACTGACATTTACAGAAAGTTAAATGTAGTAGAAATAAGAAATCACAATAATTAACATCATCATCTTCATGGGCCATGCCAGTAAGCATAGGATGTCATGTTTCACCATCTCATAAGATCAACCGAACCATGAATCATGTCAATGTTCTTGTCGACCTAGTCACACATGACCTGTTCAGTGGATTTCCAATAGAACAGGTAAATGAAAAAAGGAAAATAAAAGAAATCAAATAAAGTGGTACTGAAAGGTCTTGGATTAAAAAGAGTTGCTAAAAGACAACAATCTTTTTAAAATCTCAATTGAGGGAAAAGTCAAGACAGCAAAAGGTACGCAACAATACAAGTGAAAAGATAACATCAAGAAACAGACAAATGGCAAATCCAAAAGGCTGCACAACTAAAACAAGAGAGATTCATTGCAGCCAACCTCCCTTGTGGAAACAGCATCTGATCAACTGAACAAATTATAGATATTTAAAGAAGAAACACCACTGGCTGGGGTGAGTGTTTATGTGATATGTAGAAAAATCCAACTTTGGGAAATCATCTGTAACACTGAAATAAGTACTTGACCCAAGCACTTGATGTTTGATTGCCTGCAAGAAAATCCAAAGCAGTAAAATTATTAAAAATAATTTTAAAATAAATGACAATGTTAGACAGCTATACTGCCAATCCTTATTATCTTTGCCTAGTGTTATTCTGTAACCTCACCTTTGCTAGTCCCATTTTATGAGCCCCACAGGATTCTATGTACAGCATGTACTTGTTGAAATCCTTGAATTCTTCAAATGTTGGTCGGAAAACCATAATTTTATCTGGCCCAGATAGACAAGGATCTGCCATGGCTTCTCTCTCTCCACTTGTAGTACCAGAATGAGCTATATAGTTTATAAAAAAAAAAAAAAAAAAAAATTAACATTTAGTGAATCAGCAAATAGACGACTTTTTTAAACAGACAAAACTTCAAGAAAGCCAGAAAGTTTGTGTACAAGACATAGTAAATATTTGGAGAAGAAAAAAGGGATGCTTGAAAGCAAAATATATATATGCCTTGCATCAATATATCATTTAAATTACACAAAAGTAGTTAAAAAAAAAAAAAAACAGGCCTTGGCATCTGAAAAACTTTCATCTATTCAATAATGTAGTAGAACAGCTGGCCAGGCAGTTAAGAATGCTGGGCTCTCATTTGGGAGATCTAGCTAGGAATCGTCAATATGGTGGTGGCTCAGTCAGGCGCAAATATAAAATCCTGACTTGCACTCCATAGTGACAGTACTGGAATTATGGCCCTGAATACTCAGCCTGAAGATCCCCTGCCATACTGCAGGTATTTACCACTTGTGAGGTGTCCTACCCCATCCTAAATAATTTTAATGAGCAATATTGCCTTATCTTAGTTGGATTCATGTTTTTTTTTTTTTTTTTTGGTCTGTTAGCCAACATCCGCAAAAAAATGTGCCCTTGAGAAAGAAAGGTTGGCTACTGGATTACTTGTGCACAGGGACATATTCTACTGCTCAGTACAACAAAGCCTGGCATAATATATCACTATGTCTAGTTTGAGAATGGAGGTGGAGACAGTCACTGCTGCATTCCACTGGACTGAGAATCAGCTATACATGTAAGTAACTCACTGACTCACAGAGTATGCTGAGAAAGGGGAAAACAGGCATACTCTGAGCAGGTTATGCTAGTGTGTTGGGAAAATGAGCAGGCAGATAGAATGGCCAGTTCTGCACCACTTGGTGGTGAACTGATGTATGACAAGCTAGATGCTGTAAGAGCCTTCTGGGATTGAGTAAATAGTGCGGAGGCACAAGCAGATCATTAAGGTCTGAGGAGAAAGGGAGGATTTGGCTGAAAATCTACACTCAAGGCGAGATAGATATACAATCAGAGAGTTACTAGTACCACCAGAATTGGAACTCTTTGCTTGCTGCTGATAATGGGACGGAGAGCACAAAATGATTCTTAATTCAAAATAGAGACACAGTCTAAAGACATGGTGTATGTGTAATATATTAGATATGGCACTCCTTAAAAGTCCACATTTTATAAACCAATCAGTAATCTATAAGTGTGAGGTCAGTATCACATATAACTTTCTCCTTTCAAGGACAATTCCTTACACAAGTTTTTAGACTGGTCTGACTTGGGAGCCAAGTTCAATATTTAATATCTACCGTGGTGGAGATTTTTTATCCTACGACAGCCAGTATCAAATGTTAGATACATTGGTAAAGTCAATGACTGTATAGGGTCTGCTGCATTTAGCTAGTAGTCAGAAAATAACATTAATACTTATCTAGAAGTCAAAACAATACTTCAATAGTCTGCAATACTTAGAATTTGAATTAGAAGTCATATTATTATCTATCACAATAATACTTGAGCAATAATCATATTCATACACTGTCTCAAATTGGTGTCAATACTGAAATACTTTAGTTAGATTCAGATGATAGCATAAAATTATAGGCACTCTTCCAAATAACAGTCTCTTATTATTCAAAGAAAAAAAATCCCATTCAGGGTCTCAAGAGGTGGTAGTTAGGGACTTGAGAGGTCATGTAGTGAAAAAAATATGGAACAGAAACAAACACTACGAACTATGCTTTGTTTCATTATATAATTTCATTTGAAAGAAATTTCAAAGTCTTCGCTAGTACAGTTGAAAAGTACTTTGCCAGTTATTCAGGTGATCGGTGCACGCGACTCCGGCGGGCAAATTTCGCTGGGTTTTGTGGTTAACAGCTAGGTTGCGATAGCGGCGGCAAGATGCTAAATGGTCATGTCACTGGCAGAAGCCCCACCACGCTGCAGTTGATCGAAAACTATTTCTCCCCACGACGCTCAACTTTAAACACTGCATAGAAGTGGAAACTGATGATGATGGCCTCAATTATTATTTCACGGCGCTTAACGGCAGAAAACTGATGCACTGCGCTACAATGGATCGAAAACTATTCCTCCCCACAGCCATTAGCTGTAAACATTGCTATCCACTGAACAATAACAGCAGAAGTGGAAACATGATGATGGCCTTAAAACTTATTAGTCATATTCCGCTTCTATATTTTAGTTGTTTCTGTTCCATATTTTTAAATAACCTTTTTATAACCCTTTGAGACTCTAAAAGGGATATTTTGGACAGTAAATAATTTAGGACCAGTGTTCGGAAGAGTGCCAAATTATAAACTACACTCGTCTCTACAGGTCAGAAACAAGTTCAACATTCACCAAAAAAAAAGTAATAATAAATCAATTACTTCATTCAGAGTTTATTTAGCTAATCTGAAAACATGCACTTGGCGATTTGATTACAAACCTTACTGCAGTTTAAACTTAAATGCATTGTATTTATTATTTCTATGTTGAAAATCACAAGTTTAGTTTACGGTAGTTTACCGTTTACAATATCAGCTGGACATGCTTCCAAACAATGTGAAACAGTATCATTATCATCATAACAATTTTCGATTCGACAAGGAACCCACACAAAAATACATTATACAATAATCAATTTCAATAGTATATCATATAGCATAGTAGTAAGTAGTAGCATTCATTAACAGTATAAAATAAATTAAAGTCTAACATACAATACACAATCCAAACTCGGGTATAACTCACAGTATAGCGTCTACACAACCCTGACAGGAAGAAATTGGTAAACGGTAGCTTGATTAACAACACTGTTAATTAATTGTTAAGTTAAGATGGGAAATACGGTGGCCTCCCTTACCGACTCGCTCTTGAATTGCTATTCACTATTCTGTCAATATGGCGTCATGGTTTCCATCGAAAACTTACAATAAGCAGTTTAGATAAATTAAAAATGAAAAGCTGAATACGAAAGGCATTAACTTGAAATTATCATTATTAATACTAATTTAGGCAATGTATGATCAAATCACAGGTCTTGTACCACGCGGGTGGCCACGAGTAATAAAACCAAATCAAAACAACCCAGCCAACGCTGACTGTGACTCGACTGCTGTTTGTGTATTTCTTCTTCTACAAGACTGTTCCAACGTTTTGCATGCGACATTACCGTCAGTTTAATCCATTCTTCTCTCGCGACAATGCGTTAAATTTATTTCTTGCCTGAGGTAACTAACACAGATTTCATTGTGTGTTTACAAAACATTCAAGAGCCAACTTACCGGTGACAGAAACGTGACGACAGGGTTGTAAACATTACATTCTCCAAACGACATTGTCAATTACCCATAATGGCGCTTGTGTATCAGTCCGCACTGAAAAAAAAAGTTCCAAATTATTATGACAGTTGTAATTTCCCAGTGATTAACATTCTAATTTAAAACATTTTATCTAAATTTACACACATGTTTATTTATTTTTCGTAAGTTAATTCGTCATACCTTGCATTCTTAGTGATATTTAACGGGTATGAATACATTGACCTTGTATCGATTAGTCGGGTCCGAGAAGGTGTCCCGAAGCTCTCAGCTGTATTCACCTTTGATACCACGCTGGGAAGCAAGAAGACATGGGAACACCTCTGAAACATCAGATTGTTTGTTCTTCTACCTACAGGCTGCTTCTTGAAGGGTTGACCACTCCTGTGACTTCAAGAGTTGGATTGCAGAACAAATCCTAGATATCTCGTTTAGTCTCATGCAATCAATCATGTGCCATCTCCACAATGAAGGTTGGCTGAATTGTATCTCTGTCTACCTGTTACTCTCTAGCCCTCGACCTTTACCCTCCAGTATGGTTTTATTCATGGAGATACTGATGGTTATCCCTTACTTCTCAAGCTCTTCCTTCCAGACAAGTAAGTTGGACCGAAGATGTCCCTCTGATTAGCCACTGCCTTCTCTGATAAATAGATAAGGCGGTGGATTTAGCTATGGGGGCCATACCGTTTGCAAATGCCAGCTCTGATTACAGATTTGTGTTATCTTCCGGGACCCTACTGAGTACTTCTTTTCTTCTAACGGGTCTTGATGACACCATGCACCAGAAGAGGTTTGAATTACAGAAGTACACTGTGCTGGGAGTCACTTTTATTTTTGTTCCGGGGCACGCAGGCGTCGATGGAAATGAAAGATCTGACAGGTTGGCTAGATCCGCTATCACTACCGATGGTCAGCCTATGGATCATGCTGATATTATTAATGCCCTCAGAGAACTGGGAAGGATAGAGGACTTTGGTGGCAGGAAATCCACATCAATCGCCAGAATGGCAGACTTGGGAATTAAGATCGGCATAGCAAAAAACGAGACGCACACCAGATATGCAAGAATACTTGTTAATCAACATACAACTGGTACTATTAGCCATTGGACGTTGGGGTTCATACTGAGGGGAGGATCTGAGCACCTATGGACATGTCCGGAGTGCAATGATGATAACCCAACTAACTAACTAAGAGGTTTGAATAACGGATCAACATCATGGCACAAGGGTAGTATCCCATAAGCGCTCCGTTCTACTTCTAACAAAGGTCTGAGTCCGAAGTAGCTCAGCGCAGTGCACAGGCTCAGTCACGGACGAGGTTCCTGAAATATTGTGGGTAGATTTTTGACTCAAAATTTTGCCTGGTCAGCGCCGTTAGGCTACTCCTTTCGATTTCCAACTGCCACAGAATTTTATTTTTGCTTGCGCCACAATACACACAGGCGTCTAATCTCACTACCCAGAGACCAGGGGAAATTACTAGAAGTCCACCTGAAAAAATTCCAGCCTGAACCCGGGTCCTCTAGCACTCGAGGTTGACACCATGCCTCGAGACCACGCGGCCTCCTGCATCAAAAGAATGAAGAGGTAAAATAAGAGAACATCACCTTGTCTAACACCGCAAGTGGTCTTAAATTGTTCTGACTTTTAGTCTGCTTTTCTAATATAATTGCTGCGGCTTTTGTTGAAACTGTATTGTGTTGATCGTGGGTACCGTGTTTCCCTGTCCCTGCCAAGCAGTCCCATAGCGTTCTCCATAGAACCTTATGAAATGTTTTTCACAGATTACAAAAAAAAAAAAAAAAAAACACCAACAGGTGCACCTTAGTCTTAAATTCACTGCCTTTTTCACTCATTTGCCTGCGTGTCAAGATAACGTCTCGAATATTTCGGTTTACTCCAAAGCTGTACTGAGCCAGAGCTAGCTGTGGTTCTGCCAGATTTCGCAGTCTGCTGGAGAATTCTAGATAACTGTTACCAGGAACACTGAGGCAAGATATGCCTTTGTGGTTTTCGCATTTTCTGTTGTTATATAATATTGCTATTTAAATATAAGTATAATTATGGCAATCTCCCAATCTTTTGGTATAGTTTTACTAAACCAGACTGCCCGGAGAACCTTCAGGAAAATTCGCTCATCTGCGGCTCCCATATATTTGACCATTTCTGATATTATACCATTATGCCCTGCTGCTTTTCCCCATGGATGATTTCCTTCTCTGAAGCGAGGTCCATTATTTATAGGACACGACTTTCATCTACATCGAGGAACTCTGACAAGTATTCTTTCCATTATATCGTTTGGGGTAGGTAAGCTGAGCCCTTTCCTAGTCTTTTATGAATTTCAGTGGGCACTCATTTTCCTTCTCGTGTTCTTGTAGAACAGACACGTATTCTTTCCATTATATCATTAGGGGTAGGTAAGCAGAGCCCTTCCTTGTCTTCGATGACTTTCAGCAGGCACTATTTTTCCTTCTCGTGATATCGAGGGTCTTGTAAAGCAGTTTTTGATTTTCTCTTGCATTCATTCCAACTGTTCTCAAAATTCTGCCCGTGATTTCTGTTTTACATTAAGTACTATATTTTTAGCATCTGTTCTAGGCGTCACTTATTGTTTAGACTTCTCTGTTTCTTCCACCATGTTCCTGGCTGCCAGGTTTGCTTCCATGACTTTTTCTTTTCTTCTTTTATCAGTTCGACTTTCCCCGCCCACCAGGGTGTTGTTTGTTTGTTTGTTTTAGTATCCAGAAGCCATGAGTTGTTAACCCTTAGGCACAGTATTATGGATATCGCAACCTTTCGGCCTTGATTCAATTTTAAATACCGTAAATCTGGGAGAAAGTGGCTTTTTTGCCCATCCCAGGGAGTGAACCCGGACCACAAGGAGTTAGTCACCCGCTCACCGCGCAATCCGGTTTAGCTAACTACGCTAGAGAGACGGGCACCAGGGTGTTCTATCTTCCTTCATTCCACTCCAGACTTCACCATATGCTTTTACTACAGCTGCTGTAAGGATATTCTTGAATCTACCCAAAGTATTCCAGGATCCTCGCCGGTGCTATGGAGTTTGTGCACTGCGCTGAGATTCTTCGGACTCACACTTGGGTTAGAAGTAGAATAGAGCACTTATAGGTTACCACCCTTAACCTATGATGTTGACCCGTTGTTTAAACATAAACTCACACACACATATATATATATATATATATATATATATATATATATATATATATATATATATATATATCTTCTATATTGATAAAAATGTTAATTTTCCGAGTTTGTTAACTCTTAACTCGGAAACTACTGAACCGATTGTTTTCAAATTTTCACACAACGTTGCCTCTGACTCAAAGCGTGATTATTTGTCAAAAAATCGTACAAACCACGAACAACGTAGCTCCAGCAACGGTCAAATCATTATTTGTTTCGCTGCCCGCCCGGATTTGTTTTTAGTTGATTGACCGCCTTCGACTGCTGAGCAGGGCTGCCAATAGATGCCTTTTTCCCTAGGATCAATCTCCGACATTTCTTTACCGATCGCTTTCAAATTTTCACACAACATTGCCTTAGACTCCACGCGTGTTTGTATGTATGAGTTTTGCACAAACCACATAGCTACAGCAACGATCATTTCATTAGTTATTTCTTTGTCGACCCAAATTTGTTTTTAGTCGATTGGCCACCTTTGACTGTGTAACACCGAACATCACATGATTATTATATACTTTCATTTCTACTAAATGCTTAAGAATTATTAGTGTAGTTAGTTGTAAACCTTTCACTTTTTACACGGGTGATAGGGTTTCTATTCACCGCTTGGTGAAATAAATTTTTTGGGGGTGGCCCAACTGGGTGGCTGCCACGTTTTGTTGTGGTTTATAGCTAGGCTGCAATATCTTCGCTTTTTTTCGTTCGATTTTGGGGTTTACAGCTAGCCTGCGATAGCGGCGACGTGATGCTCAATGTTCACTTCACGGTTAATATTGGTTCGCCCTTGAGAGGGCGGTTGGCACGTTGTGTTGTGGTTTACAGCTAGGCTGCGATTTCTGACATAAAGTCTTCTGTCTTAGGTAGTAGAGTTGTAAGTATTCCACCCTTCACGCTGATGACCGGTGTTCGATTCCCCGCTGGATGCTAATTTTTCTTTTTCCCCTAAAGGAGCGATTGTCACGTTGTGTTGTGGTTTACTGCTAAGTTGCGACATCTGCGCCTTACGCCCAGAGACATCTGATTTCAGTACAGTCCAAATTAGCCTTCCCCCGACGCTTCACTCGATCAAAAACTATTCGTTTATGACAGAAACTGTTAACTAAGAAGGCTTACGGTCCAGTTTGGTTTGGGCCAAGACGGATGCCAAGGTTAATTAAACATCGTCCCTTCGGAGAGGGAGAGATGACGAGTGCAGATTTTTATTTCAGCTACATGTGAGTATAGTGTACTTTTTTTTTTAAATCACGGAATATTACTGTGGGTTCCACCACTGGTTAGGTGATGGAGTTTTATGTCGGAGACACACGTAAACTAAACAGTCCGTGGCGACAGCATGCGGCACCAATTCCTCTGGCTACAACGACCTGTACAGGCAGTAGTGACCATTTTGTGTTGCTGTTGTTGTGACGGTGGTGGTGTTTGTGGTAGCAGTAGTACTGGTACTCGATGGGTGATGTGGTAGCTGTTACACTGGCAACTTTTACTTCTCAGTACAGATTAATGCTACCAATTTTTGTCTGGGTGGACATGGATGCCAAGCTCAACTTAACAACAATATTTCGTCAGGCACTGACTTTCCCATACTTCGTAGAGGATGATATGATTATCGCGGGGGGGGGGGGGGGGTTGGGGGGGGGGGGTTTGATGCGAGACACTGTTAACTGAGAGAGCTTAAAATATTATTTTAACGTTCTCATTTCTTAACTATTTTTATTTTAACAATGTCGCCACAAATAATTGTTGAATCATTCTGAGAGGGCGATATGATTGGGGAAGGTAGGTGGGGGGGGGGGGGTTATGACAGAAACTGTTAGCTCAGATAGCTTATAACTTTATTTTACAGTTCTCCTTTCTTACATATTTATATTTTAATACCTCTTCCTCAGCTATTTTCATTTCCTTTTTTTTTTTTTTTTTTTTGGTGCCAGTTTGTTGGTCAGTTAGAGGCATAGCAGTCAGCTTTACTTTTACCTGTTTAAACACTACAGATGCTTTAGCCTCGATAAACAAATAATCTTTTTTCTCTCTCTCTCTCTCTCTCTCTCTCTCTCTCTAACAGTGCACTTTATTCGACCACTGATATCGACATTCCCTGATATGTTGCGTGTTCTAGAGTTAGCATATCAGACTATCTCTGTAGCTGTGCATTGACTGATATTAACCATATTAGACAGGTGCGCTTTCTATTTTCTTTTTTTTTTCAAGTTTAGTATTCTGTGCCACAGCAACGCGTGGCCGGGTACAGCTAGTACTTTAATAATTTCATACGTCACCATATATGGAGAGGACAGGGGCAGAGGGCATGGTATGAGATAAAAGAGAAAGGTTCCCACATCATTATTATCCACTTTCGTCCTTTTCAGGACGAAATTTTTTGTCATTTAAAGCCCTACTCTGGCTTTTGCCAGGGACACTCAAGTAAGAAACAGTCTCCAGCCAGAACTTAACAACGTAATGCGCTGGATGAACGAATGGGGGTTCAGGGTCAACACCGACAAATCAGCCCTCATGATCTTCAACAAAAAAACCATGCAGCGATACGAAGAAGGGTCGATCAGGCTAGAAATGGGAGGCAGGCAGATCCAGAGAAAGATACACACCAGATTCCTAGGGATGGAGCTAGACGAGCAACTCTGCTGGAATAGGCACATAAAGTACACGGTGGAGCGGTCCAAGCCGCTCAATAACATGCTAAAAATCATAAAAGGCAGCGGATGGGGCGCCCACACCAAAACAATGCTTCAATTTTACATGGCATTTATCAGAGGCAGATTGGAATACGGCTCCATCGTGTACGATTCAGCAGCCGACAACATCAAAAATAGCCTCGATAGCATCCAAAGGCAAGCCCTAGCTACCATCATAGGAACTGGCCCTGGCACCAGCAGAGCCGCAATGGAAGTTGCACTCGGAGTGACGCCCCTTAATCTCAGGCGCAGACAACTGGCCATCAACTACTGGATGCAGGCCAACGCCGACCCGGAACACCCCGCCAGGGACGCTTTCCTCCCCAACCTTCACCACTATGGGAGCGGCAAAACTCCACGGTTCCAGGAACCGGTAGCCTGGCTCCTAGCGAGAACGGTGGAAGGAAGCGGTGTAGATCGGGCCTTCAAGGACACCATCAAAATCCAAGCAACCTTCCCCCCATGCGAACTGTCCCCACCGGCAACCGATACCTCCCTAACTAAACTAATCACCAAACAGACCGACAGGGCAGAAGCCAAAAAAATAGCAGAAGAGTATCTAGAACACCTCGCGACTGATAGCGTCAAGATTTACTCCGACGGTTCTAAAAATGAGGAGGGGAAAGTCGGGGTAGGCATCTTCGCCCCACACCTCGGTGTGACGCAAAGCTTCAACCTCACTGACGGGACCTCAATCTGCACAGCCGAACTTATCGGCATCAAAGTAGCAATCGGCCTCGCCCTAGCCAACCCCCCGGCCAGAGTTCACATCCTCACAGACTCACTGGCCGCAGTATTAGCCCTCAAAGACCTCAGCAGAGGCTCTAGACAAGACGCCAAAGAAGAGATACTTGCGGCAGCAACGGAGATAAGAAACAAAGGATGTGAACTAACAATATGTTGGATTCCAGCCCACAAAGGAATAGCTGGTAACGAAGCGGCCGATCTAGCTGCCAAACAAGGCATCAACAGCGCCGACGTACTAAACATAGGACTGAGCAAATCCGAAGGCCGCGCAGCCACTAAACAACTTTTGTTAAAAGCCTGGGAAATACAGTGGCATAACTGCAAGCAGGGAAGACATGCATTCAATCTACTTAGAAAACCAAGGCCCCAGCCTCAGATAAAAGAACAAACGAAAATCCCGACCGTCAACAAACTCTGGAATCTGAGGCTGGGACACTGGGCCGATGTATACAAAAACCCAACGTGCCCTACCTGCAGGTGCCAAAACTCAATATGCCACTACATGTTATATTGCAAAAAGCATGACATCTCTCGAAAACCGATCCTCGACTACTGTGCGACCCACAAAAAGAAAGTATCCATCACAGAGTGGCTGCACACCACCAGCGACAAAGCCCTGGAAGCGCTCGTCAAACAGTTCATTAGCAGAACTACAGGGGGGAACCGCCCGATAGTCGACAACCGCATAGCAACAACTCAGTCCGCAACCCCATCAAACAGCACGAACCTAGAGTGAATCGCCACGACCTGGGGGAAACAACCAACCAGCGAACAGGCAAACCGACGGGCTTAACGCACTTACACATGTAAGATGCAAAAAATAAAAAGCACAAAAAAGATTTTAAGTGGGGCCCTGAAAAGGAGCCTTGTTGGGGAACTCAGTGACAAGCTTATCGATTTCGATGTGGTGTACAAGGAAACAGCCAAGGAACAATCACGGACAGAGTGCGTAACAGCTCACACAGGCAAAAAGGAAAGGACAAATAGCAAGATCGGTAATCAAGGCACAACCAAAAGCCTACAAAAAACAAGACGACCTAGTCAGCACACAAACAAGGACTTGATATAGTCACCGCTCAATCAGGAGCAGACTGAAAGAGTCGAGGAGTTTTAATATTTTTGTTTCTACCAAGTTCAAGTTCAAGTTTTGCCAGGGACCGCAATATAGGCAGGCCATAAAATGGCCAGATGTCTGAACGCGGTTTCTGGGACCTCTCCACGGCGATCCTCATCCGCATGGTGGCACTTTGTGTCATCGGATGTTTATCGCTTGTGTGATGTCCTGGTGGGGTAGAAACTCAGTCAGTCAGTCACAGACAGGATGATGAGCACATAACATAAAAGACATCTTCGGCAGGAAAGTGCATGAAGTTTCATAATTCGAATGAGAATCCCCGGTGCACATGTCCCAGAACTCCCGCTCCACCGTTACTTTATATTAGGGGTCCTTGACGACAACCGGCTTGAGGACTTAAAATGACAAAGAATTTCGTCTCGTGTTAACACGGTTGCAGTCGAGTTTCTGTGTGTCGTTCAAACCCACGAGGACCGTACAACGAGCGATCAAAACCCGGTGAAAAAAAAAATACCACCGTTAGGATGAAGATCACTCGGGTACAAATCCAAGTTCAACCACTGTGTTATATTAAGGTCCCCAACTGCGTCCCAATGTCGGAAGCAATTTTTGTTGTTGTTTCAAAGCCCCCACCATGGCAGTTGCCAGAGGCCCTAATATAACTCAACTTGTGGGCTGAACGGGGTTTCTGTGACCTCTCCCCGTGTGACCTCATCCGCATGGGGGCACTTTGTGTCATCGTGTGTATATCGCTTGGTGGATGTTCTGGTGGGATTGAATCTCTCTCACTCACTCAGCCCGTGGGAGGTTTTGAAATAACAAAAATTGCATCCTGTATTGGGACGGCGAATCGTAATCGAGCTTCTTTCCAAAAGGCCGTGATAGTAGTGTGCTCTGTAAAGGTCCTACTGAGTGGTAAGTGGCCATTTAAGCGCTGGGGGTCAATCATTCAGGATGCAGTCCCTGGGAAAGCAATTACAAAAGAAGAGGAAACATTGCTGGGAACTCTTCAGACCATTAATGTAGCACCGAGCCTTTGTTTCTGCTCCTTTAATTTTCATGACTATCTTCCTGCATTTTTACTAAGGGAAATAACCTGCTAAAAATGTGAATAATTTAGTCTTTGGAGTTGTCATCCTGCTTTTCAATTTAAATGTCAGATGCATTTTAGTAATCAGTCGAACGCAAACATAATTAACAGGAGAAGGTTTGTTAAAACAAATAAATCAAAACAGCAGAAACCCGTGACATCTTTCCATAATGCATTGTACACAAGATTCAGCGTAATTTCCGCTAATAAATAAGCAAATTTAGTCGTAACCTAACGGTCACAAAACGGTTATTTGAAGCCCCACTCTGGCTTTTGCCAGGGGCCGCAATATAGGCAGGCCATAGAAATGGCCAAATGTCTGAACGCGGTTTCTGGGACCTCTCCACGGCGATCCTCATCCGCATGGTGGCACTTTGTGTCATCGGGTGTTTATCGCTTGTGTGATGTCCCGGTGGGGTAGAAATTCATTCATTCATTCACAAAACGTATATTGTTACCTCAATACGTCCTTAACAAGGACGTAACTTTTTGTTATTTGAAGCCCCACTCTGGCTTTTTCCAGGGGCCTCAATATAGGCAGGCCATCAATATGGCCAATTGTCTGAACGCGGTTTCTGGGACCTCTCCACGGTGATCCTCATCCGCATGGTGGCACTTTGTGTCATCGGGTGTTTATCGCTTGTGTGATGTCCTGGTGGGGTAGATAGTCAGTCAGTCACAAAACGCTTATTATTTTCAATTTCGTCCTTTCTTGGACGAAATTATTCGTCATTTGAAGCCCTACTCTGGCTTCTGCCAGGGGCCGCAATATAGCCTGACCATAAATATGGCCTAAAGGCTGAACGCGATTTCTGGGACCTATCCACGCTGATCCTCATCCACATGGTGGCACATTGTGTCATCGGGTGTTTATCGCTTGTATGATGTCCTGGTGGGTAGAAAGTCAGTCAGTCACAACGCGATTTCGAAATAATTTGTCGAGGGGAGGTTGTAAACAGCTTGGCCGCTGCTACACCTAGTCCAAGTCCTTTTTTTTTTTTTTTATATATAAAAAGTTAGCGGATGTCCTAGAAACGCAAGTTTAAAAATACTTCTTCCTATAGTCCTAGAGGTTAGCCACGAATATATTGAAAAAGTGGCCGTGGACCAAAACAGGTGATGGTCATTGAGAGTTGGTTGGTGGGACAGCTATCTCTATAAAATACCTCAAAACTCTACGAGATGGCCATCAGCGGGTAAGAGGTGCCATAACCTCTTCCCCAGGCTGCCTTGCAGGGTGAGTCTCTTTAGACAAAGGCTATTGGAGTCAAACCATGTACAAACTGGCGGAAGGCAAAGGGAAACCACCTCTAGTGGTTCTTCGTCAGTTCCTATTGCTTTCGCTATAAGCTTCTGATATCAGATGGTAGTGAAAGTCGATGATGCTTACGCATTCTTTGACGGTTTACATCTGATGTATGCTTGTATACGTTTGTGGAGGAATTTTGTGTTTGTAATGACTAGATTCTGTTCCCTGTCCCCATATGGATTGATGAATTTTACTTGCCTGTAGTCTTGCCGGTGTCATTTCCACAGATCACGCGGCATCAGGCGACGTTTTAGGACTAGCAATAAATAGTTTTTTTCTAAACAGGCATGCGAGCCAATTATATACTATGCAGGTTCTGAGGCAATCACAAAGCAGGCACTGAAATGAATTCATCATCATCATCAGGTGCCTTACCGTCTGGCGTAGGCGATCATGCCTCTCCACAATCTGCGATCTATCTCCTGCAGTATGTATCAGTTCGTATGCTGACACACCTCAGCGCCATGCAGCAAGACTGTCAAGAATCTTCTATCGTTGTCTTCCTTTATCACCTCCTTCCACAGATCTTTCCAGTAGTCACATGTTCCATTTTTCCCTTTTCTCATAACTTGGCCGAAAAATGATGACCGGCTCCTTCTGATGTCTGTGATAAGTTGTCTTCGGGCTTTCAAAACCTCTTGGTTGCCCTTTTGGCTGTCCAAGGTATTTTAAACATTCTTCTGTAAAACCACATCTCTGAGGCCTCAAGAAATTGTTTGGCCTGCCTACCGATTGTCCAGGACTCACAGCCATTTGTTAAAACTGGATGTATGTAGCAAGCAAGAATTCTTTTTATAACCTTAAGTGACAGGGATATAGTACATAAGTTGTTATTTATTTGGTATAATGCAGTTTTTGCCTGTCCTGCTTTTTATCTCAGTAATGCAACTTCCATCTGATGTTATCCATGTGCCCAGACTTAAATTTCTGTACTTGTCCCAAAATAACACCATTTACTTTTATTACACATTTAAGAATAATTCTTTTCTTTGATACCACTATTATTACTTCTGTCTTTTCGTTATTTTGAGGCCCATTATTCGACCACAATATATATCATTTTCTTTAGTTCTTTCTGACCAAAGAAGTTAATTACCATGACCAAACGATGTATGGAAGACACTTGTAATATATAAAGTCAGACTCTTTTCAAATATCTGGTTTAATGCAAGGTGATGCGCCGTCCCTACTTCTTTTCAACTTGGCTATGGAGAAAATTATAAAGAAATTAAAACAAGAGTGTGCTATAAGAGAATCTACAAGAATATTTGGATATGCTGATGACATTGATATTGTTAGAGAAAATGAACTAGAGACTGTTAAAAACTGACTCTTTAAAAGAATTAGTTCAGAAAATGAGACTAGTTATCAATCAAGATAAGACAGAATTATATATAAAAAAATCAATGTTTGTGTGTTTGTTTGCCCCCAATAGACTCGGAAACTACTGAACCGATTTAGCTGAAATTTTCAGGATATGTTTGTTTTGATACCTGATGTTAAACCATCATGTGAGAGATAGGTGACCACAATTTATGCAAAAATATTCGAAACTAATATTTAAATTGTTAGTGACATCTAATTATAGCCACGTTAGTAACTGCGCATGCGCCGTAGTCAGAGCGCAAGTCTTCCGCTATTCGCCGGCGAGTTACGTGCAGCCAACGCCTTCTCTAATAACATAGAGTAGGTCGTGGTGCAACAAACAAGACTATCTCTATATTTGTGTAGGCAGTGATTGCCACAATACCCATATTAAACACGATTTCTATTTTCTGGTTTTTTTTTCAAACAACCTTCGATGGGAAGGGGGAATGGGGGTCATCAAGGACTATCTCGACGTCGGCGCAGACATTGACTGCGACATTAACTTCATTAACCGTGTTAGACACGTGCGATTTCTATTGTTGTGCCGTTTCATTAATATATCTGGAGTATCTGTCTATGAGAAAACAATCGCCTGCGGTTTTGAGTTGTGTTATAATCAGACACAGTAGTAGTAGGGACACACATCTCCATAGTTTAGTTCTCTTTTCGCTGCTCCTATGAAGTAGCTGCTTGGTCGAATGGTTACAACACTGGGTTCCTGTGCGGGAGACCAGGGTTCGAATCCGCAGTAGTAAATTTTTTTTTTTTACCCCGGACTAAAATAATATCATTATCTGCTCTGTCGTGGTGACATCACTAGCCATGTTGCCCTTAATACTAAAAAAAAAAAAAAAAAAAAAAAGACAAGTAAATGGGTAAACTATTTGATAATTAAATTTGACCATTTCGCATACTTATGATTGCATTTTTAAACTTTCTGATTGCATGGTTACGCTGAAATTTCATAGCTTTCCATTAATTTTCATTTAGATTTAGTTATTTCATCTGCGTTGGAATTTTAAGCTGTGCTGTTTACCAAAGCGTTCATTTCCTAATTATTTTTTTTTTCCTGTTTTCATTTGCTTTTCAAGTGTTTTTTTTTTCTTCCAACTACTTCAATGAGGGAAAGAGTTGTCGGTGAATTTTTTTTGAAGAGGGGGGGGGGGGGGTGTGAACTGTTAACTGAAAGAGCTTTAAGTCACGGTAACTGCTTTACCTACTAAAAGTAGCAGCAGCAGTAATAATTGTGGTTGGGCTGTTACACCGTAGTGCTCTCATGCGAAGACCGCCGGTATGGTTATGGCGTTCTTCTGTCAGGAAGCGAAATTATACATCCTAACCTGACCAGTCTTTGGCGACAGCACTAGCCATGCGGAACCAAATCTTCTGGCTCACGACTCTCTGTCTACTCTGATGGTAACACAGATAGCAGTGACATTATTTTAGCTACTGTGGTGGTGGTCGTGGTAGTAGTTGTACTGGTACTTGAAGGATGAGGTGGTAAATATTACACTAGCCCCATTCACTACCTATTACAATTACTGCTCCCCATTTTAGTCCGGATGGACAGGGATGTCAATGTCAGTTACAGCAACAACAAAAATATCGCCAGGTAATGATTTTCAAATCCTTCGAAGAGAGAGAGAGAGCAGTAGTCAGTGGAAGAGGGGAGGGGGTAATGACTTAAATTTAAGAGAACTTAAAGAGTTTTACACGTGATTTTCAAGTTCTCATTACCTAATTTGTTTATATTTTACTAATGCTACCTCTGCTTTTCTATTTTTCACGACTTACTTTGTTATTTACAAGTACAGTTGTAGCTTTACTTCTGTCTCCTGTAAAAATACAAACAGCTTTAGCATGTGATAACCAAATGACCATTTTTGTTACTGTGCTAATAACACTGTTTAAACGACCATTAATATAAAGACACAATTATAAGGTGCGTGTTCTAAAGTTGGAAAACCAGACTATATCTATATCTGTGCAGAAAATGATTGCGACATTAACTATATCAGACACGAGCGATTTCCATTGTCTTTCTTGATGAGGGAGAGAGTAGTATGTGGATTTAGTTGTGGTGGTGGGGGGGGGGGGGGGGGGCACGGGGGGATCAAAGACTATCTCTATATCTGAGCAGACAATGATTGTATTAGACACGTGCGATTTCTATTTTCTTTCATTTCCATTTAGCCAAACTATGCCACAGCAACGCATGGCCGGGTACAGCTAGTATATGATAATAACTAGACAGGGAAAGGATTTAAACTCCGGCCACATAAAAGTTGATATATGAAAATCAAACATGCAAACTTCAACATGCTGAGAGAAGAAATACAATCTGGAAATAAAGTATACTATGCCCTTTAACATAAAGTCTAAGTGTCTGTCTCGCAACACAAAGATCAAAATCTATTAAACGATAAGGTCAGTCGTTTTATATGGCTCTGGAACTTGGAGCACAACTAAAAGGGATTAAACCTTATTACAGGTTTTCAAAAAAAGTCTTAAAACAAATTTTTGGAAACATTAAAGATGCAAACAGCGGGGAATGGAGAATGAGAAGCAACAACAAAATTCATAATCTCTTTAAAATGAAAAGCTAATAGACTGAAATGGTTGGTGCATACTGAAAGAGTGTCAGATGAAAAAATTGTATACACAAGGGAGATGAATGGTCGTAGACCAAGAAGACGATGGAGAGATAATGTCCAGACAGACCTGCAAACACTTGGTGTCACTAACTGGAAAGAGAAGGCGCACCACAGAGATGAATGGAGGCAGGTGATATCTGCAGCAATGAACCTCAAGGGCTCAGAATGCTGAAAAATCTGATTACTTCTTATGTTTCACAGTCAAAATCTTTTGTATAGTCTATGAAGCATAAGTACAAATCAGTCTTTACTTCTATGGCTCTTTCTGACAATGCCCTTAGTATTTATATGACACTGTTTGTACCTTTTCCATGGATTATGGAAAATGGATTACAGGTTAAAATACAAGTGAGCAGAAAAAAGACAGGGACAAATTAACAGCTGCTTTGAACAGGCACGCAAGACTAATATACATCAGGCTCATTCTCAATGGAGCAATCACAAAATATACAATGAAAAAAAAAAAAAAACAAGCAAAATGAACGAGAGGAACAGACACACACAAAAACTGAAGGAAGAGAGGACATCCAAGATAAACCATTTGACAAACACTGATGAGAGACACGACACTGGATTCCATACAAGCTTTTGAATTGTGCAAGTTTGAACAGAGTATCCCCATTTGAATTCCATGGCCCCATTTTAGGGGCCGAGAAGGAACAAACCCATTGCTCTTTAACAAGCATTCATAAATGGTACCATCTGTGTACTACATTTCTTTTTCTTGTGATCACTGATTTACAGACATATTAGTTCTTGTAACAAAATTGACTTTTTCTGGAGTTCCTTTTTAGTTCTATACAACTCTAAGTATGGTGTGGACTCACTGGGCCAGTATTCTCTTAACGGGCTGTACAAGGGACAGACTTGCAGTACATGCTCTGTAGTCTGCACGTGCAGTCCACATAGGCACAATGGTGAATGAACTACTTAGATAAATCATATACATATGCAGTTTGTCATGGCCTGTCCTGTGCCGTTTAATGATTACCTGCCCACACCAACCAAGTAAGTAGTAGTCCTTTCTGGCCAGATTCTATTAATTTCTAGTAGACCCTTTTTCTTTCAAAGTATGTTACTGCATTGTCTTCCTGATAACATTCTGCCCCTTTCTTAGCAAATGTATCCCGTTTCATCACCTGGTATAAATCTGCTGTAGCACAGCACGCTTTTATGAAGCCACCTTGCCAAGTTCAGATCACAGGTAAAGTAGTTTACCACTATTGAGGGCTTGGAGCATATCTGTAAAGGTGACCACTTGGTAGCAGTAAGAACCAGTGATGCCACCAAGTGGTCACCTTCACTACCGGGTGATTTTAATAATGATGCAAGACCATTGGATTTTTGAATTAATGCAGAGCAACATACACCAAAAGAGGAGAGGAATGTAGAACAAGGTGTAGACCTAGAACAAGATTCGAAGATAACATAAGAAAAATTCTACAGCACCACGATGTGTCTACGGTTGAAGAAGATAGAAGAGCACGAAGCAGGACTTTAAATCTCCCTCGACTCCCAAAGCGGTAAAAGATGACATAAAGAAGAAAGGGCACATGAATATGGTAGCTGAGTAACACGGTCAGGTGACTTAATCAATCGTCTGACACATCAGATGGTAGTGAAGATACATCTGAGATACACAGAAAGAAATGTAGGAGGAACCTTTAAGGCCTTAGAAACATGTTTTTAAGCAATATATATGTATTCTAGACATAGCATTATGTTCCAGTGTGTTCATACTAGTTTTTGTGTGTTAACCGACCAACGTTTGGTTAATATGAATTCCTGTAACCTATGGTGCCATTTTAATGGTTTAAGGTGAATTCTGTCCATATTTCATTGTAGTGGATTCAAGCTGTATGACAGACATGGGGAATTAAGACATCTTTCTTGGGGGTGCTAGTTCATCATGCATCTGAGTACACTTCTTTCTGCAGTGAGGCACTATTGCCATTTGAATTGGGCACTGGCAAGTCTGATTCCCGGTATGGTAACTAGCTTTTAAATGTTGTCTAGTGTTTCCTTCTATCTGTCTACAAGTATGTGTGCCAACCAATACCTGTCTGTTTATTTATTATATATAATATATATGGGATGTAAGTGTCAGAGGTCTAGCGGCTAGCCTGCGGATCGGAAGGTCGTAGGTTTGAGCCCTGACTTTTTTCAAAAATGACCTCGGCTTCCAGGACGACCCAGCCCTGAGTGGGTCCCAAATAGTTCTGGGAAGTAAAGGCGACCAGTGTGATGCTGGCCATATCACCCATAAGTGCTTCTTGGTCTATATACCCAATGTATGCCCGGAGGCATGGAAAAGGGTCCTTTACTTTAATATATCTGGGATATGATGTTAGTTTCATAACTTCTATGATCAAACACAAAGCAGGAACAACCCCTTGCAGCAAGTTCACTCAGAAGCAGAAGATCAAATGGTTTGTTAATCTCACAGCCATCCCCACATGAGTTCCAGGGACCCTATTTTTGGAGCAGAAAATTCACACACCCACTGGCCCTTAACAAGAATGTCATAACAGACGACTAATTAAGGGCTTACTGAAATGTTGGATCGAAAGAGTCATCGCAGCCTAGCTGTTAATCACAACACAATGTGCCAAACACCATTTTAAGGGCGAACGAAGATGAAGAATACAGCCAAACAGCTACCAATACAGGTTGTATATCTAAACAGATCTGATGTGAGAGCAAGATAGCACACAAGGAGATGAGGGATTGATAGCACTGAAAATATATGTATATACAGAATGACAATGACCAGTGCCACCCGTAGAGTGCTAAACAGAAAACTCTTCTTGTCTTTCAATTCTTCATATGGGTTCTAGGGCCCTACTCTGGGGGAAAAATTAAATAGACTCACCTTACACCCCCCCCACCCCCCACATGACTAATTATGGGTGTTTCTTTCAAAAACAGAATGCATCTGCCTAAGAGGCGAGGAACCACACAGTCTGCTTAAAAATAAGCCAGTTTGCAAAACAGATGAGCAAGTGAAACTCAAGTTCTACAACAAGACTAAAGTCCAAAAGTGGGCGAATAACTGGAACTTTCTGCTGGTGTATGCGAAGAAGAAGAGGTTATGGCCATTAAATCTAGCCATGACAATATAAGAACTTGTACAACAGCTGTATCCAAAACAAAAACAATTATCACTTTCAATACAGTTTAATGACAATGAAGTTCACCCCTATCCATCTGCACATATGTATTTGTATCATTAAATAATAATATTAAAAAAAATATATGCATAAATATGAGACACAAGCATAATTAGTAAAATATTTTCTATAATTTTGTGTGTCTGTGTGTACAAAAATCCAGCTAACCCTCTTCTGTGAAATACATTAATATATCATAACATAAATCTAACCTGGTAATACACCAGTCATTGTAATAGAGACATTACATATTTATTAAGGAATGCAAAAGTGAGAAAATCGATTTCACTAAACAGGTTTTATTCCATAGGGATTGGTGTGTCTCTGCTGAGTAAGTGGTCACCTGTATGAGCATTGCAGCACAAAGGATGAATTCTGCAGCTGCAGCTACAACTCCCAAGGATCCCAGAATCACATACACTTGCAAAAAAGAGTTCAAAACTAAACCCACACACAACCTTCAGAGTTCCCTGTGTGGTTTACAGGGCCCCACTGTAAAAAAAAAAAAAGAAGACCCACTGCCTTCCTAACAAGCATCTCATAAGAGCAGACTAATTATATTTCCTTCAAAGTCAGAGTGTATCTGCCTGACAGGCAAGAAACCAACAGTCTGCACATAAATAAGCTAGATCTGTAAACCTGATGTGCAGACAAAACTCAAAGTTCTATAACAAGACCAGAAGGGATAAACAACCAGAACCATTTATTAAGATTTACAGCTGGTGAACATTAAGAAAAAGAACCTTCAGAGCATGAAGCGAACAGCATAACTAATTTGCAACAGATGTTCTCAGTGCAGAAGTAATTAGCAATATAATTGCATTTTAAAAGCAATGTTTCAATAAAATCCTAAAGTGCCTTGGCAATTATTTCTGTTCACAAATTAAGACCTACAACAGCATTATCAGTTCGTGAGCTGACAAAAGGTTGTCAAGCTTATTCTCGCACTGTCTTCCTCTATTTCTCTTTCCGCAAATCTTTAGTTACAAAAGTTCCATAATTTCAGTCTTATTTACCAAATGCTGACCTTCCTCCAGAATTATTATTGCAAAGGGTTTGCCAGAGAAAATAATTCTTGTATTTATAACCTTTAAATTCACATTTATTTAAACATTTAAATTCCTGCGTCAATGACTCTTAACCACATGTTTTAATATTGTGTTCAAAATCTAGTTTCATTATCACAGGATGATCATTATGTGCAAATATTCATTCAGCATTTATCTTTCAATTTATTCAACAAATGTAACCTTTCTCTCAAGACATGATGTGTTTTCTGGGATTTACAATTTCAATCTATCTTGGTAATGTGTTGTCAGTCACACGGCACCTACAGGCCCACCCTGGGAAGGGTATGCTTGCTGTCTCAAAAACTGGTTAAACTAGCCTCTTTTTTTGTAAATGCTATAAATATTTATCATACATCACATGAAATTAATTTCACCACAAAAAAAGGAAGAATAACACTTTTTTTGAACCCAGACAAGACAAAGATAGTCAACAAATACTGTGGCAGCAATTTAATGACTGCTACTTCTTATGATCTTTGCCTTTGAAGATTACACAATCAGCTGAGTTGTTCTAAAGATGAGCCTGGCTGTTGTCCGAAGTTTCTCTTTATTCCAATAGTCTAAGGTTCATTGTGACTGTGATCCCTGGGGATCGTCGCCAGAGCTATGGAGTACATGCTCTGCGGGACGCTCTCAGCAGGTGGCTAGCTGTTCTGAGGAGAGAAACTGAGCCATACGGGATAAAACCTGGTGCAATGAAATGGATCCTCTCGACTTTAACAATCTTGTTGAATGTTCTGCAGAGTTTATTTTTTTTACAGATAAGCTAAGCCAGATCTGTAAAACGGATGTGCACATAAACTTAAAAGAGATCAAAGTTCAGACCTGGACAAACAACCAATTTTGTACACTTGTAAAGCTGTTAAAATAAAATACCTGTTTTTTTTTTTTAGAATGCAGGCATTTCACATGAAAAATCCTCAGATGGCTATTTTAAAAGCATCATACAAATTCAGTTATAACTGCTTATGTGGGATAATGTAACAAATATTATCCTCCTAAGGGATAGTTATTTCCTTATATCATTTGCCACTTGAGCTTTCATTACAGCCAGATTTAAAAAAAACCTAATACTAACTAGAATGTTCTAGCAGTGAAAACCATACGGCCAAAGAAATGAAGACATAGTAAAAAAAAGGAGAAGAGAATTAAAGACTAAAGTGAACAAGATAGGGAGGACACAGGGTAGGATGTATACAACTGAAAAAAAAAGGATGTCCTTGTTTCAAGGGCCATGCATCCTTGTGAGAAAAAGGATAGATACTAAAACAACAAGCAGTTTCCAAAACAACAAGAAGTTTCTAAATAATCATCCGCATTACACATTTTAAATATAGTCATTCTAAAACCAAACCAAGTAATAATTAGTTTAACTCTTTATCTAACTAAAAACGGAAATGTTTTTCATGACATAAACCTTTCCTGTTTATCATATCTTGTTTACAAGAACGTGGAAAGGTTCCATCAAATTATTTTAAGGTGAGCACTGCAGCGATTACAGTGGATGATCTTTCTGTGAAATAAGAGTCTGCACAACCTTCATGCATCTCCTTATACAGCGCAGACCGCAAAAGGTGATACTGGGCGCACCGAATTTATGAAGAACAACTTGTTCATCCCCTGCAATTTTTTCCTGCTTGAATTCATATCTGGATAAACAAACCTCATAAAAAGAACAACTTCTTGAGTCCCTGGTGAGTTCTCCTTATCAGGTCTACTTCGACAAAGTAGTACAACTTTGTTGTTAAGCAGAGGAGCTTGATCCTGTATCTTCTCGGGCTTCTTTACCAGAAAAGCCAACTTCGTTATTTTTAATATCAACTGTAAATTTGCCATCAGCTGACAATGACTGACAGGAAGAGCTGGTACCTTTCTTCAGTGTGGTAACCTTTGTTGCTAGTGTGCTATGTGCATCCTGAGAAGTGGCGATATAACCAGCAGGAGAAATCGCGGATGAAGTTGGTAGCACAGAGTAATATGGAAAGTGTAATGGCAAGGTAGGAGGTAATGGTAGCTGTAGGGCGGCAAATGGCGAAGAACCTGACAGAACAGACGGTGGAGGTGCAGAAACTGACAAAGATGAGCATGGAAGATAGCTCAAACTAGAAGTCAAAGTTGGCATCGCTGCAGCAGTCACTGACACTGGAGGCAACAAACTGAATACAGGCTCTGTAGCAGAGCCGGATGATGAACTTGTGGAGGCTGGCGTCAAATTTTGTTTATCTAGATTCAGACAACTAAGCTGGCTTTTGCCTAATACAGAAACAGCCATTGGTGATGACACATTTGCTTGTAAAGGGATGTTAAGTGAACTAGCACTACTGCTCTCTAATCTTCTTGAAGATGCCAAATTAGTTTCAAAGTCACCATCTATGGAGGAATTTCTCAAGGTATCCTGAACATCGTTAGTTTTTTCTTTATCAGAAACATGTAGTCTGACAGAATAGCCAACATCCCCAAATTCGTCAACATCATCATCAGAATTCTGAGTTGTTCTGGAGAAGATAGGATTTACGTGATGTTTGGCCAATGTTGATTTTTTATACAGCTTGAAAGGTTGAAAACTGCTATAAAAAGGGGAAGCGGTATTTTTACTTGAAGAGGAATAAATCTTTGCTTTCTTTTCTTCTCCTATGCCATGATTGTTGGCCGAATGAGATGCACCTTGTTTAAAAACACTTGATTCTGTATTTGAACTGTTATTGTTTGAAATGTGGACTATACTCTGCAAATTATCACAGTTTTCAACAGCAGTGACCTCCTCTCCGTCAGACTCTGTACTGCTGGCACTACTGACACAAATGTCTTCATCCTTGCTTTCTACTGAAACAACATCACAAGCACGAACAAAGGTACTTGTGTTTGCTGAAGCAGCATTTGTATTTGGCTGACAAGTTTTCTGCACGCTCCAGTTTCTTGTAGAATTAGAGGCTTTTGAAGTTTTCTTTAGTGAGGAACTCAATGGAGGAGGATGTCTTGTACCAGAAAAGTTGGCATCCAACCACTGTCTGGTTCTTGAGCAGTCAGAGACACAATTAGTATGACCACTAGGATGACAACTGGTATCACTGTCATCTGAAGACTGGCTTTCACTTGAAATAGTTTGAGAATTTATGGCTGAGTTGGTGCGCTCACTTGAATCGTGTAAATGCTGACTTGAAAAGTTTGACGAAGCCGGCAGAGACTGAGGCAGGGAAGATGGGAGAAAACTGGCAGAAGCTGAAGGCGTAGTGAATCTGTGAGAGACAGGTACAGAAGGCCAGGTGGCCACCCAGAGATTGAGTGGAATATGCTGAACATTGTCGGCTCCAGCTAAATATGATGCTTGAAATGTGCTGGTCACGGAATGACCAATACTGGCACTAGGCTGGTTTCTTGGAGTCTGTGATTCTTGCTCTAAAGATGCTGTTCTTCTATTTGAGTAATCAGAAACTAAATTTTCCTGAGACTTTCTCCTGCGCTTGTGTTTTCTCTTTTCGGATCCATGAAGTCACATTAGAAATATGCACATCTGGGCTAACTTCCGTTATTTCGACAACATCATCATCACTGCTACTACCTGACGTGTTGTCAACATAGAATCTATTTAAATGACGTCTATACATCGCTTTCCTGTCAAAAGCTTGCATAGTTAAGGCACTATTGGTGAATGCAATAAATTCCTGAATAAACTGTCCTGCCCTCTGACCTATAAGAGGTGACACCTTTCCACTAAAGTACTCACTATCAATAGTCACTTGGGAGAGCAGAGGCTGAATTATGCTGATAGCCAGCCGAACATTCTGGTGGCTTTTGAGAAGAACCCGAAGTTCCCTGGTTAGCCATGGCATAAGCCGCTGCATTCGATGAGCACTGGCGATCACCATGGCGGGGGTCAATCGGTAAGTGCTGTTTTCACAACCAAGGATGACTGCTGGTGGGCCCAAGTGGTATCTGTAAACATGCAGACGAAAGGCTTCACCACCCGTTGGCCAAGATGCAGCAGATACATGGCTGGAAGGGTTGAATGTTGCATTGGAATATGAGTACTGGTGCTCACTGGGCGCCGGGTGAACATAATTGAGGTACCGATCAAACCTGTGATTGCGAAACTGAAATCTACTGAAGTTGCTCAGAGTCAAAGCAGCATCCAAATGTGGCTGAGGTAAATTCACATAGTGACGGGCTGTTGATAAAGCATTCAGACTTCCACCTATAAAGTTATAGAAATCATAATCCATCTGTTGAGATGGGTTGAGTAGAACCAAGTGAAGTTTTTTTTAGCTCTCCTCCGAACTTCTACCCCCCGCATTATGGCGGCCTGAAATATCTGTTCAGGGCTCAGTCCAATGAAAAATGCGGACTTTCTGCCAAGAAATAAATTGCGGCAAAACTAGGATTACTTGACAATTTCAAGAGACGCAACATTGCAGACGATAAAAGCGACCGTTAACATTTTCAAGACATTACAGACAATGAAAGCGATATGGCCGGTAGACCACGCGCTCCCACGCAGATTAGCAATACTGTTCTTCCGATTGAGGATTTAGCAGCGGTAGATGTCAGACTTGTCGGCATGCGCAAAACGCGATTAAACTCACCGCCGAGTGTATCCCCTGCGCCGCTACGCACGGCGGATGGGGGGCTACACTAGGGCCTGGGACTCGCACGCAAATTAATTGGCGGAAGTTGCAGGAGATGCACTAGCTGCTGCTCGTGAGTCTAGTTTAGCCCCTATCCGCGCCGCGCGAAGGATACAGTCGGCGGTGAGGCATAGTCACAGAAACAGGTCCGCAAGTAACATATTGCTGAGACCCTGTTAGAGATTTTGTTTCGTTTTTCCAAACTGATTGTAGATTTGTCGCGATTTGTTTGTCGGCAGAAAGTCCGACAATGGAAAGCATCAATGGTCGCTATTATCGTCTGCAGTTTTGCATCTCTTAGAATTGTCAGGTAATCAGAAACAGGTCCACAAGTAACATATCGCAGAGACCTTGTTAGAGCATTTGTTTCGTTATACGGAGCCGGAATATTTTTAAAATCAACTTGAGCCCAGAACGGATATTTCAGGCTGCCATCATAATGCGGGTGTAGAAGTGCGGAGGAGAGCCTTTTTTTTTTGCTAGCTTGCAGACAATGTTATACATAAATTAAATTTTTTATGTGTTCCGATTAGCCCAGTGAGCGAAAAAGTTTGTCCATCTAGTTTTTTAAATTAAAAAAAAAAAAACATTTATTTCAATGGCAATATTAAATATATGACGCTGCGAGCTGTACAATTAAAGTTATGACGCAATGGCAGGTTAAGATAATGATGATGATGTACAAAATGTATTAAAATATTTCATAATTAAAAAAAATGAAAACTGTAAATAATTTTTTATTACTATCTTGACTAAAGTACGGCTCTCCTTGCAGTACCGGACGATTGCTGGACGGCTTGGTTCAGTTTAGTGGGAGTTCTCTCCCTTGGCCGCACTGGAAACAGTGAGCGGAAAAGTCACGAATCAAAGAAGACAGTGAGGTCAATATCAGGGCTGCCAATGCTTGGTTGTGTCCCCCAGATCTGGTTTTTTTTTTTGACGTTGAGGGGAAATATGGGTCTTTTTTTTTGGTTTTTGCCGATCTGTATGCTTTAATGACCGATAAATTCGCGTTGGTTAGGGGTAGGGTTAGGGTTAGCGGTAACGTTAGGGTTACGGGTAGGGGTTAGGTTTAGCGTTAGATGTGACAATTTTGACGCAGGAGTTCGCTATAATCGCGCACACCAGCCGCGCGCTATTGCCGTCATATTTGGAAGACTGTCAGTGGCGCCACTCCAACAAGCATCAGATTGTCGGCCAGTATTTGGAACTCCTAGGTCAAAATTCTCTCATCTAACCCTAACCCCTAACTCTACCCCTAAACCAAACCCAAACCCTACACGCAACCGTATGATGACTACGCAACCCTTCACGCAACCGTATGACTACGCAACCCTTCACGCAACCGTATGATGACTACGCAATCCTATACGCAACCGTATGATGACAACGCAACCCTACACGCAAGCGTACGCAACCCTACACGCAAGCGTACGCAACCCTACACTCTACACGCAACCGTATGATGATAGGTAAGTATGTCATTTGTTTCGTGACTTTTCCGCTCACTGTTTCCAGTGAGGCCAAGGGAGAGAACTCCCACTAAACCAAACTACGCCGTCCAGCCCGCGTCCGGTACTGCAAGGAGAGCCCTAAAACTAAAGTACTTAGAGTTAAATGCTTCAAATCCTCTTTTGTGGGCAGGGATACAATATATATACATATATATAATTTGTAACAGTATGTATCAGCATGTCACATTCTTGAATGAATTTATTATGTGTGGCACAAAGTCTACTAACACTAACTAACAAACAGTAAATGACAAATCAATCTAAAATTCAGTTTCAAAAATGTTTCACTTAGTCGACTTACATAACTGTAACACGTTCATTTCAAGGAACTGTTCAGGAAGTCCAATTCTCGTCTGTCTTTGCTCTTTTTAGAGTCCTTCAGCTTTATTAGGCAACGTAATTCACGTATCAATGCGACATTCTTTAATCTGCAGCGTCATTCCTTACTTGAGAACACGCTACTAAATAAATGAGAACGACAGACTGTTAAACAATGAACAGTCCAAGGCGACGCAGAAATATATCACATGAAAAAACAATGGACGGCGCGGAGGCTACCAGGTAATTGTTGTATCTGTAGGCCAACGCTACTGCTAGCAACACTTGATGATATTGTGTGGGTCCAGGGCCCCTTTTCCTTTAAAACAAGGGAATCGTCCCACTGCTATAGACTAACTAAAGGTTTGGTTAAATCAAACAGATAGGACGGATATCATAGCATAGCTGTAAACCACAACATAACATGCCAACCGACCTTTCATTTGCGAGCAAAGAAGAAGAAAGAGAGGAAGAAACAGTCGCGAACTTAATTTTTTTTTTTCTCAATTCACTCAGTTCAGTTGAATGACGATCAATTTTGGCCAATGTTTTATCATGCTAATTATTAGTGTTAAATTTGTGACCATAATTTCTTTCTCTTACTACTCCTATTCATCGAAACAACAATATCCTGTCTACCCTGCTAGTTATAGTTGGGAAATATAGAGATTTTGTCAAAACAGAATGAAATGTAAATTTGTGCCATCAATGGCGTATCGTCATCAAGTTTTAAGCGCTCCTGTTTTCTCTCTTTTCATAAATCTGTCAAGCTGTCATGATATGTTCCAGTTTTCCTCTTCTTATAATATGGCTGAAAACTATGACCACCTCCTTCCTGTAGGTGATAAACTTTTTAAATGCCTAAGCCTCTTCCTAAATATCCAGGCTACTCACTGTGGCTGATAAAGAATTGTAAATATTTATGGCAACCAAGATTTTTTTTTTTTTTGGGCTTTACTAATTGTCAGTAATTCACATCATCATCATCATCATCAGGTGCCTTGCCGACTGTCGTGGACGATCATGCCTCTCCATAATCTGCGAGCTCCTTCAGCATGTATCAGTTCGTGTGCCTACACACCTCCTTCCACATATCTTTCCAGTGGTCACAATATGTTCTATTTTCCCTCTTCTCATAACATGGCCGAAAAATGATGACTGTCTCCTTCTGATGTCTGTGATAAGTTGTCTTCGTGCTCCCGCCTCTTTCAAAACCTCTTGGTTGCTCTTTTTTACTGTCCAAGGTATTCTAAGCATTCTTCTGTAAAACCACATCATGTAATTCACATACTTTTGTTAAAATAGATGTTATAAAACATTCAAAAATAGTTTTTGTAACATACAATGACAAGAAATTATTACATAAGAAATTCTTCGTTTATAACATGCAGATTTTGCTGTCCTGTTATATTATTTAACTTTACAACTTCAAATTTCTTAGTTTCCTTCACCCAGTTATGTTCCCATAAAACATGAAAGGTGGTGATGAGAGCGTCTGAGAGAGGGTGGGGGTGGCGGGGGATGAGCTTTCTCTAAGCCCCTGCGTTTTCTTAATTTAATGCATAGGGTCCCTAGATGAGGGGGGGGGGGGAGTGAAGTGGTCTGAGCGCCCTGTCCCAAATCATTTTTTTTCGGCCTAGGCTGTGTGAAGGCAGTGGTTTTGGGAAGTGGTGAGAGGGGGGGGGGGTGTCAACCCTCTCCCCTATGTTTTTTTTTAATTTGAGGGGTTTTAGCCTCTCCCTTTCCCCCTCATAAATGTGTTTCCCAACTCTTGCGATATTTTCCTCGAGGCGACGTGACTGCTTGCAGTATCTAACGATATAAATAAGGGTAGGTACTTTAGCTGTCGGTAAGGTAATAGATAAGTACCCTATGCCTTCTGCAGAGCTGCTCGTGATCTCTGCAGTCGGCTAGTGCAAGACTTGAGAGATGCCTATCTTTCACTGTCCCAGGACAGGACCCCCCCCCCCTTCCCCCCGCCCCAAAAAAGCGGGGGGGGGGTTTGCGAATCTCTTGCCGTTTTATAGACTACAACATATTATTATTATTATTATTATTATTATTATTATTATTATTATTATTATTATTATTAGTCGTAGAAGCAGCAGCAGTAGTAGAATTCCTTGGACAACTTAGAAGAGCAACCCAGATGTTCTGAAAGAGGCGAGTGCTTGAAGACACACAAGCATCAGAGACCGTCACCATCTTTTGGTCATGTTATGAGAAGGGGGAAAATGGAATATGTTGTGACCGCTGGAAAGATCTGTGGAAAGAGAGACAGCTGAAGACAGAGTGAGAAGATTCTTGGCAATCTTTTGTCATGGCAGGGATTGGTGTCAGCAAAGAATTGATACACGCAGTTGCAGATCGCAGATTGTGGAGATGCATGATCGCCCTCGAAAGTTGGCAAGGCTGTTCCAGAAGTCGTAGTAGTAGTGGTAGTAGTGGTAGTAGTAGTAGTAGTAGTAGTAGTAGTAGTAGTAGTAGTAGTAGTAGTAGTAGTAGTAGTAGTAGTAGTAGTAGTAGTAGTAGTAGTAGAAAAAGAAGAAGTTGTAGTAGTAGTAGTAGTAGTAGTAGTAGTAGTAGTAGTAGTAGTAGTAGTAGTAGTAGTAGTAGTAGTAGTAGTAGTAGTAGTAGTAGTAGTAGTAGTAGTAGTAGTAGTAGTAGAAGTAGTAGTAGTAGTATAAGAAGAAGTAGTATTAGTAGTAGTAGTAGTAGTAGTAGTAGTAGTAGTAGTAGTAGTAGTAGTAGTAGTAGTAGTAGTAGTAGTAGTAGTAGTAGTAGTAGTAGTAGTAGTAGAAGTAGTAGTAGTAGTAGAAGTAGTAGTAGTAGTTAGTGTTGTGAAAAGAGGAAAAATGAAACATGTTGTGACCGCTAAAAAGATCTGTGGAAAGAGAGACAGCTGAAGACAGAGTGAGAAGATTCTTGGCAATCTTTTGTCATAGCAGGGATTGGTGTCAGCAAAGAATTGATACACGCAGTTGCAGATCGCAGATTGTGGAGATGCATGATCGCCCTCGCCAGTTAGCAAGGCTGTTCCAGAAGTCGTAGTAGTAGTAGTAGTAGTAGCAGCAGCAGCAGCAGCAGCAGTAGTAGTAGTAGTAGTAGTAGTAGTAGTAGTAGTAGTAGTAGTAGTAGTAGTAGAAGTAGTAGTAGTATAAGAAGAAGTAGTAATAGTAGACGCAGTAGTAGTAGTAGCAGCAGCAGTAGCAGCAGCAGTAGCAACAGTAGTAGCAGCAGCAGCAGTAGTGGTGACTGCTGATCTAAGAGTCGACATCATAGCATACCGGGCATACCCATAGCTGCTCTGTCTCCTGTAGCAAATATCGACGTAAGGTGTAGATTCTGTCTGTTCCATTCTGGCACTGGTTGTACACATAATCTTTTCTTTCTGGATCCATACTTAATTCCAGATACACGCAACCTTATAAGAGATGTCATTGAAGAGCTGCTGGAGTCACAAGAAGAGAAAGCATTAAAATAAATGAAGACATTAAAGACTAGGCCTGAAACCAGACATAGAGTTTATTAAAAAGCAACAGAGGAGATGGTTTGGTCATCTAATGAGAATGCTGAGCTAACAACTGCTACTGGGAGATAACTACTACAGGAAGCCACAATAGACACAGATCAAGAGGAAGACCACATAGTACATAAGTTGATGGCATCAAAAACAGCCTTGAAGAAATTAAGACCATCATATACAACGCATTGGAAAGAGCACAACAAAATCTCCACTCAACACTTCAATGAATTAACAGGAGGAGGAGAAAAGATGAGGAGGAGGAGATGAAGACAACCTTTTTTCATCATCTTCTTCTTGTGACGGTTTCCTTAATTTGCACCGGCACAGGAGTTCTTGTGATAAAATTGACAGTTTGTGGAGGTTTACTTTAGTCCTATACAATGTTGAGTATAGTGTACTCACTGGACCATTATTATCTTCCTAATTGGATGTACTGTCTTGCAGAACATCTTGTGCAGTGTGTGCGCCCAACCCACATTTGCATAGTGGTGAAGTACTTAGACTGTGCTTGTTCGTTTCACACATTGAATTGTCACAAAATATGTTATCGTCACGTTGTCTGCAAGTTATTATACACACTGTAGCCGACACACTAATGTGTCACGACACACAGCTTGGGAAGCTTTTCATTGGGGTTTGACTGAGCCACGAAAACTCACAATTTGTCGTGATTTTTTTTACTGCTGTTATAGAGCTTTATTATAATTATGATCATGATCATAGACTTAGTTAATCGAAAAATTATCCTCAATACACATCGGAAAAGTCCATAAGCGCTCGGATCCTATCTTTAGCAGTATATCCTCCAGCGTGTGGTGACTGATAGAACCAAAAGCATCATCGACATATCGCTTATCCCACCTCGTAAAAAGACCAGAAAATCTTGGTGCTCACTTGTAAGTTTTCCAGCGGTGAGAAAGGGTGGGTGGGGGGGGGGGAAGGGGGGGGGATTGCTGGAATAAGCCTTTTCCTTTCTTATAGTCTATACTGTGGGTCTTTGTTAATCATATCAATCCACAAACTTCTAACACGTGTACCTTCAATCATGTTGATGCAGACGTTTATTCGTGTTTTGCTCTGGGACCCATTGGTATGTGTATGCGCGGGGGGTTGGGGGGGGGGGGGGGGGGGGGGGGAGGGACCTGATAGACCCACTGTCTCATTAACATGATTGGTGTAAAAGGCGACCGATTATGGGCTTTATTTAATATCGGAGTGCCTCTGTGTAAGAGTTTATGAATTAACACAGTTATATGCATACAAATAAGCCAGACCTGTAAAGTGAATGTGCACGCAAAACTCAAGTTCTGGAGAAGACAGTTGACATACAGCCAAGACTTTCCGCTAGAGTTTACAGCTGATGAGCGCCAACGAGAAGAAGAAGTTAGGATGCCAAATTGTCGAACCATTTCTCTCTTGGCCCCCTATTATTAGCCAGTTGGGAGCCATAAGGCTGCAATTGTTAGGGCATTTAGAGAGGATGTCATAAAACGGACAGGCCGAAATTTTTTAATAATTAATGAACAAAGGAGTTAAATGAGAGTAGACCGCGAGACATATTAGGATCAGCTATTAGTGAAGACTAATCAGCACTCTGGTCAGATACACAGGCGCTCCGATCTCCTCCTCAGTATCTCCACAAGATTAGGACGACTGATCACACCCGTTCCGTATTGATTAACCAGTGTGCCCTTGGTGAAATGTTCATATGAGGTTACACCTGGTTGCACACTCATATGTACCAGCTGACAAGGATACTGAGTCCTGATTGTTGTCGTGATCTTCTTTGCGATATGCAGCTCTCATGGCATTGATGACGTCACTCCTGTCCAGTGCCGGGCCAATCGCCGTAACCGCCTTGCCTGCCAGATAGATCAAGAAGACGATGGACATATAATGTACAGGTTCCCCAACTCAAACAGGGAGGAGACAAATCTGGAAATGCAAAAGTTACTGCAGGAAACACAACTCATACTCAACAAGAGCATCATTTTGCCATTTTGCCAGTTCTTCTTTATGGAGCAGAATTCTGGAGACTGACCAGAAAGGATGCGCACAAGCTATCCACCTTCCACCACACATGTCTACGTAGAGTTATTCAAATTTTCTGGCCAGATAAAATCTCAAACACTAAACTACTTCAAGTCAAAACCAAGAAACTCTAGACAGTATGAACACTAAGAGATAAAGGAAATGGCTTGGGCACGTTATGAGGATGAGTCCTCAAATACCTACCAAAACAGCTCACACTTGGACACCAGAGAGAAAGAGAAAGAAGGGTCGCCCAAAAACAACATATGGAGACGAATGATGGAAAGTGACCTGAATGCGGTATCTCTGACACGGAAAACTGCACTGAAGATTGCACAGGATAGGAAGGCACGGAAATTCCTCTCCGTAGCTTCGTGTGCCAGTGGGCATAAAAAGAAGTGATGAAAATGGACCCCAATCAGGACAGAAGGTTACCTTGTAACTTAGCAACAGCAAGCTATCCTACTGTAACTATTGTGGGTATACGTTTGAATACGATCGTTGGGATCTGTACTTGCCGGAATAGCATCGAATGGTATCGCATCGAGCATTAACAGTTTATGGCTACGCACGACCATGCAAATCAAAGTTCACATTTTGAGAGCATGCTTCTTTCCTTTAGCAAAATAGGGGTGAGACTGAATACCAAGGACAAATGCACGGGGATGGGGCATTTATGTAAACCAAAACAAAAATCGTTACCACGTTCAACCTACTGCGAGCAGTATCGGTTGTAATTGTGGTCTAGTATTTTGTGCAAATAATGTTGGCACGAAATGTAAATTGCACAAAATCTAAAGAAAACTGCCTCATAAACAGCAGCTAAAATCGAAGCTGAAATACTTTAATCATTTAACACTTCATTGTGGATGGAGAGGAGGGCATGGTATCAAATAAAAGGAATAGGTTCTCACAGACAGGATGATGAACACATGACAAAAGACATTTTCGGCAGAAAAGGGTATGTAGTGGGCGAGCTGGCTGGTGACAGTTTCAAAAACATTAAGTGCCACCATTCGAATGAGAATCCACCGTTAGGTTATATTAGGCTCCTTGACGACAGCCGGCATAAGGCTTTAAAAGAAAAAAAAAAAAAAACAATTACGTGTCGTGTAGGCCCGGTTGCAGTTGAGTTTCTGTGTGTCGTTCAACCCTACAAGGACTGTACAACGAGCGACCAACACCCGGTGACATAAAATGCCACCATTGAGATGAGGATCACTCGGGTACGAATTCCTGAAACCCAGTTCAACCGTTAGGTTTTTATTAGCGTCACCGACAATAGCCGCAGTACCCTTGAAACCACACTGCGTCCCAATACCGGATGCAATTTGTGTTGTTGTTTTAAAGCGCCACCGTGGGAATTGTCGGAGGACCTAATAAAACTCAACCTATTGGAGTTGAACGGATAGTCTATATGAAAGGTGTTTCGTCCTTTTTAGGACAAAATTTTTTGTTATTTGAAGCCCCACCCTGGTTTTGGTCAGTGGCCGCAATATAGGCAGGCCATAAATATGGCCAATTGCCTGAACGCGGTTTCTGGGACCTCTCCACGGCGATCCTCATCCACATGGTGGCACTTTGTGTCATCGGGTGTTTATCGCTTGTGTGATGTCCTGGTGGGGTAGAAAGTCAGTCAGTTGAACGGGGTTTTTGTGACCTTTCCCCGGGTGATTCTCATCCGCATGATGCCACTTTGTGTCATCGGGTGTTTATCGCTTGCTGGATATCCTGGTGGAGTTGAATCTCACTCATTCAATCACCGGAATGGGATTTGGATATAACGAAAAATTGCCTCCCGTACCGTGACGGCATATTGTAATCGAGTTTCTTCCACTAAGGCCGTCGTAGGGGTGTGCTCTGTAAAGGTACTACTGAGTGGTGAGAGGCCACGTGAGCGCTGGGCGTCAATCATTCAGTATGCAGTCCCTGGAAAGCAAAAACAAAAGCAGAGGACAAACTGCGGGGAACTCTTCAGACCAATAATGTAGCACCACGCACGTGTTTCTTCTTTTTTTTTTTTTTTTCGTTTTAGTGTCCAAGCATTTACTACTAGGGGAAATAGCCTGCTAAACTGTAAATGCTTTAGTCTATGAAGTAATCATCCTGAATTTCAATTTAAATAGCATGTGCATTTTATAATAAAATTCAGTCGAAAAGTATTGGGGCTTGTTGAAACAGATTAAATAATGCATAAATACTTGCCATCCTTCCATAATGCATTGTACGAAATGTTTAAGCGTAATTTCCGTTACAAATAAGCAAATGTAGTCGTAACCGAACAAGCTAAAATAATGTAATTAATTACGTCTTTCTTAAAACATTATTTTTTGTTATTTGAAGCCCCACTCTGGCTTTTGCCAGGGGCCGCAATATAGGCAGGTCATCATTATGGCCAAATGTCTGAACGCGGTTTCTGGGACCTCTCCACGGTGATCCTCATCCGCATGGTGGCACTTTGTGTCATCGGGTGTTTATCGCTTGTGTGATGTCCTGGTGGGGTAAAAAAGCCAAGCCAAGCTTACAATAATCCTCACGTCCCATTTAGGACGTAATTTTTTTGTTATTTGAAGCCCCACTCTGGCTTTTGCCAGGGGCCGCAATATAGGCAGGCCATCAGTATGGCCAATTGTCTGAACGCGGTTTCTGGGACCTCTCCACAGCGATCTTCACCCACATGGTGGCACTTTGGGTCATCGGGTGTTTATCGCTTGTGTGATGTCCTGGTAGGGTAGAAAGTCAGTCAGTCAGTCAGCTTACAGTGAGAATTCTTAATTTTTCGAGGGAAGGTTGTAACTAGCCCGGCAAGCTGTTACACCTCTTAATGTTCTAAAAATATAAACAGTTAGCGGATGTCCTAGAGACGCCAGCTCATAAATACTTCTTATATTCTGTGATTTGAAGCATAGGAAGTCACGTCTAACCATAGCCTTCTGTCTCGCGTACTTGCAATTTTTTACGGCACAGATGATTTTCCATCCCACATTTTTAACTCTCCAGTCTTCTCTCTCAACCTCCCTCTGCTTCTTCTCCCCTCCAACTTACCCAATGTCACTTTGTACTCCAGTTTTCTCCTTCTCATGACATGACCGAAGAGTGTAGATTGTCTCCTTCTGATGTGGGCACTCAGTTCTCTTTGTGAATCAGCTTCTTTCAATCCCATGAAGTGTTTACTCAATTAAAACGGATAGGCACGTAAAATTCAAGCTCAAACTTCGATTAATCGTCACCTCACGAACCAGGGCTGTGATGGATAACTGAACAGACAGATAACAGAAATCCTTTAATACATATTACAATAAGGTGATAGCTACAGGGTAGCTGCAGACACAGACCACTCTTTGCACGAAGCTCCTTGCGCAGTTAAGAGTCAGGGGCTGATAAAAGGGAAGTCATGGATGGCTCAAGCAGAAGACACAATCAGACAGGTCTGCATCCTTGAGAACATTAGGCGAGGAGAGGAGTGAGTCAAAGTGCCAACTGAACAGTCAGACTTGTGTCGGGTCATAATCACAGGTGTAGCAGGTGCTACAGAAGTGGAAAGTTAGCAATTAATTCAAAATAATGCTCGCTCAGAGGATTTGATTATTTACAAAGACAGTTCAGTGTCAAGAGGCAAAAGAAGTGCTTGGGGTTTCTTAGCAAAAGTTAATGGTCGACTTTTGGTGCAGGAGAGCACAGCGTATGATACCACAACATCTAGCTTAAGAAATGGAGGTGGAGGCGGTCACTGCAGCTTTCCGCTGGTTGAAGAACACGACACACACACACACACACACACACACGACACACACACACACGCACACGCACACGCACACACACACACACCCACACACCCACCCACACACCCACCCACTCACCCACCCACCCACCCACCCACACACACACACACACACACACACAGAGACACACACACACACAGACAGAGAGAGACACACACACAGACAGACAGAGAGACACACACACAGACAGACAGAGAGACACACACACACAGACAGACAGAGAGACACACACACACACAGACAGATAGAGAGACACACACACACAGACAGACAGAGAGAGACACACACACAGACAGACAGAGAGACACACACACACACAGACAGACAGAGAGACACACACACAGACAGACAGAGAGACACACACACACACAGACAGACAGAGAGAGACACACACACAGACAGACAGAGAGACACACACACACACAGACAGACAGAGAGACACACACACACAGACAGACAGAGAGAGAGACACACACACAGACAGACAGAGAGACACACACACAGACAGACAGAGAGACACACACACACACAGACAGAGAGACACACACACACACACAGACAGACAGAGAGACACACACACACAGACAGACAGAGAGACACACACACAGACAGACAGAGAGACACACACACACAGACAGACAGAGACACACACACACAGAGACACACAGAGACACACACACAGAGACACACAGAGACACACACACAGAGACACACAGAGACACACACACAGAGACACACAGAGACACACACACACAGAGACACACAGAGACACACATCGTGATTGTAATTGAATCAGAAAGCATGCTGAGGAAAGTCAGGACAGGAATGAATAATGCAGAGTGCCATGCTTCACTGCAGAGGACACGGATGAGGAGTATTGTCTGGATCACGCCAGTGTGTTGGGAAAGGAACAAGCAGACAGACTGGCTGGCTGTGCACAACTTGGTGGAATACTGATGCACGATAAGGCAGACGTGGTTAGTGCCTTGTCGGAGAGCGTGTACAGTTCGGAGGAGCAGATGGATCACCACAGTCTGGTGAGATTGATGCAGCGGAGAGTGACGAGAGGTTATGGCAGATGCTCGAGGCTCAGAGAAAAGGCAAGACTGCCGTTTAATCAGAATGCTACTGGCACCATTAGTATTAGAACTCTTCACTGGCTGCTGAGGATGGGGACGGAGCGCTTACAGGAGTTCCTCGAGTGCTGTGATGTCGGTTTTTAATCAACTCAACAGTAACGTGATAATACTGTGAGCTTGAGGTGAAAATGAAAATACAATGCTTTATTGCGCACCGGACGCAACAAAATGGTGGCTGGCATTTTCACTTCTCGATTTGTTTACAAAAATCTTATACTTAGCTGTCTATCAGAAGATTGCAGAAGTGTTTTTACGCTGTATCAGGACTGTGTGTTTCTGATTGCCTTCATTTTGATGTAAGTTCATAGTCAAGGTCGTAGGACAGTACCGGACACATCGTAATGGGCAACGAAACAACAATGCTATGTTGGCGTTAAGTACAAACGGTGATACGATAATGATGCCTGTGATCGCGAAGTCTTATTTACAGACGTACACACATGTCAGGGTGTATGCCAGTAGGTCGATCTAACATACCAGAATGATTAAAAATTAGGTGCTAAAGTTGGAGGCAACCAGCCAGGCGGCGCACCGTAAAAATCAGGATTAGTTAGTTAGTTAGTTAGTTAGTTGGGTTATCCTCATTGCACTCCGGACATGTCCATAGGTGCTCAGATCCTCCCCTCAGTATGAACCCCAACGTCCGATGGCTAATAGTACCAGTTCTATGTTGATTAACAAGTCTTCTGGCGTAGCTGGTGTGCGTCTCGTTTTTTGCTGTGCCGATCTTAATTCCCAAGTCTGCCATTCTGGCGAGTGATGTGGATTCACTGCCACCAAAGTCGTCTATCCTTCCCATTTCTCTGAGGGCATTGATAATATCAGCATGATCCATAGGCTGACCGTCGGTAGTGATAGCGGATCCAGCCAACCTGTCAGCTCTTTCATTTCCATCGACGCCTGCGTGTCCCGGAACAAAAATAAAGGTGACTCCACGGACAGTGGACTTCTGTAATGATTCAAGCCATTGTCTTCGCACTGAACCTGCCTGAACCCTCCGGATCATACTCATTGAATCACTGAGTATACACACGCGGGTGTATTTTTGTGTTTCAAGCCAGGCAAGCGCTTGTGTCACTGCCATCACCTCCATCGTCATGCTGCTGGTTGTCATGGAGAAGGCGCCGTTGGCTTCTTTGACTGTTCTGCCCGCTGAGCGTGCTGTAAATGCCCATGCGCTTCTTCTTTGGCGTATAACGGATCCGTCTGTATAGATTATTGCATCTGCTTCGTCTGAATTTTCACCGATGAGAGCGTTGACCTCTGCATTAACAGCAACAGGATTCTCTTCTCTACATCGCCTGTTGAGTGTGACAATACAGGAAAATGTACAAATAAACGCCTGAGGCACAGGTATCCATTCTGCACCAGGTATGATGTCGGTTAGGCTGCATATTTGCCTAATAACATCTTCTGCCCGACCTAGCCACGATTTCCCCCTCTTCAGTCTGTCGCCCTTTTCACTAAAAAGCGATTGATGCAGTGGGTGTTTCTTATCAGCACATATTTTGAGATATGCCCGAGCCCTCCACATCCTGATCCTTTGGTTCATTGTTGGAAAGTCAAGTAGATACCTCATTGCTCCACAGGATGTGTCTCTAGTACATCCCAAAATAATGCGCATGGCTTCATTTTGCACCTTTTCGAGTCGTTCAATCTGGGTAGCACTGACAGTGAGGATGGCCAGAGCGTATTCAATGGGGGAAAGGACCAGACCGTAGAATAGAAGTATTAGTAGTCTTTGCTCAATGTTGGAAGCAGCCATAATCCTCATTGCAGATAGACCTTTGCGTGCTTTTGTTATCACATGGTCAACGTGTTCCCTGAATGACAAGCTGCGATCGAACCTCACCCCGAGAAACGTCATAACGTTGGTTCTGATCAATACATTATCACGCATTTTCACTTCTGGTAAGTCCGACTTGACAATGTGATTATTCAAAGAGAACCATGACACTGATGCCTTCGAAGGATTGACATAGGCATTGGAACCATCACACCAGGCGGCAATTCGATCGAGTTCTTTGTGCATAGTGCTGGCGATCTCCTGTCTATCACGCCCTCGTCGATAAATCAAAATGTCATCAGCAAATGACAAAGTCCTCCCCTTTCCATTCAACTGCTGCTCAGTGATCATCACCGTATAAACGTTGAATAAGACTGGTGATAGCGGTGATCCCTGTGGCAAGCCTGGACATATCGTTTGCGGTTCTGAGGACCAGCTACCACATCTTAGTACAATCTTTCTCTGGAACAGGACCGCAGCAATCCAGCGGATCAGAATAGGATTAACTTCTAGTTTAAGCAGTAATTGCATTAAATAATCGTATGGTACTTTATTGTAGGCATCTTCTAAGTCCAACACTGCCGCACATGTCTCTTCTTTAATCTGAAATCCCTCGTACACATCGTAGGCGAAAACTGCAGCATTGAACCATGTCTCTTTATTTAACCTGTACCCTCCAAGTGTTGGTGGGAACTTATTATGTAGTTCCAAGTAGCTGGTCAATCTTTGTGCGACAATTTTTTCCAAAAGTTTGCCAACAGTATTCTGCATCGAGATGATTCTGTAGCCGCAGATCTTCGAGTGGTCTTTATTAGGCTTTGGTAGTGGGAACAAATAACTATGAAGCCATTCCTCTTGTATCTGGCCACTCTGGATGCTGATATTGAATTCCTTTGCCACGCTTTTCAAATCAGCATTCGACATCATCAGCATGTCGTTGTATCGGATGCCGTCAGGGCCTGGAGCAGTGCTGCGCGATTTCTTGAGGCAAGTTCTTAAGGTATCTGCAGTGATTGTGAGATCAGTGCCTAGCACAGTGTTCTCGCACAGCATCGACAGTTTCATCTTAACCCCTATTCTTGTAGCTTCGTCTTTTTGGTCAGTTTGCTCCAAGTAGCGCGCCAGAAGGGTTTTTCCTTTATCAGCATCAGTTCTCTGCCATATCAGGTCTGTACCCTGAAAATCAGGGATACCCCTTGGTCGTGCGGCACCGTGCATGCTCCGTTGAAGGCGCCAGAATGTCACAAGAGATCCCTCGGAGCAAACGCTCTTGCAGAATTCGTTCCATTTCGCTGTCTTAGCTTCCTTCGCAATTAACTTGAAAGCCACTGTCTGCTTGTTGACCTCATCTTTCAGACTGATCAGGCGTTCAGGAAGTGACGGATCAATTTTCCTTGCCTTTTGCCATGCCTTGACAGCTTTCCTTTTTTCTAGCCACGCCATGTTGACTACTTCATCCACCATGGTGGCTGGGCCCATCTCTCCCGCCGTCTGCGATCTGTTCTTGTTTTACGTCGTCGGATTTTGCTAATGGCATCTTGCCCTGTACGGTCATATATAAAAGCAGGCACATTGATTACATGACCTTTGTTGTTGCTCTTCTCTACCAGGACGACGCAAGGAAAGTGATCACTGTCGTGGTATCCCAGTGTGCTCCACCTGCATCCTGATGCAAAGGAGGGAGACACTAGGGCCAGGTCAATTGCGCTGTCAGAATCCCCTTGTCGTGTTGCCATTCGGGTAACCTTTCCGTCGTTCAAGCATACTAGATTGGCAGACACTAGGGCATCCTCCAGGTCTTCCCCCTGTTTATTAGTGATTACATTGCCCCACTGGTGTCCTCTGGCGTTGAAATCTCTGCAGTAAAGGACTTTCTTTTCCTCCGTCTGGAGCAAACTCTGCCATTTCGCTGTATCCACCTTTCCATTGCAGGCGTACACATTGACAATCACAAACTGGGCCGGGCCCATCACTCTGATTGCGTGTACTTGTAAGTCGTCATTATTCCACTTAGACATGTCCACCTCAGACACCGGTATGTGGTCACGAACAAGAATGAGCTGTCCGAGGTGCCGTCTATTGTAGAAGGATTGGAAGCCCCCCAATTTTAATGATCTCGTCACCGAGGTGTGTTTCCTGTAGGACAACAATGTCGTTGCTGTAGAGGAGCTTCTCAAAAATGGGTCGGCGTTGACTGAACGAAGCGCAGTTCCAGTAGAGAACACGAACATACTTTAAACTGAGTCTCTCACATTTCAGCCGCTTCCTGCAGGCGCCACCGTGCTTGCCTGTTCGCGTTCTCCTTGTCCGTCTACGGGTTGTTTTGAATTGGTAAATAGTCGCCATCGGACGTCGAATACACCCTGAGGGAAGTCTAAACTCACGTGCATGTACTCCATTGCACGGTTCAGACCCCATTCCGATGAAACTTTCACATTATACGTGAGCGAAAATAGCTAATTTGCGCCATTCGCCTCAACGGACGAAAAAGCGTACCGCCATTGTGGCTGTTTACACCGGAAGTTCAAAAAAAAAAAAAAATCAGGATGCCACGAACAAACGCTATAAGAAATTTATCTATATCTGCGAATATATCTAGTCTCAAAAGCATGCACTGAAACACAGAGGGAGTTAAAAGTAAAAAAATAGAACTAGAAAACACTTTGAATAAAGAACAGATGCACGTATGCTGCCTCCAGGAGACCTGCCTCAAACAAACATGGCATTTAAGGTCAGAGCTACCAATGTTACCGATCTGACCAAAAAGACAGAAGGAAAGGTGGAATACTAACCATAGTCAAAGATAATATATTTGCCTGCCAGAATGAAACATACATTGAAGTGGCGGGGTACCAAGTTCTTAAGCTAAAGACAGAAAACATAGATTTCCTAACTAATCATCTATTATTGTCCGAGCGACCGCCGTCGGACACTGGATACTGTAGTAGTAAATAAAAGAATGATTGTGGAGATTTCAACAGTCAATCAGAAAGCTGGGGCTACGATCACATGGATCAGAGGGTAGAGAAACTGGAGGACTGGCAGGATGAAAACACATTCATCCTCACAAATAAGCCAACCGACCCACCAACCTTTTACTAGATTAGATAGATAGATAGATAGATAGATAGATAGATAGATAGATAGATAGATAGATAGATAGATAGATAGATAGATAGATAGATAGATAGATAGATAGATAGATAGATAGATAGATAGATAGATAGATAGATAGATAGATAGATAGATAGATAGATAGATAGATAGATAGATAGATAGATAGATAGATAGATAGATAGATAGATAGATAGATAGATAGATAGATAGATAGATAGATAGATAGATAGATAGATAGATAGATAGATAGATAGATAGATAGATAGATAGATAGATAGATAGATAGATAGATAGATAGATAGATAGATAGATAGATAGATAGATAGATAGATAGATAGATAGATAGATAGATAGATAGATAGATAGATAGATAGATAGATAGATAGATAGATAGATAGATAGATAGATAGATAGATAGATAGATAGATAGATAGATAGATAGATAGATAGATAGATAGATAGATAGATAGATAGATAGATAGATAGATAGATAGATAGATAGATAGATAGATAGATAGATAGATAGATAGATAGATAGATAGATAGATAGATAGATAGATAGATAGATAGATAGATAGATAGATTAGATAGATAGATAGATAGATTAGATAGATAGATAAATCAGTATACTTATGTAGCAGAGAGGAGTTTATTCATTGGGTACACAATGAACTGTGGCGTATTGGATGATAGCTGTATGTTTTTGATTTCAACGCTTATCTTTGCACATTTCAGCAATGCAAGTGTGATGATGACAAGGTTTACTACCAAGAACTGGGTCTGCTTGTTATCCGGCAAATAACTGCGCTAAAAGGCGGAAAGAAACATCTGAAGATGATTGTAATTACAGATGACATTTCACTGCTGATTTAGTTGTGATGGTCATAATTTGTCGTCATGCTTTCTTAGGAGATCCACATGTTGGTCATTAACGAAAAAAGTAAAGTTTCGAATGGAGCTGTTTTCATAATGGTTTTATGAGCCTTCCCAAGAATACTTTGTATAAATTATTGTGTGCAAAAAAGCATATGACGCTAAGGATTCATACAAATGAAGATTTCATAGCTCTTACCTTTATTGTGTAGTACTAGATCAGTATCGTAGTCTTCTTCGATAAGGGCGTAAAATATGATGATCCCTATACACGTTGGAACGTTAGAGATTCTTCGTGTTGTAGGCGTTCATAAATACAATCCAGCAGATATTACGAAATGAATGTTATACGCATAAACTATGTTAAACAAAAATAAGAAAGGAACTCCACAGGTGAGCATGTACAGCAGGTGTCTACCAATCATTAGTAAAAGATCCTTCGTCAACAATTGTTTCAGCACACAACCTCATAGACAGCTTCAGAGGGTGGACCTACCTGGTTCATGAATCCCAGGCCTTGATCTTCTCCTGCTGCACTTTACCGGACTTTCTCAGCCAGTGACAAGACGAAAATGGTGACTATGCAACGGGAACTGTGAGATTCGAAGTTAGATATATTTATAGTCGCTGAGGTAGCCCATTAGAGCAGCCGGCTACCTTAGCGACCAAGTGACGAGCTTACGGTTGGTTCATCGGACACATGTCAAACTTTGCATTTGGTAGAGGGACACTGGCAGACATTTCGGACACGTTGGCTTTAAAGGGATAAGACTTTCTTTTCTACTAGAGTCCCGGACCAGACTACCGAGGCTTGTTCCACACGACGTTCCATTTCATCCAGAGCCCAACAGCTTTAGCCCATTGTACATGGAAGTGGAGATAAGACCTCTTGCGCCCACCTCGACGGCGAAAACTTTTACTGTGTACGCTTCGTCTCTCCTTAGACCGGCTGCGAGATCACTGTATTTCATGAGCTTTTACATGTGACTCTTACGACACGGACAACTCGATCAGGATGAGCTGGCGTTTCTCAGCCGAGTGTAGGACTAAGTCGGGGAGCAGGCCGGTCTTCCGGATTAACTCTGGCTACCTCTCGCAACCAGGCAGGTTGATAGCCAATGACCAGTCCTTCGCACAGTCAAGTATCGATTTAGCGTATGCGATTTTGTTAAGTTTACCTTTATAAATCTGCTCAGCCCTGAGGAAGCGCATGGAAGTAACGGTAGGACTGGCCCTCGTGTTGGCCCTCGTCCTGGCTTGGTCCACAATGTCTGCTAACTCTCTTAGAACTTTATTAAGTCGCCAAGTATATCTTTTCTGGCCTAGGGCTTTTCTGCATGCTAACAATACCTGCTTTGCTCTGCACAGTAGGCAGTGAATTGGTTGGATATTACAGACGACAATGATCTGCATGGAGAAGAGCTTGGCTCCGTGGATTCCAGTCGGCAGACTACCATACTGGCCAGTTTTGGTGAGGATGATATCTATGATTTCTTTGAGATTTTGAGTGTCTTGTCCAGCGTAATATGTTTATCTACTCACCATCATCATCACCATGTAGCTGTCCTTTACAGGACGTCGTTCCCATCACTTCCCATATTTACTTTCATCAGCTGTGGCGAGTTAGCCTCCTTAGGGGCTATTTCTATACTAGCTATACAATTCTTACCAATCTTGATGCATTAAAGCGAATCAAAGACAGTCAGCTAATTAGTAGGCAATTATGTGAAAGCTTCAGAGATGATCCATTACACCTGCTGATGCGAACACCATAGGCAGGTAAACAAATCGTAAGGAAGATGTCATGAAAGAAAATCTCTTACGAAAAGTACTGGTAAGGGGGAGGAAAGACTGAAGCAGTCTACATAAATAATATTATTATTTTATTTTACATAATGTGAAAAAACCCAAACCTGGAGTACAGAGAAGCAATCAAAACGTTGGGGGGGGGGGGGGGAGGGTGGTGGGGCGGGGGGGAAGCAGAAGGAGACAAAAGAAGAAGATGTCGGACGGCTGGGAACCATGGCACCTAAGAGAATCTTTGTCAGAAATGATTGACACTATTCGAAAAAAAGGTCTATGGAATGCCATTAGCGATGTTCAGATCATCAGATGGCTCTATCTGAGTTCACCGAATTACATTTCTGGTGGTAGCTTTCCTTTTCTTCATAATTCAGACTATAGCAGGGGTTGGCAAACTGGCCCGCCGAGCAATTTTTACTGGCATACGAGGCTGGTGTAAAAAGATTATATAATCTGGCCCTTGGGCTCACAGAATAGCAGAACACAAAACCATAGTTTCGTATGCAGGCCGACATAAAAGTGTTTCAGCTTAGAAATGTGTTTGCTCAGAGATGTAGCGAGGGATAAATATCTTTGATTATCCCACAAGATTATTTTATTACAGGGAAATCTGGCTGTTGTGTTTATAATAGTATGGCCCGCGACCAGGTTGCGGAGCAAAAACGAAAATAAATTGCCTTCCCCTGGTCCAGTGGTGGGCAAACTCATGTGTTAAAAGAGCCAAAAATCAGCAGCAGAACCGCAAAAATATTTTTTTTGAGAGCCAAATATCCTTTCAAGAACCTGTCAAAAACCATTCTTTTCAAAGTCAAAATTGATTTGTAGCCGAGCCGCACTGATATAGCTCAAGAGCCGCATGGGGCTCTCGAACCGCGATTTGCCAACCACTACCCTGGTCTATAGTCAAGAATCTTCTTCTTCTTCTTCTTCTTCTTCTTCTTCTTCTTCTTCTTCTTCTTCACTTCCTCTTTTACCGCTGTGAGAGTCGAGGGAGATATAAGGTTCTGTTTCTAGCTCTTCTGGCTGCCTCGACCACATTCACATCGTGCTGTTGTAGAGTTTCTCTGATGTTATCCTTCCATCTTGTTCTTGGTCTACCCCGTGCTCTACGTCCTTCTTCTCTTTCCATGTATGCTTTGTATGGTATGGTGTCACAAGGCATTCTATCTAAGTGGGCAAACCATTTCACTTGCTGTCTTTGTATGTAATCCAGAATTGGTTCTGTGCCGACTTGTTCTCTTATGATCTAATTCCTGATCTTATTTCTTATGGTCACTCCTACAGCCCTTCTCAGACATCTCAATTCCGTGTTTACTAATTTTCTTTTATGGTTTGTTGTGAGTGACCATGTCTGGCACTGGTAGCACAGAGTTGGAATAAATATGCTTTGAATAAGATGTCTCTTTGTGCTGATTGGGATTGTCTTATGCTGTAAGAGGGGGGCTAGTTGTCCCAATACTTGGTTTGCTTTACTGCATCTAATGTCAATTTCTTTATCCAATTTCCCATCTTCGGTGAATGTAGTACCCAGATATTTAAACTCAGATGCCTGTTTAATGCCTTTGTATTCTATTGCTATGTTTAGATCTGTCTTCTTTTTTTTCCTATTGACATTACTTCTGTCTTTTCAGTGTTGATTCTCATATTATTTGTTTTACATTCTTCATTCATGGATGTTAGATGTTGTTGCAATTTCATAGCTGTATCTGCTATCAAGGCCTGGTCATCTGCAAAGAGTAATTCGTTGATCTTACTAAGATCTTCATTCATGGGCTTGGCATTCTGGCATATACTGTCGATGTAGGTGATAAACAGCAGTGGTGATAAGACACACCCCTGTCTTACTCCAGATGTCACTGTGAAAGGATGAGATGTTCCCTGATTTATTCTAACTACACTTCTACAATCCCTGTATAAACTTTTGCACACTTCGATAAGGTGTTCGCTTACTCCATATCTTGCCATTTTTTTCCATAATAATTGTCTGTCGACTCTGTCAAATGCCTTCTCCTGGTCTAGGAATGCCACAAATAAGTTCTTATTGTATTCAATGTTCTTTTCTATTAACTGTTTAAGTGTGAAGATTGCATCTGTGCAGCTTCTATTTCTCCTAAATTCCATCTGTTCTTCTGCCAGCTGTGGTTCTATCACTGGTCTCAGTCTTGTTTCTATTATCTTGGCATACATTTTGCCAACATGGCTTAAAAGAGAGATGCCTCGATATTGACCGCATTCTCGTTTGCTTCCTTTGTTCTTCCACAATGGTATAACTATTGCATGTTGCCAATCAGTAGGGGCCGTTTGTTGTACCCATGCTGCATTGAATATTCTGTGAAGCCATCTGATGCTGCTTTCACCTGCTGCTTAAATTATTTCTGTTGGTAATCTATCAGCTCCTGGTGCTTTATATTTGGGAGACTGTTTAATGACTTTTTCTATTTCATCCATTAGTATGTGTGGTTCTAACACTGTTGCTCTGTGCTCTTCAGTTGTTCTTTCCTGATGATCTCCTAGGGGATTAAAGAGCTCATTGAAGTATTCCCTCCATCTTTCTGCAATCTCAGGTGGATCTATCAATGGCCTTCCTGTCTTATCATTTATTATTTCAGTGGGGTTGTAGCTCTCATCTCTTTTCTGCATATTTTTAACTACTTTGAAAAATTTTCTGCTGGCTGTTTTCTCATTTTCTGCTAGTGACTCACCGAAACGTTCCCATGATGCTTGTTTTGCTTTCTTGACACTCCTGTTGGTTTCTCTCCTTTGCAGTCTATAGTTTATATAAGAATAAAAAGGCGAAAAATGATATCCACTCGCAGTTTTGTTCTTATTTCAAATGTATGTGTAAGCTTTCCATCCACCAGTACACTGTTTCTCATATCTTTACCTGTTGCTTTTACTAAACTGATGATCTTCTTCTTCTTCTTCTTCTTCTTCTTCTTCTTCTTCTTCTTCTTTCTTTTTCTTCTTCTTCTTCTTCTTCTTCTTCTTCTTCTTCTTCTTCTTCTTCTTCTTCTTCTTCTTCTTCTTCTTCTTCTTCTTCTTCTTCTTCTTCTTCTTCTTCTTCTTCTTCTTCTTCTTCTTCTTCTTCTTCTTCTTCTTTTTCTTCTTCTTCTTCTTCTTTATCGCTTGTGTGATGTCCTGGAGGGGTACTAATTGCATACACACATAGATACGTCACTATGGTGGGATGCAATTTGTTTGCTAATTTGAAGCCCCACACTGGCTTTTGCAAAGGGCCCTAAATATATAGCTAGTCCTTAAATGTAGCCTAACAGCTGAAAGTGTTTCCGGGACCTTTCCACGGGTGATCCTCATTCGCATGGTGGCACCTTGTGTCACCGGGCGCTTATGTCTAATGTGATGTCCTGGAGGGATACAACTTACCCACCTATAAAGAAAAGTCTTTTCTTTTTAGAGGCGGGATTGTAATTCGCCATTGAAGCAATGACATACCTGAATTTTCTGAATAATATGTATGAGAGAGCTTGTCCAAGAGAGACGATAGACTACATATACCTGGTGTCCCCACAGCCGACGGTGGGTACAACGGACTCCCAACTCTTTCCTCATTCATTCTCTCTCACCCTTCTAAGACAAACATAATTTAATGGCACAGTAATTCAAGTCTACTTGCAACAAGTTAAACTAACCCCTACTAAAACATACGGACACATGTACCAGTTTCGGCCAAAATTAAATCGAACATGTAAGAGACTTTTAGCTTCTATCTAACAATTTAAACCAGTAGCTATTATAAAAAAAAAAAAAAAAAAGGTAAAATGTAGAATGACGAATTGTTTATGCCGTCCAAGTAAGTATTATTTTTGTCATTAGAATGTTAGGCGGAAAACTGGAAGAATTTTTAAAACATTGTCTAGTTTATATAAGGATATGTTATCGGATGCTCCACCGATCTCCATACTTATCACTCTAATTATACCTGGAGCGGAGAAGGCAAGATCTGGGTTTTATGTTGTGTGCCAGCTTCTGGGGTAAGAAGTTTGGAGTATCGAAGAGGCATTGATTAGGATCATAGTTGGGTCATCTTGCTATGTTTCTACCCCCTCATCCCTGTTGTCAAGATAGGTATAATCACCAACTGTGTGAATGGTGGTTTAAAATCCCCAGCGGCAATAAAGTTAGTATCCGGTACCAGTACAGAGCTGAGACTTGAAGTTATGTCATCGGCAGTAGCAGTTCAGAATGTCTATTTCCAATGTGTCTGTTTGGAACTGCAGAAGTTGGTACTCAGCTCCATCGGTATACGAATCGTAAGAATGCATATTATTCTTCGCAAGAGCAAGCACTTATCTTCTGTGCGTACCTTGTGTATCAAATCTGAAGCACGGGTAAACTCTTATTTTTAAAGATCTTATCTATTTATAAGTGGGTCTCTTGGATGCTTCAGATTTGCCGATGACATAACTTCAAGTCTCAGCTCTGTATTGAAGCGATTCAAAGACAGTCATCTAATTAGTAGGAAATTATGTGGGAGCTTCAGAGATGATCCATTACACATGCTGATGAGAACGTAAGGAAGATGTCATGGAAGAAATTCACTTACGAAAAGTATCTTATTTCCTGTATCCAGCTTGCTTACTATTTACCCCTCTGCATTCCACTGGGTTATGACCAACAATATTTTAGGATCACCCCTGCCTAAACGATTCTGGTACAAATTAACATGTTATTTTATCTCATATCGTATCTTCCGTCAGCTTTCGTTCACAATTGTTATTAAGAATGTCTCCCTTACCCAATATGAGAGTTTCTGAAGCAATTGTTTTTGTAGCATCACACTCCTGAATGTCTCGGACAGTGTACCACACGTGCCCTTGTAATTTAGACGTGACGACACTATGATTCCTCAGGTAACTCTGTTTTCAGATATCAACTTCGGAGCTGTGGTGATTGCTGGCACCTTCTTCATCACGCCGGGGACTTCCGGCCAAAATTGAGGAAAGGCTTTACAGAATGTTAAGCTTCGAAGTTATTTTTACCTTCAACAGCGCTTTGCTAATGTAGTTTCCACGTAAGGACAGTAGTCTACAATTTTGCTGTCTGAGCTACTGAGTTTAGTGCTTGGTTGCAGCCCTGTGAGCTGTGATTTTCCTGCGGAATGCCTTTCATTTGTGCAGCGGTTGTGTCGTGGTGCTTAATATAACCGGTAGCCCGTTTACCTGTGAGCTAGTAAAATACCTTATGTAATAATTATACGTGTGTACAGTAACCAGCTTATCGTGTCCGACTACTTCCATCAAAGACAAACTGCATTTCTGGTAACGATTGCTGGCTTTGGCGCCTCTAGCAACTGAAATACGCAGTTACTGCATGTGCATATTTCGGATTTGTCTTGGGACCAGTTTTTCAAATGCGACAGTGAGCGAATTTCATTGATTCGCACTAGCACAGGAACGGAGCAGTATAAGGAAACTCGATTGCGGTGATGTTAAAACCTCGACTAAGACTAAGCATTCATGATGTTGAATGTTTAATGTTGAATTGAAAATCGACACCACAGCACTCGAGACACTCCCATAAGTGCTCAGTCACAATCTTCTGCACCAAGTCAAGAGTTCCAATACCGATGGTACCTGTAACCATCTGACTGTATATCCGTCTCGCCTTTCCCCTGCAGATAGAGAGGTCTACCGATCTCTTTGGCAAACTTCGACACCCCAAGGTAGAAGAGGAGCCACTAAATGAGTAAAATTAAATTCATTGCATCGGTTTTCCCCCTCCGACTAGTTCTGTCTCTCTTCACAGAAAAGCTAGCTGCCTGCCGAAACCAACGCCAAAGCACGAATTTCATAGCATCAGCGCGGATCCTAAGAGATCTCAGTAGAAACTGCACCCGTAAACGGGACTACGCATGCGTGCAGCGAACTCACGGCCCCAGAGCGCGAGACAAACAAATAATTTATGCGTCAACCTAGATGGCCGAACATCGAACAGACAAGCCGCCTGACCAACCAAATGATGTCAGCCAGAGGAACCCAACCATGGGATCCTACTTCTTTCTCCCTCTACCTAGCAAGCTATCGATCACCCTCAATCTTTCGACCTTACTATATATTCATACGGAGCATTCCTGCCCTCTAGTTTTTTTTTTACAAACCCTGTGTTTTATTCCAACTATCACTATACCATGTGTGGCCAGAAGAAAACTGGATAAAAAATTGAAAAAAAAAAAAAAAAAAAGCCAAAAAACAAAAATACCCAAAAAAAAAAGAGGCCAAAAAAAAAAAAAAAAGGCTCCCACCACTACACATGTAAGAGGTGAAAAAATAAAGAGCGCAAAAAAGAAGTTAAGTGGGGCCCTGAAAAGGTCCTTGTGGTAGGTGGCTTCAGTGCTGGCTTATTTGTTTCGAGAGGTTGCTCTTGGCGACTGCCCTGGTGGGCTCAGTGACTGCGTGACTGACAACCAGCTAAGGAATCAGCTCCAACACCGAAAATGGCAAGGAGGACAAGTGGCAAACAAAAGGCGCAATAACAAGCCTTAACACAAACCCGCCCAGAAAGGAAGACGCAAGTAAAGCAACGTCCCAGTGACACGCTGAAGCGTCAGATTTTTTTACTTTTTTTTCACTTTGAACTTGAACTTGATAGGAGATCAAAACGAGTTAGAAAAAAAAATTACACTTCAAGCAACAAACAGCAAATCGCCACCAGTTATGTTTTTAAAAAATATTTTTAATTGATATGTGATCCAGGATTTCGAAATTTTACATTAACACTGCTCCTAGAAATTTGAGGAGCATTCTTGGCTTAAGCATGGGCCACGAATCAGTCTTAATATTTAGGGTAGGACCCGCCACAGGCTTTAGTGAGGGATAAACGGCTTACATATGGCAGCTCTACGTTTCCTATGTACAGGCATCCATTATGCTCATTTACCTGTTTAATATAGAAGATTAAAGGGGGTTATATTTATATGACTATGAACCATTCTCAAAACATAACATATTTCAACATAATTTGCAGGGCAAGTCATAAAATCACACTCAAGAAAGCCCATACGAATATGCAGGAGCATTTCCACGCCATAGGTGTAGGATTTATACTTTTTCAATAGATCGACTGACTGTGAATTTCATTTCTTTGCCCGAAGAGATTCAAAATCATTCTTTGATAACTATAATTAATTGTGTGCACTCTTTTATTACAAATGTATGTCAGAATTTAGCTATATAGAATATTTGTATTGTCTTGTTGATCATCATCTATGATGCACAATGTTGAAGTATCCGTTGACTTTACTGTTCTTGTGACAAACATAAGCATATATTTTATAATATAAATATGCAAGAGGTTGATCATGTTGTAAGCATTATATCGGACCAGCAGGTAACTGTAATAATCCCTGCGCTAGTGCGGGTGATATTGACCGGAGATCCGTAGGTCTTGTGTTCGAATCCGAACAGAGACAGGCTTTTACTCCCTCAAAATCGACCATAGTCTTCAGTTCGAGCCAGTCCAGATTATCAAAGCAAACCTTAGTGAGGATTGGCATATCAACCACCGAATGTTGACTGGTCTATAAAATATGTCTTGCATCCTACGCCATAAGCTTTACTTTACTTTGACTAACTTGTTAAAAAAACAGACCATAATATAAATATTTTTACAGTCGCATTCTGCAGATAATTCAAACTCGCTAAGTTTAGACGGTACCAATATGCTGTGAATTTCACAAATATTTCATAGCGCACTTTTCATTTCGTATGCTCAGTTTAAATAATCAAGTGGGCTGCCCCTATGAACTCGAATGTCAGCAGAAGGTCTTTCGTGGTTCCCTATAGCTTGTTTTGCCAACTTTGCTCTTAAGGCCAGGTTTCCATTCGTAGTTGTAGGTAGAGTAGGCGGGTTTGCAGAATGTGCCCAGGTGTTTGTGGTCCTGTCTGACATGCACACTGTGGGGACTGTACAGACATTATTTCATGCATGCGGTAGTTGAGACTGCAGTGTCCTGTTCTTAGACGGAAAATTGTTGTATGCTGCTTTCTGTTAAGTCTGTTGATGGGCTTTTGTTGATGTTTACTGTCAGTTTGTTCTCGCAACAATTCTTTGTATTTTCTATTGGTAAGTGATGTAATTTCTGGCAATGACAATGAAAGGTTGTTTGTTTTTCTATTGTTCCAGTTATTTTGGAAGTGGGTCAGCTAACACATTTCCTGCTATGCCACAGTGGGCCGGGATCCGTTGGAGAACAAATTGATTATTTTCGGAGAGTGTTTAGCTGGTAGGCCAGTTCTCTCTCCATGCTGTCTTGTACATCTCTTTGAGTCACATGGAAGACGGACTTGCAGTCACACAGGAAAACAATTGTCGCTGTCTTTAATTTTTCTTTCCCCAAGCAGTTTTGTTGCATCAATAATTGCTTGCTATTCTGCTCTGAAGTTTGTTGAAAGTTTTGTGGAGGTTCATGTCTGTGCCACTGTGGTCCCATCTTGCAGCATGATGACATAGCTGCCCCCCCCCCCCCCTGTTTATTTCTGCTCCCTTCAATGATTGATCAGTGTATGTATGTATCCATTCGGGTTTTGGGTAAGAGCTGTAGACAGGTTTAATGGTCATTGCTTTCAGTCCTGGATCACATTCTTCAGCCTTTTAAATAATAGTTTAGATCTGAATAATAAAACAAACAATAACGTTACCTCTCTCTCTCTCTCTCTCTCTCTCTCTCTCTCTCTCTCTCTCTCTCTCTCTCTCTCTCTCTCTCTCTCTCTCTCTCTCTTTCCCCACCCCTCTCTTTCTTTCGTTCTTGCCAACACATTATTTTCAGTTGCATCAACAACAACAACAACAAAAAAAAAAAAAAAAAAAAAAAAAAAGAAAAAAAAAAACGAGATGGATGCAAACATAATACATAAGGCTCAAGAATTATGTTCAGTTGTGTTTTTAAAATAATTATTTGAAAAAAAAAAAAAAAAGCAAATAAAGGACCCTTTTCCACGCCTTCAGGCAATTTGCGAATAAAGGGCTAGACCTACATTATATATACCATTGGGCTTTTGGTGGGTGATATGGTCAGCATCGCACCTGCCGTATTTACTTCCTAGAACTGCACCTGGAGCAACTAAAGGCTGAGTCCACATGGTAGCCACTCAAGGCTGAGTCCACATGGTAGCCGCTCAAGGCTGAGCCCACATTGTAGCCGCTCAAGGCTGAGTCTACATGGTAGCCGCTCAAGGCTGAGTCCACACGGTAGCCGCTCAAGGTTGAGTTCACCTGGGAGCCGCTCAAGGCTGAGTCCACATGGTAGCCACTCAAGGCCGAGTCCACATGGTAGCCACTCAAGGCTGAGTCCACATGGTAGCCGCTCAAGGTTGAGTTCACCTGGGAGCCACTCAAGGTTGAGTTCACCTGGGAGCCGCTCAAGGCTGAGTCCACATGGTAGCCACTCAAGACTGAGTCCACATGGTAGCCACTCAAGGCTGAGTCCACATTGTAGCCGCTCAAGGCTGAGTCCACATGGTAGCCGCTCAAGGTTGAGGTCACCTGGGAGCCACTCAAGGTTGAGTTCACCTGGGAGCCACTCAAGGTTGAGCTCACCTGGGAGCCAAGATCATTTTAAAATAAAATCCGGCTCCTTCAGGACCTGAACCGACGACCTTCCGACACACAGGCTGGCGGCTAGCCGCATCACCACGGCGGCTTCACAGCAACGTATTATTTCCTAATTATTAAAAATCACCGTCAACAGTCGTTGGCAAAATTGGTTCTCGAGTGCAGAAATCATCGTGGGTCGTCGCTGGATCTACACTTTCGTCCTTTGTCTGATAGTCTCTAAGTGTAAACAGCCACCGATCGGAAGGAAACGGAGCCTATGGAATCTAATCTGTGAACATGAAATCGATTCTCAAGTAGTTTAAACATATATTATTAAAATGCAGCAAGATCAAATACCACCACAGGTACACGTCTCAGAAAATCAGCTCCAAGACCCAGAGGACGGCCGCGAAAAAAAGGAATCGACAAAAATTAAAGAAACTCTACGCCAGCGGTTCTCAACCTGTGGGTCACGACCCTTTTTGGTAAAACGAACGTTTCATAGGGGTCGCCAAAGACCTTCGCAAAACAAATATTCATTAAAGTTATAAAGTAGCGACAAAAATAATTGTATAGTTGGGAGTAGCCACAACATAAAGAACTGTTAACGGATCCTTACAACAGGATAAACTGTATTACAGGGTCGTTACAACATGAGGAATGTATTAAAGGGTCGCGGAATTACGAAGGCTGAGAACCACTGCTACGTCTTCACGGAACGACAATAGCCAGTGGGAGCCAACGCGCGCAGGATGAGAAATTATTCTTTCTCACTCCACTTCCCAGCATTCGTGGTTTTTTGTGTATGATGATGATTGAACAGGGCAGTTGTTATTGTTTTGCATTATTGCTCTCTTTCGTTAGTACACTTTGCTCTGGGGTTCTTGGATAAACCTGAACGATAACAACAACAACACAATGTATGCCAGATAATTACCATAATAGTATGTGATTTTTCTGTGAAAGAAAACCTCAATGAAGTGAACTGGTCAGCCTAACCTATATTATGCGATCTCAAAAAGCAATGTGTGATTTCACACAGCAGTGTTTGAAATGGGGCTATGATTATCTTTTATTGTCTGCGTCTATGGCTTAGGCGGGGCGAACACGCTTCGTAATTCCAAAGTACCCGGTTTGATTCCAGCTGAAAGCGACTTGGCTCTTGCACTGATTTCGATAATGATTTCAAGAGCCAAACTTTCGGTGAGCAGTGGCAAACTACAGAATGTACAACTGACTAGTAAACTTAGACTAGGGCTGGTTCTGTAACGTCCCTCAAAGGATAACCAACCAACTTATTACCTCAGTGGCAGTAAACACCTGGTCGCCTGTAGGGTCCTGTAAGGTCCTGACAATGTCACCAGAGCAGTTTAACTCTACAGCCATGCCATATTTTAAAATCATGTCCACAGTCCGTGCACAAGAGTTTGTCTGAGGATACACATTAGATCGCATCAATATTATAAGCATCAGCCGTCCTTTTTAGGGCGAAATGTTTCGTTATTTGAAGCCCCACCCTGGATCTTTTCAGGGACTGCAAAATAGCCAGGCCATAAATATGTCCAATTGTCTGAACGCGGTTTCTGGGACCTCTCCAAGGTGATCCTCATCCACTTGGTTTCACTCTGTGTCATCGGGTGTTTATCGCTTTGTGTGATGTCCTGGTGGGGTAGAAAGTCAGTCAGTCAGATCATATTAGAGTGAGAAAAAAAAAAAAGCATAGTTATTGTTATTTCTATAACATGTTTAATGTTTTCATTTGAAGCTTCCTTTTATATTAACCTATACACAACTGACTGGTATATTTGGTTTCTTACCTTTGCTAACAACTCACTGGTCGCAGGCTGGCCAGATAAGTCGTCCAGTAAATTGGTAATGTTCTGATGGCGCGTTCGATACATGCCTACCCAAAAAGTCCCCCTGTTAGTTGCTTGGATGTTGTCAGGAAATCCGGGAAGATTGTCTGCAAAAGTAGTCAGCTGTAACCACGTATTGCCAGGCTTTAGACTCAACCTGTGGAAAAAGTTATTTTTTTTGTTGTTGTAAATTTTAGAATCGTATTGTTGTGGAAATGAATCGGGAAATATTGATTACGAATGATTATAATGCAGACATGGGCGTTGGAACCCTAAGGTTGTGTCCCCTTAAGCTCCCCCCCCAAGGAAGATAAATAATGGGGTGACGCTACCCCCTCCCGAATATAAAATTTGTAAGGTGGCTAAGATTACCCCCCCCCCCCCCAACCCCCCCAACCCCCCCCCCCACACCCATATATATATATATATATTAGTTTTGTTCTGAAGTATTTGTTTAAACATTTCGCATTATCTTAGTGAAATGATTTAGCTTATTTGTCATTCAAGAGGTTCACCAGCTATTCGGCCGTAAATATTCAGGCTCACTACTCATTTGTCTATACCGCCCTAAAAGATAGTAAATACAACCAGTAGTGAAAGTCTGACAGCCATTCGACGTTATTAATTTTATTATTATTAAGACCGTAAAACGCATTAGCCTTGGGAAAACACCTCCCGCCCGCTTGTCAGCTTCTGCAACTTCCTTTGTTTCAAAACATACTGGTATCACCTTTATTTTGGAGTTAACAAAACATACTGGTATCACCTTTATTTTAGAGTTATCAACACTAGCTGAGCGAGGAATCATGTTACATGTGCACACATGGTTTTCACACTACTGACCAGGGTTTGTGCTATGTAAAGTAAAGATCCATTTTCACGCTTTTAGGCGAATCGGGTATATGAGAAGAGCGCCCATATATTTACAGACCATCGGCACTAGCTGTGTAATGTGGTCAGCATTACGCCGGCTGTCTTTACTTCCCCAGGACAGCCACCCTGGTCCCATACGACGCCCCATACCATGATAAAAAATCCACTCAGCCAGCAGTGGGTTTCGATCGCGGTACGTTGGAATTACGAGTCGGATTCGCAATGCCTAAGCTATGGACGCCGCCTTTGTGCTATGGATGGGAGCAAATTCACCTCTGACTTGAACTGATATCGCCAGGGGTTGTGAATCTCTAAGATGTCCGTAGTACAGTTTAGTAAACTTTTCTCGGCATTCTAGTCGTAATTCTACTCATATCACTTATGATTTCAATGCTTCCATACAGCAGAGTAAAACAGTGTCGTCTTAAATGACAGGAAAATGCCAACATTGAAAATAAAGTAAACGATCCCTTTTCACGCATTCGGGCTTACTAAGCATATAGGACAAGACTTATAGTATCAGAGTTCAGCATCAAGCCGGCCACCTTTACTTTCCATCGCTGTTCCTAGTGACTCTTTAAGGCTGATTCGACCTGGTAGCCAGGGTCATTAAAAAACACCCGACTCTGTCAGGACCCGAACCCACCACCTTCTGATTCGCAGGCGAGAGTTCTGTGGTGAGTACAGGTCACCATTGTTGTTCTAGATACAAGAAAATTCCTGGTAGACAATTTTGTAAAGACTATGTATTGCAGCATGATCACTCCCTTAACGCCTTGTTTACTGCAAAGGAAAGGTAACACCAATATGTCTGGAACAAAGCATGCTACAGAAGCTGCCAGAGTAGAAAAATAGTGTCCTGTCCGATCACCTATCAGAGCTTCCCGCTTAGACCAGCTGTCAACGTAAACTATATAATGTTACATTAAATGCTGCTTTGTATCACTTACTTTCGAATTCTTGCTAGTGCCGTTTCGGCTATAAGTACGTATTCCTCATTTGGTCCAAACTCAATTCCGTTGGCTAATGCCAGATTTTCCGCAAGAACAGTCACTTTGTTTAGCTGTTCGTTGTATGACATTACGCTGGACATGAGAATTATACATGTTACTACATGGCGGTTTTTTTTTTTGGGGGGGGGGGGGGAATGGGAGGGCATGTGCATCACCAAAATGTTAGAAACAAAAAGCAGATAGATACTCAACTGATGTGGCATCCCAAAACTCAGCAATTGATACTTCATATGTATAACATACACACGTTTTTATATTCTCTGATCTCGTTATTAACGAAGGAACTGCTGAACGCACAAACAAGAATTGATATAGCCGCAGAGGAGGTGTAGAAGTTGTAGTAGTAGTAGAAGTAATAGTAGTAGTAGTAGAAGTAGTAGTAGTAGTAGTAGTAGTAGTAGTAGTAGTAGTAGTAGTAGTAGTAGTAGTAGTAGTAGTAGTAGTAGTAGTAGTAGTAGTAGTAGTAGTAGTAGTAGTAGTAGTAGTAGTAGTAGTAGTAGTAGTAGTAGTAGTAGTAGTAGTAGTAGTAAAAGAAGAAAAAGAAGAAGAAGAAGAAAAGGAGGAGGGAGCGGAGAAGGATAAAATAATAAAAATAATTAGAAGGAGGTGGATAAATTATTAAAATTAAACATAAGTCATTTTCTTGGAATTCAGAGACACTCCAAATCAGTTTTCCAGATTGTCGACTGTCTTTTGAGGGTATAACGCGTGACCGTAAAGCTATGTACGTCTACTTATCTCTTATAATGGTTCAGTTCATCTGGTTTGCAAGAAGACTTAATTACTGCATCGCGAAATTACGTTTGTATAAGAAGTGTGTCATCAACATGAAAAATTCTGGAAACTTCTGGTTTAAATAAAGCCATTTCTTTGATGACTGAAATATACTCTCCGTGTGGGTTCCAGGGCCCTATTAAAGGGAAACAAGAAGAGACCCACTTAGTTAGTTAGTTATTCCTCTTGTGCCAAAGATGGCGCATAGGGCAGAGGTCATAGCTTTCCACGTCCGTCGGTTCTTTGCCACTTGATGTAGGTCTTGAGTGCGACTGAGACCTATGGTTGAGCTCTCCCTTGTGATGGTTCTACGGAGAGTTTCTTTTGGTCTTCCCTGTTTTCTTAAGAGTCGACTAATTGGGAGATTCCTTCGAAGTCGATGAGCATTTGCCTGAGAAGCACTGAACCAACAGTCTGCACACACATGAGTCAGATCTGTCAAACGGATGCACATGAAACACTCAGGTTCTGAAACCGGACTGCAGTACAGAAGTTGACGAACAACCAGAACTTTCCGCCGAAGTTTACAACCGGTGAACGCGAAGAAGTAGAAGAAGAAATGCACTGTTCTACGCAGCACAACCAATGTTATCGTAATGGATAACAGGTTCAATTCTCTCTCCTTTTCTCCCCCCTCCCCCCCCCCCCTGTATTATTTACTATCGTGGCTTCTCTCAGGCATTAGATAGTTGAGTCCCAATGTGGGTTCTGGGACCTCTTTGTGGGTGGGGAGGGGGGGGGAGAGGTATAAATAGACCTACTGCCCCCCCCCCCACCACCGCCCCCCCCCCCCCAAAGTATGTCGTAAGACTCGACTAACTGGGGACTTTCTTTGAAGTCGGAGTATATGTGCCCGAGAGACAAGGAACAAACAACTGCATGTCAGAAGCCAGAAAAACGGATGTTCACGGAAAACTCAGGCCCTGGCATGAAACCGAAGTCCAGATGGACGAAAAGCCAGGACTTTCCGCCGGAGCTTACAGCCGATGAACAAAAAAGAAGAAGAAGATGAAGTTTCAGGCAGGCAACAGAAGTGACCTACAGAAATGAAATCATTAATGAGGTCACAGGGGAAAGAGTCGTAAGAAAAACGATAATTAAATACATATAAGGACAACAAATAAATTACAATTGTTAGATAATTTAGACATATTGCTTTGTTATTGCATACCATAGAAGACACGCATAAAACTATAAGAGAACATAGAGCCCCGTGTTTACAAATATCAGAGATGATGTATAACCTCTGATAAACTCTACAAGAATATCTAATGTCTAGAGTCAAGGTGGGAGCCTCTGTAATGTAGTGGCTAAACGCTCTCCTGTGGATCTAATGGTCGTGGGTTCGGGACCCGATGGAGCCGGATCTTTTTTTCTTTCAAATAAAACGACGTTGGCTTTCACGTCAACCCAACCCTAAATTAACTACATGTAAAGTTCTGGGAAGTAAAGACGGCCGGCGTGATTTTGACCTCATCACCCACTGAGTGCCATTTGTATATAAAATATATTCCTAGTCCCATATCCCCAAAACGCCCAAAGGCATGGAAGAGGGTTCTTTACTATATATATAGTAAGGATATATTTAAAAAAAATAAAAACCCAGATTTTAAAATTTGAACCAAAGGCGTCATATAAAAACCCAGATCTGGGGGTAAAAGCCCATCATTGGCAGCCCTGGTCGATGTAGCTAGAAGAACGATAACCGAATCTCTCTCTCCCCTCAGTCTCTCCCTCTCTCCCTCTCTGTCTCTCTCCGTGGAAGCGGCAAAGGAGGACAAAGGCAAAAAGTTGTGCCGTCTCCACAATGAAGGTTGTCTGCAATATATCATCCACTACTAACCATGGTCCCAATCTCCCCCACTGTGTGACTGTCGCTCCACTCTCTGAAAGTCATGAGAACGGTCTTTTTCTAAAACGCCTACCGCGGGAATCGTACCCTGATTAAAGTCGAGTATTGTATTGTGAAACCATTTCACCAACAATACAGAGCCGCAAAGTATATCAAAAAAAAAAAAAAAAAAATGAAGGACAGACTAGTAGTAGTAGTAGTACATTTTACTCCACTAGGACATCACACAAGCGATAAACACCAGATGACACAAAGTGCCACCATGTGGAAGAGGATCACTCTTGGAGAGGTCCCGGAAACCGCGTTCAGCCATTAGACCATATTTATGGCTGGGCTATATTGCGACCTATGGCAAAGCCAGGGTGGGGCTTCAGAACAACACAAAATTGCATCTCACAAGGGGATGATTGGGTCGTTAAAGGACAGACTAAAGAAGAAAAGAACGGAGTGGAGGCATTCACTGTGACACTGACCAGAGTCTTGTTTTAAGTTTTTACCTTCCATCTTTTCGTCCTTCTAAAAGTATGCAAAGGGCCTCATCTACGCCCCATCTTGTGCTGGAGTCTGTGAAGAAGATCGTACCGTCTTTAGACACAACAAGGCCATTGATTAGTTTGCTCCGTTTGCCATTGACTGCAGTCTCTGTAGAAAACAGACGCTCTGTTTCACCTGAAACACAGACGTGTGACTTTTCACTGCTTTCTCAGTAACAAAAACGTAAAGAAGTCTGTCTGTCTGTCTGTCTGTCTGTCTGTCTGTCTGTCTGTCTGTCTGTCTGTCTGTCTGTCTGCCTGCCTGCCTGCCTGCCTGCCTGTCTGTCTGTCTGTCTGTCTGCCTGCCTGCCTGCCTGCCTGCCCGCCCGCCCGCCCGCCTGCCTGCCTGCCTGTCTGTCTGTCTGTCTGTCTGTCTGTCTGTCTGTCTGTCTGTCTGTCTGTCTGTCTGTCTGTCTGTCTGTCTGTCTGTCTGTCTGTCTGTCTGTCTGTCTGTCTGTCTGTCTGTCTGTCTGTCTGTCTGTCTGTCTGTCTGTCTGTCTGTCTGTCCTGCCATCGATTCCATACATCCATCCGTCTATCTGTATGTAAGTGTCTGTCCTCTTTATGTCGCAATTGACATATACTGCATTCACAAGTGATCTCCCTTGCTGCCAATTTGTCATCGGCAACCGAGTGTCCCAGTGGCTGGCCGGTAGACGACTTTGTCGTCTTTCGGGATAGTATTCGAGTCTGTCTCCTTTGATCGTATCAACACTGCAGAGTCCTTTTTATGGCTACTTGGTAGCGAGCAATGCTAAGCCATTTTATATGGTGCATATAACCTAGTCACAATTATAACCTAAAACTCTCCCTTTGGGGATGTTGGTTGAATGTGACGATCCCCCCCCCCCCCCCCCCCCCCCCCCCCCCTAGCAAAGCCCAGCCAGTTTGCTGCTTTCCTGCCTGTGGGGTATCCCTAAAATTAGTTATCAGTTATCTGTTGTCCCCATGTGGGATGCAATATTTCGTTTTTTTGAAGCCACACCCTGGCTTTTGCCGGGAGCACTGAATATAGTCGGGCCATGAATATGGCCATAGCGGCTGAAGGAGGTTTCTGGGACCTCTCCAACGGGTGATCCTCACAAGCATGGTGGCACTTTGTGTCACCTGGTGTTTATCGCTTGTGTGATGTCCTGGTGGGGTACAACAAGCAAGCAGTATGTCATTTTATATTTTATTCATTTCCCAGTCCCCCATCGTCCATGTTTCCTTAGCTCATCCAAATCCCAGTGACCTACAAAGTCGCAAGTCTTTTTTATTTTGTCCATCTTCTGCTTTGTGCCGCTAGGTTTCACGTGTTAAGAGATGATCGGTTTCCTAGCGAGGGCACACTTCGTTGCCCTGTATGCTGTGACGGTTTCCAAGAGAGGGCACACTTCGTTGCCCTGTATGCTGTGACGGTTTCCAAGCGAGGGCACACTTCGTTGCCCTGTATGCTGTGACGGTTTCCAAGCTAGGGCACACTTCGTTGCCCTGTATGCTGTGACGGTTTCCAAGCGAGGGCACACTTCGTTGCCCTGTATGCTGTGTTGCTAGCGAGTCTCAAGATAACAGTAACTCTTTCAACCTATATTCTTCTAGGTCGTTCCCCGCCCATTGGTGTTTCTACTTTCATGTTGTAGGTTCTCACTGCTGGCATCCCAGGGTTCATTCTCCTTAAATGACTTAACCCTTTCCGTCTTTGCGTTCAGTGAATTTAATTATAGGCGTTGTTCCAATAGTTATTGTAATTTCTTCCTTTCTCGCATGATATCTTCTGGTTTTGTTCACAACCTTTCTTAAACATCTCATTTCGTAGGTGGTTAGTTTTCTTTCGTGTTCTTTAGTCAATGTCCAAGTCGGACACCGAAGCACAAGGTTGGTGTGACGACTGCATTAATAATCTTCGTAATCTCGTCATCCCCTTGGGAGATGCAGTTCTTAGGAAATTTGAAACCCCACTCTGGCTTTTGCCGGGGGCTCTAAATATATTTCCCTGTGGGTTTCAGTGCGAAGATATTTTAGTTATATTGTTCTCGGGTTTTCTCAACGTGTGTTCTATTTAAAGCCAGCGTCTTTTCTTCAACTGTTTTTCTACTTGAACTTGTTTAGTTGTTTCCCAAAGCTTTACATTGGTGATTCAATCATACCATTCAATTCCCTCTATTTTGCAGAGGCACTAGTTAATGAATGTCTATTTGTAACTGTTTTAGTTGTTCTCACTGGTTCCACTCCATACAACAGTACTAATTTGACATTAGAGTTAACGATTTTAAGTTTAATATTAGTATAATTTTTTTTTTTTTAATTTTACAAATTTGGTAGTGCAATTAAAGCTTTTCTTGCCTTTTGTGTTCGTAGCTTGATTTCTCTATCATTTCCCCATCTTAATCTTCATTACAGCCCAAAGAGGTGTATGAATCCCCTCTTGGAGTGAGATACCATTAAGACAAACCACATTACTATTTGCCTGAATAATTCGCATTATCTATCTACCTAATTGTTGTGATCTCGTTTCAAGCATTTTTAGTTTGTCTTGCATCTGATTCCGTGAGTAAAGCAGAAACGAAACATAATCAGATCCTCAAGCTGTTTTATTGGAGTCCACTGATTTCCATTCCTGGTTTTAGCAGTTGCTGTCTTCATAATCCAGTCTATTGCCAGTAAAACCAGAAGAGACGACAACCTGTTCTTTCTTAAAATTGCTGTGTTTATCTCTAAGGTACCAGCAACACATCTGTCTATATTCTCTTTATGTTAATGTTGACACGCAGGGCATTTACAAGTGATATCCACTGCTGTCTGTTGTTTTCCAGTCAATGGTATCCCATATCGTTTTACATTCCTTCATTTCTATTTCTGCTGTCATTCTCAAGGTTTTCTTAGATTATCTACGTCTCCCTTTCCCATCTGCCCTCTGTTGGAAAGCTGCCATTGCCAAAGTGTCTCGTAGCTTTCAGCAAACTTGTCCACAGTCAAAGCATGGTTTACGGTAAAAACTTTTAAATCGTATAGCATAGTCTTCATCAAAATATGGTTCTACTAGTCCACGCGTCAGGTCCAGATTTTCTCAAAAGCCAGAACTGAATTTGACAGACTTTACCTCAGAACCTCAAATATAACCTCGCAGGCACAGTTAAATGTGTACAGAACAAACAATGTTACAAATAATAGTCACCCTTCGAAAGCGGTACATATGGAATATCAACGCAGTGCAAAAGAGCTGAATCATCTTAAGATACACTCATTCAGAAATTGTTAGACCTATATATTTTTTTTTTAAATTAATGATTAATGAACTGCCACTTGAAGAATGATATAGTAAATATCACCATCATAGCGTGCCCTGCAAACTATCGTAGGCGCTCACGCATCTCCACAGATCACGATCCCTGGTTGCCTGGAACAGCTCTCTTGCCATCATTTCAGCCCATCCAGCATCATCTCCCGGTCTGCCTCTATCCCTCTTTCCACTGATATTTCCAGTTGTCACGATGTTTTCCAATGCCTCTCTTCTCATTATGTGGCCAAAGAACTCTGTTTGTCTCGTTGTAGTCAATATCATTGGTCTATAAATTATACGTCTACCCTTATCTGCTCAATGTTCTTGAAGGCGTGGACAAGAATCCTTTACTTTAATGGCAAATTTCATGTCTAGTAACCTATGAGTAAACAGTGTCTCGAGTGAAGTGTATTGGCAGATGGAGGTCTAGAACTAACCGATTCATCGACCTACAGAACGACTGACCAGCCGACCGACTGATTAGCAGACCGACCGACTGACCAGCTGACCAATCGACCAGCCGACCGACTGACTAATTAATTCTTACCTGTGTCCACATTTACTCGAACAATGCCATGAGGTGCATCTGCCACTAAGAGTCTCCCATTGTTGTCCATGCGTAAGCCCAGAGGTCTACCACACTCATGCACGCCAACTGTTAAACAAAAAACAAAAAGAACACGAGAATGCGTTGGTAATTTAAGAGTGTTATTTCATATTCGTTAAACTGTAGTCGCCGTGACTTTGGCGGCAAGACGCCCACCTGCGGATCGGAAGGTCGCGAGTTCGCGTCCTAACGGAGCCAGATTTAAAAAAAAAAAGACCTTGACAGTCGACCCAGCCTTGAGTGGGTACCAGGTGCAGTCCTCGAAAGTAAAGGCGACCGGCGGGATGCTGACCACATCACCCACCAAGTGCCGATTGGTCTATAGAAATATAGATCTAGCCCTATATTCCCAATACGCTTAAGGGCGTGGAAAAGGGACATTTAATTGAAAAAAGGTTAGCGATTTATAATGTTATGACGTGCGCGTATACTTACTGATATTTGCAACACATGAAGATATTATTTTTATTATTATTTTATTATTATTATTATTATTATTATTATTATTATTATTATTATTATTATTATTATTTTTAAAGACCGTTTTCCACGCCTTCATGAGTATTGGGCACATAATACGAGACCTATATTTTGTATAGACCAATCAGCACTAGATGGGTAATATGATCTGCATCACACCGGCCGCCTTTACTTCCCTGTGGTTTCCAACTTTTTTCAAGTCGCGCCCCCCCCCCCACTCATGTATATGACAAGATTACCACGTCCCCTTGAATATTTGGCAAGACCCCCCCCCCCCCCCCCCCTTTCCACCCCCCTCCACCCCACCTCAGCATAACACAATGTAATTAAACAGAGGTCAACAGACTCAGCAACAAGAGAAACAAAAAGTACGGTGATATTTTCTGGTCAAAATGTGTTCTTATTCTATAATTAAATGAGTGTTATCATATTAATTAAACCCTCAATGGTAGAAGGCCAAACTGTTTATGAAAACAAAAACGTCATTGTTGTTGTTTAATAAAGAGGTTTAAAAATTGTATTTATTATTAAACTAAAACAAAATGCTAGTATAAATAAGATTATTTCAAGTACTAAATTTGTTCACTTTCAACATTGCTTGGCCCACCCCCTCTCCCCACCCTTGAAACCTACTTGAGTCCCTCCTCCTAGGGAATAGCTCCCAGGCTGGAAACCATTGCTCTGTTTGCCTGCACAGTGCAACTTTCATACCACTGTCAGAAAGCCAAGAGAGAAGTGTTTTTGCTAAATCGTCGACTGCCGAAATTTAACTTTGGTGCGTGATGAATTGAGAAACACATTCAGTAACCATTAGGCCACATAACTGCATTTGTTTATTGGTATTGATAAAATAATGACTTTTACATATTGTGATTGTTACTTAACATAAAGCTATGACACTCACATGCCATTCTAACAAACATGTCGTAAAAGTCGACTATTTAGGACTGTTTCCTTTAAAATCGGAGTGCATTGCATGAATAAGCAGAAAGCAGCCAACGGTCTGCTAAAACATTAGCCATATCTTTAAAAAGGATGTACACGCTAAACTCAAGTTCTGGAACAAGATTAAAGTAACCGAAGTGGAAGAACAACCATAACTTTCTGCCGGAGTTTACCTACGGTGAACGGGAAAAAGTAGAAGAAGAAGAAGAAGAAGAAGAAGAAGAAGAAGAAGAAGAAGAAGAAGAAGAAGAAGAAGAAGAAGAAGAAGAAGAAGAAGAAGAAGAAGAAGAAGAAAAAGAAGAAGAAGAAGAAGAAGAAGAAAAGAAGAAGAAGAAGAAGAAGAAGAAGAATTTCACATGCAGTTATTCTTACGAAACAAAAAAAAAAAAAACACGTAATGACAGTTACTTTTGGTTATTGCTACTTGGTTACTGCTAGCTTAGTTATCTCCACCGGCAAGATAGCAAAACTTGAAGTACCCTGTTTTTCAAGGATATTGACATTTACAGAAGATGTTTCTGCATACAGGCAGGGAAATGCAATAAACAGACCAAGAGCCACAGGCAACAGCCGACAAAGTGACTGGCAGGTGTACAGAGATTAGCGTTGCCATCAACTCAGAAAAGACGGCTGTTTTTTAATGGTACTCTTGGACACTAGGATTGTTAGAGCTGAGATCACAACCTCACGATTAACGATACAAACATTGCAAGAGAAAACAAAATGATGTACTTAGGCATTGTATCATCTTCGATGGAGGCATGTTCTTCAAGGACCTCACGGAAGATATAGCAGCAAAATGCCAAAAAAAAAAGCTAAGTGCACAGAAGATCATGACAGTATCAAACAAAGATTGTTCTTCACAGGGAACCAAACCTTGACAATATCAGTGAGGGGTTATAGATTATCTCTGCCAACATTAACGCTTCAGCTGGTAAAACTTAAAGGCATACGTAATGAATCTATGCGGGTGATTATATAGGCGATACATCCTTGCACTGTCGTCTATTGTCGAGCAACTCAAAGTACTGCAGGTGAGTTTCTACCTCTGAGTAGTCGCAAACAAAAGGCAAATCCTTCGTGAAGCCCTGGATGCCCTTAAAGGTCAGAGGCTAATTAGAGGAAAATCTTGGGTAGCGCCTGCAGAAGACAGAGACAGAGATGTGTGTAGGCTTGAAAACATAGGGCCGTGACTTAATGTATTACAAGTTAGACGTGGCCTAGGGCCTTTGAAAGCAAAGGAAGCGTGAACAGGTCATTATGGGTTTGAGAGAAAGGTGACGCGATGAGTGATCAAGGAATCGGCAAGACGGAAATATACTTGAACTTCTACTGCTACCATCTGCATGAGAAACTTTGGCTGGCTGATAAAGACGAGGACGGAGCGCTTATGGGAGTGTCCCGACTACTGTGATATCAGTAACTCAACTCAACCATTGCTACTTACAAATGGCAAAATTAAGACACTGATAGGTAGTTATTGATACTTACATTTTGTGACGAGTTAGAATCAGAAATAAGGATATTCAATAGACAAAGGACATGCTAGGAAAAGCTATAGAAATATGAAATTCCCTTGTAAAGACAATTTACATTCTTTGGTCTTGTGATGAGAAGGAGACAACTGGAGTACACCGTGACTAGAAAAGTTGCAGGGGAGGAGAGGCAGAGGAAGATCAAGAGAACAGATGATGGACGGTCTGACATTATTGCATGGAAGATAATCTGTGTCAAAGTTGATTTAAAGTACACGAGACAGAAGGTTGTGGATAGTCATGACTACCAACGCCACACGGCATGGGCTCTAAGAAGAAGAAATGCCTTGGTGAACAAATACGGTGTAACCTAGTTGATTGAAACGTAACTGAAGACTGGTGGGGTGATACGTACTGCAGCCTGGTGGACCCATGTTGGCCACTGTCCTGACTCTATCTCCTGAGATGTCCACAACGCTACCACTGGCCAGCCCCGTGTATATGTGTCCTATGCGTGGAATTCAGCAGATGATGTAAACAATGTTTTCATGGCAGTTTAAGACATAATCATCAATTTGTGTTACATTTGGCTACAGAGAAATTAGCTTCCGCTCAAACATAATAGATAAATGAGCGATCAGTTCAAGTAATGTCAGTTTTCATTGATTCATTGATAAATTCATTCATAATATCATTCATTCGTAAATTAATTCTTTCATCAACCCGCTCATACTGGACTACATGTTTGTTCCAAACCGTCGGATGCAACTATGTAGCTGTATGAGACCGGTGACCAGCGTTTCTAAGATGTGTCTTGCTTTAGTCTAGCGTCAAATGCCATTGTGTCCGTGGTATTAAAGTGAACCAGCGAACGATCAAGGGTTAGGAATTGGGCATACATCATCATCATCATCATCATCATCATCATCAGGTGCCTTGCCGACTGGCGTGGGTGATCATGCCTCTCCATAATCTGCGATCTCCTGCAGCATGTATCAGTTCGGGTGCCGACACACATCCATTCCAATCAACAAGACTGTCAAGCATCTTCTCTCGTTGTCTTCCTCTATCCCTTTTTCCACAGATCTTTCCAGTGGTCACAACATGTTCTATTTTCCCTCTTCTCATAACATGGCCGAAAAATGATGTCTGTCTCCTTCTGATGTCTGTAATAAGTTGTCTTCGGGCTCCCGCCTCTTTCAAAACCTCTTGGTTGCTCTTTTTGGCTGTCCAAGGTATTCTAAGCATTCTTCTGTAAAACCACATCTCTGAGGCCTCTAAAAATTGTTTGGCCTGCCTACCGATTGTCCAGGATTCACATCCATATGTTAAAACTGGATGTATGTAGCAAGCAAGAATTCTTTTTCTAACTCTCAATGACAAGGAAATATTGCACAAGATGTTTTTCATTTTATAAAATGCAGTTTTTGCCTGTCCAATTCTGTTTCTTATTTCAGTTATGCATCTTCCATCTGATGTTATCCATGTGCCCAGATACTTAAATTTCTGTACTTGTTCTAAAATAACACCATTGACTTTTATTACACATTTAGGAATAATTTGTTTCTTTGATACCACCATTACTTCTGTCTTCCCATTGTTCAAACTGAGGCCCATTCTTCCACTTTCTAACACCACAGTGTCTATCATTTTCTGTAATTCTTTCTGACTTGTTGCTATCAAGACTGTGTCATCAGCATAACGTAAATTGTTTATATTGTGCCCACCAACCACAATTCCGGGCATATCAATTAAAGATCGCATTATATATTCACTGTATATTGAAAACAAATCAGGTGACAGTACACATCTTGTCGTACGCGCCTCTTTATGCTTTGAAATGTACCTAAACAGTTGTTAATTCTTATAGCTGCTGTTTGCTGCCAACACATATTCTTTATTATTCGTAGTGTCGTGAAATGATAGCCA